>CM060846.1:131765097-131807597 GCA_030762175.1 Metallyticus violacea
TTAGAATTTGACGATAGTTTCAAGTTGTATATTTGATTTATTTTATAATAATTTAAATGCTTTATTGCTAAATTACGTTTACACTAACCCTAACCTAAAGTTCATCACTTTTTTATTTCTTGTTCTTAATCAAATTTTAAATATATTTTACATATGTTATTGCCCCACAAATTATATTCATTCTTCCACTGTTTATAAATTGTAGATTATTATTTATCTACTAGTGGCATTTCTATAGATATATCTTCTTTTCCAATTCTTCTTCTTTATTCGGCAGACCCCTATCCTGGATTTAGATCACAGGCACACTGGGAAAGTAAATTTTGGTGCCGCTTTTCTATAACTTGGTTTTAGAAAGAGAAGTTGGTTTCTAGTGTTTCACCCTTCTTAGAGAGAACATTTACACAAGTCCATTCATTTGCTGCCCCCAAGAAGTAAACTTTAGCATTTTTCAATATGAAATTTTACAATCGTTTCTAGAACCCGACAGTTAGAAGTATGAGGATATAGCTAGTTAAGAAATGTACATGATCTCAACCTTTG
The DNA here is from genome assembly GCA_030762175.1 of Metallyticus violacea. Taxonomy (NCBI): domain Eukaryota; kingdom Metazoa; phylum Arthropoda; class Insecta; order Mantodea; family Metallyticidae; genus Metallyticus; species Metallyticus violacea. The sequence continues at coordinate 131,765,641 of CM060846.1, forward strand.
GAAATGCTATGTCGAATTTTCAGATAGAAACTATGACGTATAACAAATTAATTGCGGACTTAACAATTAACAGAGCATCAGTTGGGAAATTTTAAAAAAAATATTTAAGTCAGGCATAAAAATAATTCCTCTTTCGCCCTTTAATTTTTTCGCCCAAGGCATTTGCGCAGACAGCTCAGTTATAGAAACAGGGCCTGGTCATCAGCCAAAGATCATTGTATGTAACCAGTATAAATATACTATCATTCTAATTTGTTTACTTCTTTTCATTGACCGATTTGTGGTGAATTGATCCACCCGTCTTAAATTTCGCTAGATTGTGAGTAGCTAAACATCTTCAGGAGGTGATACTGCCCTCTTGCAGATTAACCTCTAAGAGCACTCTTTTCTACATATGCCCCTACAGAGAGGGTTGTTTTTATGCCAGCTATACCGTAAGAAGGATCGTCCCCTCCGCCTTGACTGCCGTTGAGCCCTTTGCCAAGGAGCGAAGCCTACCGAACCAAGCTTTTTAAGGAGGTGCTACTCCAGTATCAACCTCATTTGTTCTTATTTGTCTTCCCATAAATGGGTCCCAAGTTGGCGGAGGAATAAACAATTTTGTTATTATCTTTTTAATAATATTTAACGCCGCTTTTGCTACTGAAGCACCACAGGCGATGAATACATGAGATGAATTGTAAATTGGAAACGACCAAGGCCTAAACTTAGGGTAACTTCCTGGCATTTGCCATTTATGGTGACCGAGGAAAACCTGAAAGCTACCTAAATAACGGTGGACGATCTAGGAGAGAATCAAATACTAGACCTCTCGCTTACGAGTCCGTATCTTAACGATTTGGGCCACCTGTGTCGGTACAAATTTCTTCATTTCATACTAACCACAGTTTCTTATTTAGAAATGGGCATACGTAGTTAAAGTGGCAAAGAGAGAGAGAGTAAAATTATAAAGCGCCAACGTGAGTAGTGTATGCGCATTTTTGCTACTGCTAATATTTTGACGGTTGGATCTTCTTGTTTGCTGATTGCCAAGAAACTTATATACATTTCGAAATGTATCACTATTGTATTAAAGAAGAAAATGATAAAAAATGTGTTATTTACAAACAAAATTTCTACTCAGATGTTACAATTTAGGAATTTTTTCAATGCATGCCGCCTGCACAGTTTTAAATGTTATACTCATTGCATTTATAATTTTGCTCTTTAACTAATTTTCCTGAATTTATGCTATCATGGAGCTAATTCCGATTATTAATATGAAATTATATGGCATTAGCATTTTATAGCAGTTAGTTAAAATTTCAGAACAATGATGCAGATAATCCAGTGTACCAAATGAGTGCAGAGGCTCAGGAGGTAATTCCTGAAATTTGGGAGGTTCCGGGAGCAGATCCTTTAAGACGACCATCTCGAACTTGGATTTTTTCGGTTTTCCCTGTTCTTTCAGGTGAATGCAGGAAGTCACAAACTTTCCATTCTCCTATTTCACCTCAATTCATTCCATTGGTTCTATTGCAGGGTCGGAAGAGCAGGCAAGGTGGGCTGGTGATATTTGGAGTGTGGCGGTGGCTTGCGCTTCATAAAGATATATGCTACGCCGTCTAAGTGGTAACGTCTCTTCTGAGTAAATCCGATTCCTTGGAGGAAAGGGCTCCCGGCGTCGGGGTGCTCTATCTGGAATCTGCCTACGTCCGTGAATCACCGCCCCTGGATCCTGGCTGACTGGAAGCATAGGCACATAACGGGCATCTCTTGAGCACGGCTGAAATACCCCATAATTCCTCCTATGTTCCTACTAATCTCATTCAGTCCAATGCAATGTGATAAAATAATTCAATATTTTACGTTATGTCAAAATTGAATATGTGACTCCAGTTCAGGATTTCTCTGTCTGGAAGGTAAAGTGATACACGCTTGTAGTAAGAGCAGGGTGAGTATTGTGACGTCATCACTGTTAGAAATTTCCTCACTGGTGTCATCCAATCAGGAGAAGGGACATGTGGTGTGATTACATCACGAATGATACAAAGAGGAAAGGGAAATCAGATATTTAGCACATAGAAACATTTATGGCGTGCTAAGACGCACCGTGGTTTAGTGCAAATAAAAAGTGGGCGAAAGCGTTTTAAAACAAATATTGCGACAGTAAAGCGGAAAACATAAATCTGTTGGCATTTCCACCAGAAAAAATCAGCTAATAAAGACAAAGATAAACAGGTCTCAATTTCATTTACATTTGTTGAAGCAATGACACCCTATTTCAATGGTTCTTTAATTTACATCATTCTAAGATATCGTGTATGCACATAAATTAAGTTTAAAAGCGGTTTCCAAATATAATTTAACCAGGGCCTACTTGAACATACTGTTTCCGGCATAGTTTCGCATTCCGACCGGAAGTTCTAAATAACTGAATATGCAGTGTAGCAGCTTATGTCATCTTCGTAAGGAAGTATATATTTAGAGAAAGTAATATATGTATATTTCTAAAAAAAAAACCATAACACATAAGCCATTTTATCCCTTTTGGTGTTATGTCTAGCGACACTGCATTTTGAAGAGCGGATATTCCTTGCTCTATGGAATTTCCTGTAAAATATGATATAATCCTCCTTTGTTAGCGATTTTAACGCCGGAAGAACCCGTTGGTTAAGGGAGGAAATAAGCTATGTTGGCTTTTAAACCGATAATTACGCACTCACGTAGAGACCATAGATGACGCACAGTTTGAGCAGGGTGCAAAACAAAACAAAGAATGAGGCTATGAAAACTATATTGAGTGTAAAATCCGTAGTGTCATGCTTCATATAAATTTTTTTCAAAGAATAATGTGAGATTTCTGACAGATCTTTGCTCTTTATATCTTACAACGCATATAAATTTAGTATGTTCTGTAACAAAGGCGAAGTTTTTATAAATTCAGAAAACATTAAACAAACAAGAAACAAATATGTAAGAATAAAGCTACTACTACAGCAGAAATAATCTTAAAGAAAGGAGACCCTCCGCAGAATGTAGAAATATGAGCTAATATATTATATTCTAAGTGTAGTACATGTTCCCTATACTGTAATAGTCACAGAAGTGAAGGATCAGAAGTTGGAACATTTTGTAATATTAAGCATGAGAGAGCATATGTTTTACGGCATCCTCCCGCTGGTGCTTGCACGAACTTTAAGTTAAGAAGATACTAAGGAAGCACCCTGTATGCTATTTCACATGCTTTACCATATCTGCAGGATGCACTTCAAAAAGAGGGAAATCAAATTTAACTATACAAAAATGGTTTTTTGTATAGTTTGTATAGTTGTATAGTTTTTGTATAGTTTTTAATAGTCCAATTTGCCAATTCATGATTGTGACGGTATAAAATTGATATCAATCATAATGATGCAATAAAACATTAACGACATATTTATATTAGAAAGCATGCCGCAATATGTCATTATGTATTACAGTCCTGTCTTAAACCTAGGATATTAGGACAGTCACCTAGAATGGAACAAGTAGATGAATTATACCTGAAAAATATTTCTATTATTTATTAATTAAAAGAATTGAAGTATTTTCTTCTTGATTAATTATAATTAAACCTAATATAACAAACATTGTTAAGTCCTGAAGCGGGTTTTTACTGGGGTGTGTTGACATTGTCGCCACACGTAGGATGCCCAATTCGAAGCGGTTTTATATGCTGGTGTTGATGTAGTCATTGGACCGAGGGTCCCACTTCATACCCCGGGTCGTTCAAGGGCCCGAAGTCGCCTTTCGTGTTTTTATTTGTCACTGGAGGAGGAAGATGGAAAGGGGAGGTTTAAATCACACGACCTTGCTTTATTTAAACGTATTAAAATGTTTAATCACACTACATTAGTTATCGGCCACCTGGTTCGTTATCTCTATAACTTTGATGACACGCGTTAAATATGCTGCATCCGTGTGCCTCTCATCTACTGTCCCTGGTAAAGTGATGTTGATCATCAGAGAACGAGCGAAACGTATGTATGACTGAGCGAGTGTATCACTGAAGAACATATATATGAATGAGATGAACGTAAGACTGGAAAAACGTATATGTGAATGAACCGAATGTAATAATGAGAAGCGTCGTACTGCCTTAACTTCCTGATCTGAACTGCGGCTGCCATCTGCTAAAAACTCTCTGGTAGAAAACGAAAACGTGTCTTTTTGCTAGATTGTTTCTCCATATATATGGAATCCAAACGTCGCCACGTAGTTTCAAAGCGCCACGTGGGGTTTACAGTACAGCGCCCACGGTTTTCCTGAGTTTTTGAAATATTTAAATATAGTTGGTGAGTTCTAGAGCTGCCAAACGCGCTTATTTGAAATCTACCGCCTTTCTGGCACTTTATTGGAGGGCTCCTCATCACATGATGTGACGTTATCGGCAACATCTGTTCCCCCTCCTACCTTAAACGAACTTTGAAGCATCTTCAGCAACTAAAATACAAAAGGATCTATTACTCGGCCACCTGCATGCACTGAGCTTTGTTATAGTGGAGAGGCCTCATCGCTCTAGCCATTACCAGCAAAAGAAATGCAAAAAAAAAAAAAAAAATGACAAAAGGCATCATTTTCCTATTGTCATAGAGCCAATGTCCTGGTAGCCATGAATACACTTTAGCAGTAAGTGAAATGTCCCAGTTTGCTACTATAAGCTATATTTTATATTTATTACTATTTACATGATTTAAAAGCGGTTACTCTTGGGCATGTATGAGTGTGAGGTTCTGTCACATGCCACCTCTTGAATATATATTTAAAGCAAAAGTGAGCAACAGAATACGTGTGCAGAACGCATGCGTTTATTATATACACAATATTCAGAAATGTGATTATGTTTCTCCATCTTTCGATACTCTATCTATATTAATTAAACTATTGCCAAGTTTTGCATTTTATTAATTTTCTTTTTCAAATTCTGCATGCCGCTATCCCAAATTGCTTGGCTTCGCGTTTTCAAAATGTATCTGCACAACATCAATAAGGCAGCGGGTCTCGCCTCGATGACCTGCTCTTATACCTAGTCACAAGACATCTTCATATTCTTTATTATACACCATCTCCGTTACTAAGAATTGGAACATGCTCCGAGGCTATGTTAGAAGTTGTCGGATGATGCCATTGTTTAAAACTAAACTTCAAATAATTCTGCTTAATAGGTGGATTTCCATTTACATTTTGATAAACAATTAACGGAACTACTATCTGGTATTTTAAAATATTAATAAACATCTCTTTCTTTTTGATTTTATGCATAATTTAAATTTTATTATTTGTTTCTGTCTTTATGTTTATTACATTAGATTTTTCTGTTTTTGTAGTTATTAATTCAACTAAAACAATAACATTTACTTAATTTGGGTAGGCATAAACTGAAGTTTTATATATATTTAATTTAGAGAAACTAGGTTTCAGATACAAATGTAATCATTAATTCTTGCTTGTAAAATAATGTTGATCTGTACTATTTTTCATACTTCATTCAGGAACGGACCAAAGAAATAATCTTATATTATGTGTACTAGTTGTCTAGTGTTAATTTATCACGTATAACTTACACAAAGCAGTGTAGAAGTCATTGTTTAAATATTTGTTTATATGTTTTGTATCATTCATTGTATTATCAGGACTGACTGAGTGGTTTGGCCTAAACTCTGCCAGTTAAAATAAAACATTCCATTCTGTTCTATTACACTCGATTCTACTATATGTCACATTTTGAAACAATGCCACATTAAACCTTTATTGAAATTATATTATAGCTTTTAGCATTTCCAGATTTTGATTACTAAATGCATAAGAACTATACCTAAGCAAAATTTCTGGGTTTTCTGACTTAAAACAGAAATTTATCACACTCTTAAGTGTGATAACCGTTAAGCATTTTGATCAAACGCTGTGAAATAAAAACAAGAATCTCAACTACGTAATGCATTATAAAAATCTCGGTTTTAAGTAACGATCGCGGCAGGTAGTTATAAATTACCGATACTTTGATCTCATTTTACAACTACTTGTCACGGTCGATACCAGAACTCAAATCATTCTATTTAACGAATATGACCAGAAAGTTTTATTAATTCATGCGATTATGAACTTGTAGAATTAATAGTTCTTTTGAATTTTTGAAAATAATTGCTTAATCGGAAATAATATTTAATTAAAAATAAGTAGGGTATATTTTACTATATTAGTAAGTCAACAATAATCCAAAACACTTTATATATGCAAGAACGTAATGTTTGTAAATACTTTACCTCAAAAGTGTAACTTTTTTGGCTATGAATAATGCTTAAAAATATAGTCAAAAAGAAATGTGACCCATGGGGCACTTAGCATAGGATCGAAGTTGTAAACTACTCATCTGCATAGAGAGTTCAAGCTTTCACGTTTACGTAACGGGCAAAGTGCTCTACAACTCTTGTGAAAGTTGGATTACAGCAATAATAACATAAACGGGCTCAAGGGAGACATTCAAGTGACAGAAAATTTCATTTTATCAGAATATAATAGTGAGGATTTTTCTTCTGATAAAAAGAATATTGTTTATAAGCCAAACATTAATGCGAGAGGGGAGGGCTGTGGTAAATACGTACAATACTGTAAAATTGCTAAACAGAAAAATAAACGCGTTGTATTGCATAAATGTAGGGGAAAAGAAGAAAATGTTCCATCAACTTAAAAAATAACTCCGATAGACACTGTCTTTTACATAATGATGAGCGGTGATCGCGAAAATACATATCTTAAATATTTTATAAAATAATACAAAAGTCAAGTTCTACCATCTGAATCAACAATGCTCAATAAAGAGTACTTAAGGCTATATTATAAATATTTATAGGTGAAGTTATAAATTTGAGCGTGACATCAAAGTGCCTATTTCCGCATATGAAATCATAGTTGCCGTTTGGAAGGGTACTGCGGTTGTTGGAATATTCAGCTCTGACAGCGCATGTAAGAAGTTTATAATAAATTAAAATACTAAAAAAATAAACTATTTAACAATCGTAAACTAATTTTAGCCAAAAATGTTAGTTTTACAGCCATGTAGTACCAAACGTGAAAATGTCCTGTTACTGATGGTGCTGAAGTCATGCAAAATATTAGCCATTTATAAATTGTATAATAATATATGATAATCTTTACACTATGTCAATATTAATTGTGTTTTCATGTCTGAATTTTTGAGGTAAAATAATTTATATTACGTATTTCAGAAATAATTCCACTCATTGAATCGACAATGTAATTACTAATGAAGAACGCCATTTTATGACTGCTGTATTTTTCCATTATTTGATCTTCTGGTCGTTAATTTCATTAACACGAATTATTTTAACATAAACAGTGCAGAACCTGATTTTGCTTATATTTGTAGTTCTACTGAGTCTTTTGTACTAATTTTTGAAGCAGTTATTCACACCCCCCCGTCAGGAAACGTATTTGCATCCGATATAAATTATAATAATTGTATAACAGTTAATATATTGTTATGTTATAAAGGATGGGGCATACATAACATATTAAGTATAGAATACAATGTATAAATTATAAGGATGATTGATACCTAATGTAAACTATCTAGCAATATTTAATAATTGGTGTGTAAAGTAATATTATGCGTAACTAAGAATTGCCTGTACAGAGGAATGCAGTCTGGTGCCACTGCAATTAACCTTAGGCGAAGGTTGCGGACGTATGAAAACGAATGAGACCACACCTGGTCAAAGTAAGGCAGGAAAAAATGCCTATTGTGTTCTATGCTCACTATAAATCCAATTTACTCAGTTTAAAATTCCACGGTAGCTAAAAAAGGTGTTAGTGACCTCTCAGACGTGGATGCGTATTTGAAAGTCAACCATGGAAGGTTTTAAAATATTAAACCATAGCGCGTGGACGTTAACAAGTATTCATCAACGACAATCAGTAATTTTGAGAACTCAGAGGTCGTGGATTTGCTTCTGAAGCCCTGTATGAGTTAACAGGGAGCTCCCGCGATTCGAAGACGATATATAAGGAAAAACATCATCCGCCAAGTTACGCTGATTCAATTCTCAGTTTCTAGTACGCAATCAAGTTTCTCCATTCAGATAGTGTGTGGACGACGAGTTAATTTAAAGGGAGAATTTTCGAGTTTCGGCGATACAGTTATTCGACGCTCCCTTTCAATCTTTTTTCTCTCGTATGTGAGACGCACTCAAAAGTTCATTCAAGCAAAGATTCAGATTGTGCTAATTTGTGAACATTCAACATTTTATTTAAGTCACCTCCTCGTCGAGAAATAACGTGTTTGAGCAGTGGGTAAGCTACGTCGATTAAAGCAGCGCACCAGAATACAAACCATAAATTCTTGTTCCAATAAATTCCAGAAAGATTTTAATTCAGCAGTGCCTGGTAATTTGAGTCACTTTCCTTCTTCTCCATTATCCCGTCACGAAATATCAAAATCGGGCCCCTGAGGTGCTCGAGGTTACGAGGTGCAGGCCACAGTAATTACACATCCAGAATGAACTACATTGATGTGATCGTGGCAGGGAACAGGTAATCGAGGTTTGATTAACATCGGGCGTGCGCCACTCTTGCGAACCACAACGACCATAGCACCTCATTTAATATCATATCTGTGCAGTTTTGACAAGTGGAGTACTTTTACATCCAAAGTGACTGTTGTTCTGATATTTTTTATCTTAATTTTTGATGGTTTGGTAATTTTACTCTCCAACTGTAAGCTTTACTAGGAATAATTACAAAAATTAAAAATTAGAAAGCAATAATGGTATACTAATGATATCGAATCAACAAACGCCCTTTAGATAATATTGAATGGTTTGGCTTCATATCTCAATATATTGGTAATGATGTTATGATAATTTATAAACAGATAAAGTCATTGTATCAATCGTTACTTAGGCATATTAAGATAAATATAATATGAATTACAAAATAATTCTGTACAAATTATAATGCTGGATGAAATATTAGTTTTGTTAAAAAGATGGAGCCTACTCATGATATGTAGTTATAATTTTAATCCTGACGATTTTAATAAATTATTTTATAACCCAATAGAACAAATTTGCGATTCTACAAATTATAGTGTCAATATCATAGTGTAATATCATATTTGGGCAATTAAAATTCATCCAGCTTTGTGTTTGGAAGGAAATAGATAAATTGTAATGATTTAATACAAGCGATCTAGTAATGAAAAATTCACATTTTAGTTATAGTTATTTTGAAAAAGTAACGTTCAGAGGCTATTTACACATACACACACGCGCGCGGGGGCGCACATTTAGTTTGATCGTTGTTTTTTTAAAAAAATAATAATTTATTTCTTTGCCTTTTACTCATTGTATTAAAGTTAGTTTTATAAAGGGCAATTTACCTCAATCTATGAAATGTGCTAAAGTTCTCCCAATATATGAGAGAGTCCAAATTGAGGACAAATTTCAATCTACCCTTTTTCAAAAAAATATTCGGTGTTATGAAACAATAAATTAGTTTTGAAAGTAATGCTTTAATTTCTTCTGCCCAATTTGATTTTAGAACTAAAATTTATATTTTCTTAGCAGTTATTAAGTTAATTTCTGATGTAATATACGACTTTGAGGAGCATAAAATTCTTTAGCTGCACTCTGCAATTAATTGTGGACTTTATAACTATTGTTTCAAACCAGCGATATTTGGGATAATGAAAATTCTTAAAATGGATTGAGTATTATCATTGTGGGCGTTTTTATGGTATTCGTGGTAAATATTGTGATATAAACAAGGCGATCATCAGCCGTTTTTGTTTTTGGTATTTGACTACTAATCTGTAAGCCGAGGTTTCTTGTCAGTCAGTTTTATTTGCATACGACACTATTCTAAATGGAATGTATGCTTTTAGTGTTAAAAATCTAAAAGGTGATACAACTGACTCATGAAATATGGAAAATAGAAGGTTTTAGGCTAACATTAAACGGTTGAGGAATTTGCAGACGACAGAACTTTACTGCAAGTTGCATCGAAGTTAATTTGAACAACTGTTGAATCGTTTTTGCAGCTAGTGAAGTAGTGTGTGTGTAATCAAATTATTGTATCTAAAAATAAAGGCTCGTAAGTTTTGTTATTCTACCTACATATGTAGGTATCCAAAAGTATAATCTACGACTGAGGTGATCATGAACCGAGGCCCGCAGTAGTATATATCCCTTTTCCGGTGATTAAATTGATATGCAAATAACATCAACAGTGAAATTGTGGGAGGGGGGTGGTTTGGGGGGCGTGGTTAGTCGTTGCTGGTGGAGGTGATGGGGGTGACGATGTTGCTGGTGGGGGCTGGAGTGATGAGAAGGGGGTACAAAGTGTTATCAAAACCTCAATTTAAATCGTCGATCAGGCATTCAATTTAAATCACCGGGAAAAGGAGAATTTTTAGTATATATAAATTAACATATACATTTAATGTAACGGGGGGGTGTTCAAACACAAAAATATGCAAATGATATCGTAATTAAGACAGATTCCAACATACTTTAGCCCTCCCGCAACTGGATTTCCCGTTTCCCACTGACTTCCTCGCACCTGTATCATTAACAACAGGATATTGTCTCACCCGGCCAGCTCTTTGTCTACGCGTTTTCTGACATGCGAAGAGAGAGAGAGAGAGTTAAATCCTTCCGGCTCCCCCATGTTGTTTGATAATGAGAAATATAGGTGACGGATTTTCGCTACGTAAAAAGGAACATGTACAGGTGTCTCTATAAGTAAGAACCTTACAAAACCTAGCGATATTAAAACCTGCAAAGTTACACGATAGTACCTTAGATGGAGTGAATCTTAAATAATTCATTATTGTTATATTGGCAATGAAAGGACGTTTTTTAAAAATTCAGAAATCAATGTTAAAAATACAAAGTTTGAAAAGGCTCACTCCAGTGCAAGTAAAAGTTAAATTATATCAACTAATTTACTTGCCTTCTTGCAAGCTTGCTTCCTTGCTTGAAAGGTTATAGATACACTCATGCTTTATGCTATAGAGACTTTTTATTTCTTAGGCATTTGTTTAACGTTCGTTCAAAACTTTGTTGTTTACTTGTATTCAAGCCTGCTTGATTGATTGCAAGCTTGCTTGCTAGCTTGCCCCCCCTTGCAAGCTTGAAACAATGCTTACATTCTAACTTTGATGCAACTTTGACGGCTTGCTATCTCTTTTTTTACTTGTTCATTTACAGACGCTCTTTAACATCACAGAAAATGCTTGTTTGCAAGCTCTTTCCATTCTTGCTTGCTTGCTTACATGGTTGAATTTTTGAAAGCTTCCTAGATTGTTTGTTAGTTTGCTAATGTCATCGCTTCCTTACAATGTTGGTTCCGTTTTTTTTTACGGTAGCACGGTTCTGAAAAGACCGCCGAGAGCAGGGAACAAGCCGCTACCCTTTTGATAACGCATGCCTCTGTACAAGAGAAAATATCGATTGTATAATGCTCCTCCAGCATGGTTTAAGTAATATCTGGTGACAGTATCCAGCTGCAATATGTCTGTTTCGGACGAAACAGAACTATAGTAGAGGAAATCCTGTCTACAAATGGCAAGAAATCGCCGTAACTTCCTTACATGCAACTTTGATGCTTTGCTATATTTTTTAATTTGTTTATTTACAGACGCTCTTTAACGTCAGAGGTCATGCTTGTTTGTAAGCTCCTTCCATGCTTACTTGCTTGCTTACAAGGTTGCATTTTTGGTAGCTTCCTAGATAGCTTGTTAATTTCTAATGTCATTGCTTCCTTGCAAGGTTGGTTCATTTTTTTAATCCATTGGTACTGGCCGGGTTGAGCTCGCGATCTAGGGCATAGGAGGCAAATATGATTACCACTACACCACCAGTACCGGCTACTTGCTATCCTGCAAAATAGCCTGCTTGTATACTTGCTTGCTTCTTTGCAAGCTCTTTCCTTGCTTACTTGCTTGCTTATAAGGTTGCATTTTTAGGTTCCTAGTTTGCCCCCTCTATCAATCTTGCTTGCTCGCCTTCTTGCAAGCTTCCTTCTTTGTTTGTTCTCTTACTTGTTTGCATTCAGATTGTATCCTTCGTGAATCTATTTGCAAATGGCCCCTTAGGGGCATTTTCTTACTGTGCACAAGGGAACCAGCGATAGAAATCAGCTGCATTCATAATAAGAAAAACTGGCAAACAGAGCAGCTTCCACGCCACGACTAACTGACCAATAAGGCTACTTTGTAATTGGTTCAGAAAATGTAACGGATAGCTTTTCTCACTTGTTAATTTGTAATATTTTTTTCTGAAAAGGTAGCTGTCAAGTGCAAAGTTTCAGCGGCCCGAATATAGCAGCAAAATTGTATTTTAAACAAAGCCAATATACCATAGGTATTAGGACTTCGTGATCAGCGCAATCAAATGTACGATGGAATTTAAAGGACTGTGGTTTTGGGCCATAAAATTTTAATTAAATGTTGTTTATGCTGCTTCAGATCGTACATGATTTTACCTTTTCGTAATGGAGCAGCAAAGTCTCCTGCTGTGTGTGTGTGTGTGTGTGTGTGTGTGTGTGTGTGTGTCTGCTTAGAAAAGCACATAAAGAATTTAATGAAGACTGTCATAGGTAAAATAAATATTTCTATTATCTTTAGTTCTCTCCCGTGATAAAATTATGCCTTCTTTGGTGGACATACAAATTGTACGAAAAACCTACTGCGAGGCCTCTGGAGATATGAAAAAGTTTTACTACGATGTGTGCAGTTAAACATTTCGGTTAATCTCTTAACATTAAACTGAACTATAATAACACAAAGATAGAAACAATGAATTTTCTCACAATAAGCAAACCGACTGACTGTGTACAGTCAACCACCACCGCGGGAACTGTCTTGTTATTTATTAAGACTGAAATATTCATTAATCTTGCAACAAAGTTCTCCAAACCTGAGTAAAACTGCAGCGTTTGTTTTAAATACCCCCAGCTTTCATTCTTACATCGAAACTGTTCTCACGAAGAAATTATCAAAGTATGCAGCACAAGAGTAGCTCGCGCTGACCTAATGTTACTTCAGTCATAATAAATAACAAGACAGTTCCCGCACTGGTGGTTGCCTGTGGGCAGTCAGTCGGTTTGCTTTTTGTGAGAGTTTTATTTTATACATACAGTTGAAAGAATTCATTTTAAAGTTTTGTAATTGTATGGGTTTTTGTTAATGTTACCGCTGTATGCCTGGTGTCTACCTATTTAGCCTCTGCTATTACCATGAACTGGCTATTAATTAGGGTGTATATCACTTAATGACTTAGAACTTTTAACACAAAGGAAACTTTTCAAATCACGTACGAGCTGGACAAGCGGGGTTTTCATAGACAGAATACTAATTATGTCAAAGAAAACATGGTAATACAAAACACACTTTGCAATAATGCACTACTCACATAGCAATACGGCGCTTCCAAAATATAACCTTATCGTCCCTCACGGGGCTTGCATCAGGGCAGCTGGATCTGCTACAGTTGGCCGCACCTGCTTAAAGATGTGTATAAAACCTTATCTTATAGAAAATGTAGTCCTCCCCCAGTTATACAGGCATTCAACCTTATGTTGCGGAAAATTATAAAGAGGAAAAGTAGTACCAAACTAAGCATTTTGAGAATAGGAACAATGGGTCTTAGAGCTTTCTAATGCTCTACATGCGTCATGTTAGAGTCTCAGATTGTGAACCTTTTTTGTGGAGTCAGATGCAAAAAGCACGCTTGTAAGAAAGCAACATAGCAAGCAAGCTTGTAAGGAAGCAGTGAAGATAGCAAATTTGCAAGGAAACCAGCGTGCAAGAAAGAAAGCATACTTACATGCAAGCAAGCAAGCAATGTAGCAAAGAGCTTTTGGCTAGCAAGCAAGCAGGCAAGCTTGTGAGTAAGAAACAAATCTGAATGCAAGCAAGCAAGTAAGCAAACAAGCAAGGAAGCAAGCTTGCAAGAAGACAAGCAAGCAAGATTGATAGATGGGCAAACTAGGAGCAGAAAAATGCAACCTTTTAAGCAAACAAGTAAGCATAGAAAGAGCTTGCAAACAAGCATCACGTGTGATGTTAAAGAGCGTCTGTAAGTTAACAAATCAAAAAAGAATAGCAAGCCATCAAAGTTGCATGTAAGCAAGTTATATCGTAAGCATTGCTTCAGGCTTGCAAGCAAGCAAGATTGCAAGAGGGCAAGTAGGCTTGAATACAAGTAAACAACAAAATTTTGAACGAACGTTAAACAAATGCCTAAGAAATAAACATTGTATAAAGCATGAGTGTATCTATAACCTTTCAAGCAAGGCAAGGAAGCATTAGATATTAGTAAACTGACAAGCAATCTAGGAAGCTACCAAAAATGCAACCTTGTAAGCAAGGAAGTAAACATGGAAAGAGGTTACAAAAAAACATGACCTGTGATGTTAAAGAGCGTCTATAAATAAAGAAATAAAAAAAAGATAGCAAGGCATCAAAGTTGCATATAAGCATTGCTTAACTCCATATAAGTTCTCCCTTAACATGTATTAACTGCGTTGTACATGGGAGAGTAGCAATATTTATTTATTTTAACTTTTTCATGAACTTCATTGAACTTTTATATGTAGTTTTAACACGGGAGAGAACAAAAGATAATTGAAATATTGCTTTTACTCACGACAATCTTCATTAAATTCTTTATGTGCTTTTCTAAACACACACACACACTCAGAGGGAGGGAGGCTTTACTGCTCCATTACGGAAAGGTGCCTGCCTTATTTTGCAAAATCATGTACGAACTGAAGCAGCATAAACAACTTTTAATTAAAAGTTTTATGGCCCAAAACCACTGTCCTTTAAATTCCATCAAACATTTGATTGCGCAGATCACGAAGTCCTAATACCTATGGTAGATCGGATTAATTTAAAATACAATTTTGCTGCTATATTTGGGCCGCTGAAACTTTGTACTTGACAGCTATCTTTTCAGTTGGCAATATTACAGATTAACAAATGAGAAATGCTATCCGTTACACTTTCTTAACCAATTACAAAGTAGCTTTATTGGTCAGTCAGTCGTGGCATGGAAGCTACTCTGTTACCGGTTTTTCTTATTGTGAATGCAGCTGATTTCTATCGCTGGTTCCTTTGTTCATATTAATAAAATGCCATAAATAGGCCATTTGTAGAGTGGTTCACGAAGGATACAAACTCAATGCAAGCAAACAAGCAAGGAAGCAAGCTTGCAAGAAGGCAAGCAAGCAAGATTGATAGAGGGGGCAAACTAGGAACCCAAAAATGCAACCTTATAAACAAGCAAGTAAGCAAGGAAAGAACTTGCAAACAAGCAAGCAAGTAAACAAGCAGTCTAGTTTGCAAGATAGCAAGTAGCCGGTACTGGTGGTGTAGTGGTAACCATACTTGCCTCCTATACCCTAGATCTCGGGTTCAAACCCGGCCAGGACCGATGGATTAAAAAAGGAACGAACCTTGCGAGGAAGCAATGACATTAGAAACTAACAAACTATCTAGAAAGCTACCAAAAATGCAACCTAGTAAGCAAGCAAGTAAGCATGGAAAGAACTTACAAACAAGCATGGCCTCTGATGTTAAAGAGCGTCTGTAAATAAGCAAATAAAAAAGATAGCAAGCCATCAAAGATGCATGTGAGGAAGTTACGGCGATTTCTTGCCATTTGTAGGGTGGATTTCCTTTGCCATAGTTCTAACCTTTCGTCCGAAACAGACATTATGGAGCCGGATGCTGTCACCAGAAATTACTTAAACCATGCTGGAGGAGCATTATACAATCAAGATTTTCTCTTGTACAGAGGCAAGCGTTATCAAAAGGGTAGCGGCTTGTTCTCTGCCGCTCCATTTAAGGTACTATTGTGTAACTTTGCAGGTGTTAATATCGCTAGGTTTTTATAAGGTTCTCTCTTATAGAGATACCTGTATATGTTCCTTTTTACGTAGGGAAAATCCGTCATCTGTATTTCTCATTGTCAAACAACATGGGGGGCTGGAAGGATTTAACTCTCTCTCTTCGCATGTCAGGAAACGCGTAGACAAAGAGCTGGCTGGGGGGACAATATCATGTCAATGACACAGGTGCGAGGGAGTCAGTGGGTAACTGGAAATCCATTGGCGGAAGGGCTAAAGTATGTTGGAATCTGTCTTAATTACGATATCACTAGAATATTTTTGTGTGTAAATACCCCCCGTTACATTAAATTTATATGTTAATTTATGTAAACTAAAAATACCCCTTTTCCCGATGATTAAATTGAATGCCTGATCGACGATTTAAATCGAGGTTTTGATAAAACTTTGTACAACCCTCTCATTACTTCAGCCCCCAGCAATATGGTCACCCCCTACCATCATCTCCACCACCAACCGCTCCTATTGGCAATGACACAGGGTAGAGGGGGAGGGGTCTATGGTCAGTGGGGAATTGGAAACCCAGTGGCGGAAGGGCTAAAGTATGCTGGAATATAACTTAATTGCGATATCATTTGCTATTTTTGTGTGTGAACACCCCCCGTTACATTAAATATATGTTAATTTATGTATATTAAAAATACCCCTTTTCCAGTAATTTAAATTGAATGCTTGATCGACGATTTAAATTGAGGTTTTCATAGCAATTTGTACACCTTTCTCATCATTCCAGTCCCCAGCAGCAACATTTCCACCCTCACCCCTATCACATTCACCAGCAACAACTAACTACGCCCCTCCCATGCTCCCACTTTTGATATCATGTGCATATTAATTTAATCACCGGAAAAGGGATATATACTACTGCCCCCATTTTAAATTGATACATTTTCCTTTTTCATTATCCATGAAAGTTTTTTCATCCTCACAAAACAACCGGTACATTATTTACGCTACGCCAGTGGATATTGATGATGTCTTACCCAATATTAAATAATTACGAAGTTAAGTTGATGCTAAATAAATTTGGAATATGTATATTAATCTGTTTGTGTATCTTTTGCCCTAGTGATATATTTCGTAATACAACTGAAATATTTTGTGTATAATGAACATATTAGAAATGCATATTTTGCATTTTCAGTGGTATTTTAATTTGTGGTATTCTTTTTTGGGTATAGTGTTAATGTTTGTAGAGCGGTTAATATTTATCTTCAATAGTCTTCAAAATCTTAACAGTTATTTTTATGTTGCTCAATATAAGTCTGCCTCTATTTAATTCGAAAATGCCCTAACCGTAATTTATTTATACATTTATTTTTTCATTAAAACTAATACTAATTTAAGTTATTATCAAAATGTATTTGATTATTGTTACCAAAATACTGGATATAACTATTTTCTTAATGTGCCTTTATTAGATTAATAAAAAGCCAGAGATGTTATGCTTAAAAGGTTACTGCTTCATTTAAAAATAATTCTCTTCTGACATAGTTGGTATGAATTTTATTAAAACTACTATCAATGGTTCATTATTCACTCATTTTTAATATTACCAATGCAGTTATAGATCTTTGCTTTTAAATCTATGTGTATTTTGACATTGCACGCTATGCTTATGACAAATAATAAATAAATAAATTGATTGTTTGAAATGTATAAATACTCCCTTAGCATTGGATGATAAATATTGCTTAAAAGCAAGCTCTCGTTTTCTTCAATGACCAATTGTAAATACGCATATTTTACATTAGGCTCACTTTAGATTTTAGATGTGGTTCTAGTTTTTGTGGCATTCCTTAAGATTAAGATTTTATATGATCTTAGCGATTTAAAAACAAAGAAATTGTCAAGCTCGTTATCTCATATCCATTCTGGAGTATTAAGTCGAAGATTGTGTAGCAAGGATGCTATAAACATTTGATTTTTTGATACACTTTTTATAATCACACGCTGTGTCCCATAGAGGACGTGTGTGATTTTTGTTGATTTCCATTTAAATTCATAAGGAAAATTCATGAACCAAATGTACTAACATAAGTTGCCGAAGTCATTAAGGCAGGGACTTGGTAGAGAGAAGTCTGGGATTCGATTTCCACCAGAACCGTCCCCCATGAATGAGGATTTTTCCAGGCTTGGCCCAGCCATCATCAATGACAAATGACGGGGAGGTAGACTAAAATTAGGTTTGAAACCTTTAGTTCTTTAAAATAAACCCTTTCTCAATTTAAATAATTTCATCTCTTGTATCACCAGCGTCCACCGCCTGTTATATATCAATAGTGAAATCGGGTAATTAAACATTAAAAAAAGTAAATGACTGTCTCACAACCTTCTGACATACTTGAGTACTCAACGAAATATTAGAAAATCAAAAAAAAAAAAAGTTTTTGGAACGATAGATATTTATAGGGCTAGTTTACAATTTCTAGCTTAGGAGTGTAATTTCCAATTACGGGGTTTATATTTATTTGCCTGCCAAAGGGTGCACCTCTACCTTCAAAGGTGTCTAAGTTGACCTCGCAAGAAGAAAGGCTAATGCAACTTCTTTACTTTACATTCAAATAGATTAATTCGCTCGCTCTGCAAATACATTAGCCGCGAACGCAGGTGTCTGGCTCAACCTATGCTCAGTTACTGCACTAGAGCATGTAGTGGCCCATTCGTATAAGGCAACCTTAGCTTAAATTAAGTCGCATTAAGAGATACATTTGGCTCAGAGACCTCTTCTTTCTGTCTAAATGTACAATATGGGACCCACGGCTTTACTTCCCTTCCGAAGGAAGTCATACTTAATACTTTTTCCTGACAGGTGCTGCCCACACGTGGTCCCCCGCTAAAACTGGATGGTAGGCTCAAACGTTGGCTACTGGTGATTCAGCTCAAGAATAAGACATACAAATATTAACCTTTAGAATAGTACGATAATACCAGAGATGAAAAAGGAGATGTTAAAGCAGTTTCAAAACAATATCTCAATAAGCATCGAACTGTGACACGAGGTGCTCAAATTAGTAAGAACACTGTTTACAATTTGATTTATTTACGGACGCTCTTTAACACTGTTTACAAAAATGTTTAAACAGATTTAACATTTTTTAAACTGAGAAAAGGTTCAGGAACTGGTCGTGATGCCTTTCGTCTTGACATGAATTTGCCAAACGGATCTTGCAGGAACTACTGTATCGCAAGCTTCCCAGTCAGTATTGTGACTAAATAAGGCAATGTTTACCTGTGATTACATTTTCAACACCAAAAACAGCAATATCTAAGTGCAGATAACAATCGTCCAAAAAGAGATTGAAGTATCCAAATGGTTTGCTGTAAAAATATAGTTAGTCACTTTAAGCGATGTTTATCTGCTATTGCAACTTTTTTTAAAAAAAATCAACTATAGTTCTGTTCAGGAAAATATGAAGTCATTCGGAAGTGTTCACACAGCATCATTTAAAATTCGGGATCTTCAATTCTGGCTGCCAAAGGAGGAAAAATATGCTGCATTACAGATTTCAAATTGTCTACCTATATTGAAAATTATCCTTCAAATTTCTTTTTCAGCTGAGAAAAATACTGCCTAAACTTAGTGAATATACTTAGAATCTCACTGAATATTTAATTAAGATCCTATATTTTTTAGGTATTCCTTAAAAAATGGTACTTCTGAAATCAACAAACTGGTTCATTCATAGAACTCAATTGAAGCTTTTAATTTCCGGCGTTTAATGTATTCTGCAATGTCTGTAGAGATATGTAATGTACTGAGTCAATCATCCCTTTCAATTTTTATCAGGTATACCATACTGAAACTTTTCCACTATCTCCTAAAAATGCAACTTTTAATTTCTCTGAGAAAATAATATTTTATATAAGTGAAGAATGGAGCCCAAAATGCTACTAAGAACCAAGTAATTATCGGAGATAATATATGTTTTGTTCAAATAATCTGAAAAAAATTATATATTGATAACGTATTTTAGATATATTAACCAAAAAGAAACATAAAGCAGATAGAAAAAAACATTTAAATGAAGGATTTACTTCAAATAATAAATAATAATTTTTACATTTGGCATTGATAGACAAAAAGTTCAGTTACACTTTAACGAAAAAGCTAGGTGTCAATGTAGCTCATTTAGACTAATGTGTGCATGAAATTAAAATAATTCAGTTGATCCCTTCGGACATTTATTTGCGCAAAATACAGCATATTTCTCAGCCAGACATGAAAACATTGCCATAGTTTTTTTTTCTCCTCAATGGTATATTAGGGTTTGCTTTGATCCCGCTGTTCACTATATTGGCGATATCAGAAAATTGTTTTCTCTTTTAAAGTACAAGTGTATTTCTTAACATTTTCAATTCACTATAAGTTCTTTTAATTTGTAATTTGCTGGACTTTTTATTGAGAACCGCAACATGAATATATATATATATATATATATATATATATATATATATATATATATATATATCTTTTCTGTCATAGAATCAGTAAAAGCCTGAATGCCATCAAACATTTCTCCATGTTAATTACCAATTACTTCAAATTGAAGATGGCGAGGATATAACGTAGTTCCTCAGATTCAAATGTCTTGCAAACTTTTTTCTTTTTATATAATTGTTATGTTTAGATCGTGTGGCATATAGCTATTCCCACACTAAAATTGAAATTCAATAATCTGCAACTCACACATGATTAAATAAAATGAAATACACCAATTTTGCTTTCTTTTGTCTCATAAACTTATCTCCATATTATTTTTTCTTCGTAATTTAATGATTTTAGAATATGAGGAAAGGAGGACACTTGTCTCATTATAATCTCTACCAGCTATAAATTCATGTCACATGTACATGTGTGTAGATTCTATTATATGAATTCATGATTATTTACAACGCTAAAACATGATACACAAGTTTGTAAACGTGTTAGACTGTATACATGAATGGACGATTAAAACCACTTGTAGGTTCAGAAACAATAAACATGCTGCTTCCAACCATTTTAGAATTTTTATATATTTCAGTGACGTTTTCATTTTCTCTGTATTACTTTACGAAACGAGACGTTAACTCCTTTAATTCTTGTACGCTTTTGTAGACCTTTATTTTGTATTAAATACGATAGCATGCACTGCAGCAGTCAGAACGTGGTTGTTTCAAACACAGATTAGGAAACCTGTATTCAGCATTGTTTCGCTACCTAGTCATTTTGACCCATGACTTTTTATCCCCCTCTTTTGCTGTTTTCATTTGTTTATGTGCATACAGAACCTGGTATAATACATTAAATTTATGAAAAATGTGATAATTCAAGAGCTGGTGGTTTAGATACAAATTACACTGATTTAATATATTTTATTTCATAATTTAAATATATTTATTTCATTGAGCTCAGCATTCAAGTTTCCTTTAATTACGTACTTATTTTACAATCCGTTAGTATAAATAAAATGCATAGTTGTTTAAATATTTTATATCAAGCCGAAAATGCAAAGAAAAATGCTCAATTTTCCTATGAAACTGATTCTGAATTTTTGCAGTAAATTATAATATTATTACATCAACTCCGTGTTTCAACTTTAGCCAAAACCATCTTTATGAAAGCACTTAATAAAAACTCGTTGAATATGAGCCACATACAACTTCTTGCACTATATACATATATATTTCGTTATTTTATTGTATCCTCCAAACGGAGACAGGCTTTCCGTGCTGTACCCCTCAAGGACTGCATAAGTATTTCCTTCAACAGCGTATGTGAAGAG
Organism: Metallyticus violacea; assembly: GCA_030762175.1. Lineage (NCBI taxonomy): Eukaryota > Metazoa > Arthropoda > Insecta > Mantodea > Metallyticidae > Metallyticus > Metallyticus violacea. Next base: position 131,787,363 of record CM060846.1, read on the forward strand.
CAGGATTCTTCTGCTAGCTTGGATATATCTTTGCATCCCACTTTGCCTACGCACAGATACCAGGCTAGTTCCAATAAGCTTAAAAAAAAAAAAAAAAAAACTGTAATTCACTTCTTGCAACCAAAATTGATGGTGTACAAGCGATTTATTCCATCTAGAATGTCTGTCTATTTAATAGTGCCACGCACATCTTCCAGGCGTATTTCCTAACGTAAAACTTGTCCATGCTGAGGGCCATAGACTCAAGCCTGTGACAGCATCTGAGAATCTGCTTGATTCTCTGGAGGTTCTAAATCCTGATCCAACTATTCACTTACATAAGAGATATAGTGCTACAACTTGCAAAAGATTACGCGCAGAAACCACGTGCAGCCCGCAAGGTTGGGCTGTGGTTGGGACGTAAGAGGAGCGCGACTGTAATTGGCTGCAGTAAAAGTGCTGAGAGGTGATATTAAGGGATATGGTAATATATCCTCAGCTTTGCAATTCAAAGAACGCATCTTTACGTTACTAAATTATGTATCTTATAATTATTTGCAACATGTATAAGTAGGGTCCTATATTTATGAAATAAAATCTTAGAAATGTGCAAGCATATATGACCTGATTAGTTTGCATAAAACAATTGGACGTAGGTGCGATAAAATGAAAGCGATAAAACGGAAACAGTAAAATCACAGCGATAGGCACCTGTATTTGTTTGGAATTCCTTATATTCTCACACCGGATTGGTATTATTCGTGAACTAAATAATGATTGTAAATGGTCATATTGATATTAGGGAAGAATAGTTTTACGACTCGTTGTGACATTTGGAGATGGGAATGCGAATCACCAGATTAGATAAAGCACAGATGGGCAAGTAATTTTGAAGTGTCCGTGGAGAACGATGTAAGTCCAGAAACTAAAATTTCAGGAAATAAAGAACATTATTGCACTTCCGCTATTATTAATGATTTTACGTTCTTTAGGCTTATGTGTTATTTAAAACTGTCATATTACATTGCTTTTTGAAGATATGAGGCTTTACTAGTAGCCAAAGTATAATATGAAACTACATTTTTTTAAACCTCTAAAAGATATAAGTGACATGCATTACTTTTTCAAGAAAATAAAGTAAAGTACCAGGAGTCAGTATACATTACAAGATTCACGTAAAGTTGGTTAATGTTTATTTACTTATTTATTTATTTCAGAATTATCAGTCATGCTAATTAAATAAAGTATGAAAAGTCACTATGGCTATCATTGCTATTTACATAATTAAATAAAGCCTTCCACTTCTCCATTGAAAACAATGGTATCAATGCGCATTTACACGCATAAGTTAAAAATCTGTCATGTTGATCATTGATTTCTAGTGAGCACTAATATCTAGTAAAAGAAGCTTCAAAGATATTTCAGTGACCTGAAAACTGAGAATGTAACAGTGACTTTCTTCCTACTAGCTTTAGTTGCAAATAATACAAATTCCTGTTGCCGCCACAAGCGAACGTTGCTCTCAGCTACATTGTTAACACAGAATTGAATGCTCTTCCAGTTTTTCTGTTACCATTTTTTCAGAATATTTTTCATACTTTACGCTTGAAAGTAGCATCATAAGATGTTCTTCTCTGTTTGCCCTCCATTACTTAATTACCTACTATTTAAACGGTCTATGCAATAATAGGCCAACAATAGGTCACGTAAGAAATTCGAGAATTGTAGCAGTGCATTATCATGCAATAAACGATAAATTCGAAGTTACCGGCGAACTACGGAATACCAATTAACTTTTGCTTTAAATTACATATTTTTTTAACAGAAATGTTAAGTAATATGTTTTCTAACCGATTTTAAAATCTGAAAATGCTGAGATTAATTTTTATGGAAAAAGTGCACCCAAGGCCGCAAAAATGTATAATATTAATAATTTTTCTGGTATATTAAAATATTATAAATAACAATAATAATTAACACCAGCGAACATTTAGAACAGTTTACACTTTAGAATAATTTGGTTAAAAGTTGTAAAATTTTCATTTAGATAGACAGTATAGTTTTTAGACACCTCAGCTTGTATTCTGTTGAGGTTCAGCAAAAATAATTGCTATTATGTATACTAAACAGTGCAGCGGTTTTAAGAAAGGGAAGAAAGTGGTTAATTAAATATGTATACGTAATGGGTGGATGGAAGGAAATATTTTGGAAGGATTTGATTTGATTATGGATTCTCAGGGAAAATGATAATTCTTTCTTCCTGTCCGACGATGGTTACCGCTGTCTTACAGTTTTTCCACGGCTGTTGAGACTCTGTTGCTGGATATTTTTATGGTCCTGTGACCATAGAGGAAGGAGTTCTGGAGATTAATAATATTTCGTTATGAATGATGACACCATTTATTGTTCATACACTATTGTACATACACTATTGCCCTATTGCACTAAACTAATAAAGGTCTTCCACTTAATTATTGCAATACTAACTATCGCTTTCCACTCGGAAAGCGATCGGAACTGAAAAAGCCCTTCCACTGACATTGTCCCTCTGAATACTCTTGCCGCACTGACTGCGGACCTCAAAGTTACAAACTAAATAAACATGCTCTACGTGAGGTTTTCCATGTAGTGGTAGGCTTCTTCCATTAACGAGGTTAAAGGCCTGTCTTTTCATCTCTATAGTTGCCAAAAGTTTTATGGTGCCTCCCCTCCTTAAGAAATTCTCTTACTGAATAGCAATAAACATCTTGCCCAAGGATTCTTTACACACATTGCTACAACAGGCTACAGAAATTCCCAGGTCAGATTTTATGACTGGCGTAGCTTTCTGCACACTTGAGAGAAAATAACATTTTACACATAACTGAACAAGAAAAAGAACATTACACTCATGGTTACCACGAAGTTACATAAAATTATTTGATACAATTAATCTAATTAAATATGAGGATGGCAGCTCATAAATATTGCCTGAACAGATTAGATGAAGCATTACTTGTTTTAAGTTTGCGATGAAAATAATAAAAAGGAAAAATATGACTGCCAATAAAATCCCGGGCTTATTTATAGGCTTCTTTTCAATGCACTCAGTACTCCCACTTATTATTTAACCACTACGAAAGGACAAGCACAGTGCGGAGAAAATATACCATAAAGCGTTTTTTCTTTTTTTTTTTTTTTTTTGTAATTATCTACCTGCTTCTGTTGCCTTCCTGAACGTCCTGTATCGACGAGTATTTGTAATCTCTTAGGATTTGTTATTGTTGAATACAAATTAGAGGTTTTCACGCTTATAAATGCTTGAATGCTGCAGTCAGCCTGGTCTAAAGTGTAGAGGGGTTGTGATAGTTTTCAGAAGAATGGTAGTTTTGACGAGAAAAAAGGATTAAGTAATGTGGCAGTATATGTTCTTAGACTTTTTCTGATAAAATAGAACTGCAACCTATTGAAAATGAGTATACAAACGCCTTCAACAAGTACGTCTAAATCTGTGTCTGGTCGCCCGTTCCGTGGTCACGCTCAAAAAGTTGTGGAATTCCTAAAAAAAGACAAAGAAGGATTGCGGGCTGCCTTATAACGTTATTGAATCTGTTATCCTCGCCACAGGAGTTTCAAAAGCGTTAATAACGCATATTATAAAAGAAAGAAAATCGTCAATTTTATCTACGATTCTTGTGCTATTTTCGATACCAAAAGGCAAATCTGCAGAGCGGAAGAAGAAAACAGATATAGATGGCCTTACAAACGTTTTTTTACATAAATTTTATGTAGTACGCAAAGTGGTGCATACTATAGGTACGTTAAATGCTGTGCTTAAGGGAAGAGGCATATTAAATTGCAGCAATGAGTATATTGGAATATTGCTAAGAAAACTGGGATATAGATGGAAAAATTGCCATTCCATAAGGAAAATACTCATTGAGAAACCAGATATTGTGGCCTGGCGGAGGCGCTATCTCACAGCCATTGAAAATTACAGAGCACAGAATAAGAACATAGTTTATTTAAATAAAACATCTTTGCATTCGACCCATTCAGTTATAACTTACTGGCAATCTCCAAAAGAATTTGGTGTTTTAGACCCATTAGTAAAGGTCTTGGACTAATTGTAAGCCATGTAAGAGGTGAAGTTGGATTTATTAAAAATGGATTACTTATTTTTAAATCCGACCAAAAGGTAGGCAAATATCATGATGACATACACTTTGAATATTTTAAAAAATGGCTTTGTGATCAAATTATTCCAAACACACCTTCCAATACACTTGTGACTATCGATAACATCAGTTATCACAATGTCGAGCTAGTTAAACCGGAAACCAACTTAAGCATCCCAAAATCACAAATAATGCTAAAGATATTCACTTTGATTAAAAAAAATGCAGAAAACCTGCCTGTTCCTCTTAGTCAAACAAATTCACCCAGAAAATCCTACATTATCGACAAAATTCTCCGTAACAATTATATCCTTCCTTTGCGCCTTCCACCATACAATGCAGACCTTAATCCATTAGAATTGGTTTGGGCAGAGATCAAAGACTTCATTAAAAAGTATATTTCTGGAAATTAATTAGAAGAGATACGAAATAAGTTAATGGAACTTTTCGAAAACTATACCGCATAAAATGGTGAAAATGCTGTGAATATGTGCTTAAAATTGAAAAGAACTACTGGAAAAAAGATAACGTAATTATGACGTCGTGGAAATCTTGATCATTAGAGAAGATGCCATCAGTAACGGCAGCCAAGTTTCCGACACGGATTCCGATATGATCATCGTGTAACATGTACTTTTCGAAGCAAGGGGAGGGGTTGCACCTCCCAGTCCAGCCCAAGGGAGGAGGGTGAGTAAGCCAACATTCTTATGAATGCTGTTGCTTTATACGAGGGATATATTAAAATTTACTTTTTCGTCTACCTCACCCCCCAAAAAATCCTTTTCTTTAAACTTATATTGTGGCAAACTATTGAAAACGTGCAGCGATTTATCATATGGAACTTCGTGACGTCGTGACATAATGTTGAGAAAAGACAAATTCCAAACCGAGCAATATGCTTATTAACTGTACCAAGTACTTCTACTCTTGCAGTACACAGTTGCAGTCGAAAAAAAAAAAATGGGGGTATTTAAGTCTCGCAGTTGATAGGGTCGTTGTTTATTAGGCCTCAAAGTTAGGTATTATGTTGTAATAGGATTTTAATTTTTAACCCCCTCTTCTCCTGCCGCCTAACGTTACTGCAATCCCGGGCTAGCTTCAGTGAATGCTGGAATTCTATGGCCTACTCAGGTCCAAGGGAGAGGACTAGGAACTTAATGAACACAAGTAGAACTCCTTACAATAAGACCATTTATTTACAGTAAATTGAGTTAGATGTTCGAGGGCCACCTTTAAGATTTTGAGAAAACGTATGAGTTTGCTTGCAACTCGCCTAATAAATTCGAGTCTATAGAAAATGTCCAACCAGTATCTTCCTTCTTCTCGCGGCACACTAGCTATCAGTTAATAGTTTTACGTCGCCTCTTACGAAAACGGTCTGCCGAAATGCTCTGGTCGAATGCCTCTCTTCTCTCTATTGCGCCCCCCATTTCCCTGTGTATCCTCGTCTAATGTCAGCTACAAATTTTACGACACCCACAAGGTTCCGTGGCGTCAATAGATGATAATTGGCCAATCTGTTCTGTCTTTTAACACAAAACTAGCCTTTCTGTCCTTTTACTCAATAACTAACTACAGAACCCAGTCAGTTTTTCAAACTCTTAAGGCACACCCTTCGCACACAAAAGACTCTTAATAATACAAAGGAAAGGGGCTTCTGCTTTTTCTCGTCCCCTGTACAATACATTCTATCTGCCTTATGTCTAAAAGTCTGGTAAACAAATTACTCTCTTACTTTCGAAATACATAAAATACTTAATTATGAATATATATACACATAGACTGTGCGAATTAATTAAACTAAGATTTACAATATATATATATATATATATATATATATATATATATATAATTAATTGTACTATACCAAGAATATAAACATGGGTTTTAAAGCCCTTTTATATTGTCTCATTAATACTGTTTCATAGTATGCAACTCCGACAGTAAACTAAAAGCTGGGAGTCGAATAAGAAACACAATTTTGAAGTTTAGTTATGACTCATTCGGACAATCTCAGGGGTTACTTAAGATAAAGCATTTCCAGCATTCTTAATACATTTGGTAGGAATTAGATTTATTAAAAAATCTATAATCGATTAAAGTCATTAAAAGTAATGAAATATCAATGCGGTAAAATAAAGCCTGTGGATTTCTAAGATCGGAATGGACCTTCTAATGTTAAACATTTTCGCATAATATCTATATTTAAAATACTGGGATGATTAAATCATGTGAAAACTATAAATTATAATATATATACTGAGAACTGGACTACGGTACTTCTCTACGAGCAGACTGGGGAGTAGCGGGTATCCTGCTCTAAGTGTAGATATTAGTTTTTTTTTTTTGTCCTGTTTTCTTTGGAATTGTCTCTGTCTTAGGATTTTCTCTCCATTCGCTCTTCAAAAACGAAGTTTTCATTGTTCTTCTTCTTCTTCTACTTGTTTCTCATAGACAGAGTATGTACTGAATTTCTTGAAATAGCAACATTTTTTATAATAATATGTGCATAGATATTGTGTCCTTCTCCACGTTGAATACTATGTAAATATACGTGTTTTGCGTTTGCTCCCCTCAGGTTTACTTCTATTTATTGATTTGTTTATTTTCCCCGGCAGGAGTTAAGGTGATGCGGCCTTTCCTTCCACTCTACTAGGCAAATAAAGTCGTGAAAAATACAGAGTACAATATACTCAGTTCTTTAAGCACGGAAAAAAAGCCAAACTAAAAATATAAAGTACAAATAAATATTAAATATTTTATTATAGTATGAAATTTCATAAAGATTGTATTAAGAATTCCACTTATTCTTCAATTTGTTCGAGTACAAGGGGGTGAGAGGATTAAGAGGAAAGGAAAAGAAGAACAAGAAGAATAAGTAGAAGTGGGATTGTGAAACTGTTGCTTTTCCTAGAGATGAGAACATGAAAATTTAATCTACGTTTAAATTGCTTAATTTTCCGACTATCTCTGATTTCAGAAAGAAAGTGGTTCCAGATTCTAGGAACTAACATGCTGAATGAGGTTGAGTAGAAATGTTTTCGGTGACGAGGGATAGAAGTAAAGCCATATTACGGGTCCGATGTAGAACAAGTGTACTAAACGGAGGGTGATATACTGAAGGGTGGAGCGTAAGGGAATGAAAGTCGTACGTTCTTTAACAGGTAGTCATGACAGTTGATTGCGTAGGGGTGTCGCATTATCAAATTTATTAGTGTTGAAAATTAAACGAACACAGGCATTATGGATGCGTCCTTAATCTATCGATCTGCCCAGTATTCAGATTAGAGTAGAAGACATCACAATAATCAAAGTGAGGCATAACAAGCACTTGAAATATATTCTTTTTGAAATTGAGAGGTAACTATTTTTCCGCACATTTTATCGTGTGAATCATATATAATACTTTATTGTATTTATGGATTAACCGGCGTGCCATTCTAGGTCAGAGTCTATATGAACACCCAAGTATTTTATACCGCTTTGGTATAATTAGTTGTATTGTTGTTTATCATGATAGGCGGCACATTGTTTCAGTTCATTTTACGTAGTGTACGTTTTCGTCCCAGGACTATATCCTGTGATTTAAGTGGATTCAATTTTAGTCCAAATTTTTTGTGTCCAAAAGGAGATGGAGGTTAGATGTTCATTTACTACAGTCACGGAGTCAGGAAGAACGAGGGGCGGGTTGAAAATAGAATTATAAGTTGTCGTGTTATATGTGATAACTGGAGTGTTTTATCTCTTATATAACATCGTTGATGTGCAGCATAAAATTTAGTGGTCCGAGTACTGAACCCTGGGGAACCCCTGCCTTAATGAGGCGACAGGAGGAAAACAACTAGTTATAGCACATTAGTGATGCTCATTAAAGTAGGATTCGAACCAGCACCAACTCTGTTGAAGAGAATATAGTTTTTAAGTTTGTACAATTATGGTCGATAATTTCAAAAGCTTCATTGAAATCTAGTAATACAGCAGAGTTAGTTCTTTTTACTCGTCGTAGGCTGCATGGATGTTCTCTGTCACTTTCTGTAGTGCAGTACTGGTGTTATGTCCTGCTCTGAAAGCAGATTGATGGTTGTCAAGAATGTAATACACATTAAGGTAGTCTGTCAGCTGTGTGTGTACAATGTGTTCCATTACTCTAGGTAATTCAGGGAGGATGCTAATAGGTCTGATATCTTGTGCAGACGTGGGTGCTTTATTCTTCAGTACAGAGCGGATAAAGAATAATTTCAGTCGTGCCAGTCATTAGCGAAGCGTTAAATATGTAAGTTATTGTTGGTGATGTCAATTCCTGCAGCATCATAATGTTCATTCCGTTAGTTCCTACAGCTTCGGATGAGATTCTCTTTATGTTTTTACGTATGTCGTTACGGAAAATATACGCGAAGTGAAATTTCTCTCTTGCAGGTAAAGCGACATTGCCACTTCTCTTGCCATGCCATTTAGTGTCGTTACGAAGGAAAATTAAGAGCGCAAGGATGAACGGGATGCTGTCTACGTGAGTCTTGCTGCGCCCAAGTCTGATTTTTGGTAGATCCTTCCACTCTTCTGCTGGGTTTGTTTCGGGAGAGACAAGGGAGTGATAGTGTCTAAAATTTATCGTTTCGTACAGTTTGGTTTGTTTTATTCCTTAAATACTTTGAGGATTCTCAAAGTTAGCGTTGTTTTATTGCCACTGTATTTAAGATATGCTGAGTCTTTCGATATCATTAGGTATTTCATGTCAGCAGTAGTCTAGGGAACGGGAACTCTTTGACACTTTTCGTTTTCGTAGGTGCGTTTTTATCGAACAAAGTTAGAGTGAATTCATTAAATTGGTGATTTTTTCCCGCCAACATTTGATAGTATCCAGATTGCATTCCATAATAATTCCACAGCATCGGCATTGAGAGAATTCTGATCAATGTGTTTCATGTATAGTTTTGGGACATTTAAGCAAGTACGCTAAATAAATGGTATTATGGTGGGATATAACTGAAGCTGCATACTGTCCATAAGTTAACACATTGTCTAGATTATTGGCTACTGTTAGTTCCAGTAGAGATTTGCTAATCTGGGTGTGATGAGTGGGTGCGAAGGAAAGGAATGACATATCTCAAGACTGGAACATGTTCATTAGTCTAGTAGAGATTGGGTCTGATATAGCTACATTCTGTTAAGTCACCTATCATGATATTGTGTTCCTAGGAAGGACAGGCGAGGGCTGTCTCACTAAAAGTAACATATTTTAATTTGGGAGGCTGGTGAACCACGCATAAAATACATTTGCGCAAAATAATTGTTACCTCGATAACTAAATTTTCAGCTTTTGCAGAGTTATGCACTAGGGGAGCCATAAATAATTTTTGATGTTTCGTTTTATATAGGCTGCCACACCACCACATTGTTTATTTTCGTGATTGTTTCCCAACTATTTATAGCTGCTGAAGTAAATAATGAAAGTAGGGATTGAAGATTTCCGCCAGGAATCAGATATGAGTGTGATATGTACATCAGAGAGTAAGAAGTCGGTCCTGGTGATGTATTGGAAATCATACGTGCTTCCAGAACCTAAGATCGTGGGTTCAATCGCGGCCAGGATTGATGGAATTTTTCGGGAGTAAAAATCTTTAGTATGGCTTCCTTCTGAAGGGAAGCAAAGCCGTGGATCTCATGTCATAGATTTACGGCATGTAAAAGAATATCAGCCTGAAATAAGAGGCCTTTGAGTCGAGCAAAATATATCGGCCGTTTCACTCCCTGAATTGAAAGGGACGCTGATGACCTGAAATGTTAAAGAGCGTCTACAAACAAAGCAAATCAACAAGAGAGTAAGAATATTGAGTAAAATTCATCAAGAAGGGGAAATGGGGTTTATGCACTTATGTATGATATTTTAAGGGAGGAAGGATGATCGGTAAAAAGGGTTTTCCTTTCTTGTGCTTAAGGGGTGGGCCATCGGGGGTGATGGAGTAAGGCCATCGTCCGTTTCTTAGTCAGAGAATGTCGGAGAGCTTTGGCCTTTAGTAATTTTTTTCCAACATAATGTAACAACATGAAACTGGGAAAAAGCAGCGAAAATGCAGATGAAATAAGAGTACTGATGAAGATTTACTTAAGTTAGACAGTAAAGAATGGTAACATAAATGAACGCAGTGATGATAATAACTAGTAAACCAAACAACGAAATTAAAAGAATATTATCAAGATTAAATTTGTTTTTAGCGCTGATTAACGCTTTACTATGGCGTGTCTACAGCATACGAAATTCTACGTTTACTATTGCCTTTTTAGCCCATATATCATCGTTCATTATCCACACATTATAAGACCAACTTTTATTATACCTGTTGCAGGAAGTTGTACCTTAAGCGGGTGAGGTCCTCGTGCACTATTGTACCACTGCCTTTCAGTTAGCGCTGGTTATAAAATATCTCTTTTTTTTACATTAGCTAGCAAACTTCACCATCACGGGCCGCGGTTTGTTGTTATTTATCTTTCCTATTTTGTGGTTCCTGCCGATGCCCTGAAGATACAGATTGACGCCGATTTTCACCACTACATCCTTTGCAATTTTGTCCGCTTCCTCTGGGACGCCGAAAATACGCAGATACTGACGTCGTTGATATTGTTTCAGTTCTCTGTTGCTCTAGTTCTGCAATACTTGCATCATTTTCCTGTAGTGCCTTCTAGATTTGTTTAACGATAGTAGCATCTTTTTATTGATTGTGTTGGGCTGGAAGTATACAAAATGTGCAAAGTGTGCAAAGTATACAAAGTGACCGGGCCTTGCCAAGCCTCCTGCAGCACACAATTAATACAATCACCTGTGTTCTCATTCACCACTTTGGTTTTCCTGTTCGGCATGCTTAAATATAGATTTTAAAACGTTGCTAGATGCGCTGAAACTTGTTGGACTTACTTAACAAACTAAAACACCTTCTAAGAGAGCGATTTTGTCGTGCGCCAAATTACGCCTACTTAGCACTGGTCTTGAATGGGAGAGACTAAAAATTAAGTTAGTTAAAGAATTCGCTGAGCAGCATTAATTGATTTCTGAGTATTTTGTAATGATGTTTCTTGATTCTTTCAAGTACAGGTTGCGTTTCACAACTGTTGGTGAACATTCCATAAAGAGTAAGGAAACAAAATAAAGCCGAATGTGAATAAATCCGTAGTTGTGTACTAATCTCTGTATTGAATGATGTTACAACAATAAAGTAATATAAATTATTATTATTTATGCACTATTCCAGTAGTCTAAAGCATTCGTAGATCAATATTTGTTACCAAATATGAGCGTTCGTACATCGGTATTTGTTACCTAATACTATGAGTCAGTAAATCCACCCCCATCCACCTCCCCTTACAACTTTTTTAATTTATAGATATAAAATTTACACTAGAAAATATCATTGTCAACAAAAATGAAAATTGAGCGAAAAATTAAATAATATCAATATCGGTCGTCCGAGTTCTTTTTGATTTCTCCTTCAGTTTTTTTTTAATCAACGCCAAGTTCTATGGGATCTGGGAGGCGCCCCGAACTTATAATACGTAATACTTCCTCCTAGCTCTGCTGTCAGTTCTTTACAAATTCCCAGGTTGAGGGTATGTTTCGTGTTTGGGATAGCGTGGATAAAAAGTAATGAAGGGAGCCTAGTCCGTAAATAAGGTAAATAATTTTATTCGCCTCTAGAACAAATACGTATATGCGGGGGGAAAAAAATCACACCATAGTTGTGTTTTGCGTCTCATATTGGTTTGTTTAGGGAACTTTGATCTCTGCTAATGACTCTGTTGGTGTTATGGACTTTTATTTAGGAAGACACGTTTGATTCGTGGAACAATTATACTCGTAGATAGCTTTTATCCGTTTCTTTTAACTTTTCATAAAATACAAGTTTATTTTAACTTGCTTTACAATTGTTATTGAACATTTCATTCAAACTACTGAAATAAAATCACGTAATCTACGAGATGTTGAAAAACCGGCAATATTTCTTTGTCTAACTTTGCCACCATATTATGTAGTTTTCGGTTCTGCTGTTTATTTGTTATTTTTAAGCAAACATTTGCGAACCTTCCGGGGGGGGGGGGTCTTGCTGCCATATTTGTAAACACGGAACCTTGGCTTGTGGCGTGTTTCCGACTGCTAAGCAAGGCATCCGGCCCCAGCTGTGGTAAAGTAAACAACGTCTGGTTTCTCGGCTGTCTACGGTAGAAACAGGATAAAAATATTTATTTCTTCTTCCACACAATCTCCGTAGGTTACATTAAATTTTCGTAATATTCTCGAAGCTGATTCATTCGATTTATTCCTATTATTTTGTTACAGTAACACATATACTATTTATCTTATTGGAAAAATATTAATGAGCTATGCAGATATTTTATTGTGTAAAGTCGGAGTTTATCTACTTATTTCAACAGGACTTTCGGAGTTAGTTAACTTTTGGCAAGGCAATGCATGTTTAACAGTCTTGTGTATAAGTTTCATACAATTTTTGGAAAATCTTTCTATTTTCAGGACTACTTCAGATTTCTCATATTTTCATTGTCTGACGATTCTGTTTTAAATATTTATTACAAAACGCTGTGAGTGGATTTTTTCATGTGCCTGGAGGACACTTCTACGAGCTGCAGAGACGGCTGGAATGAAGGAGAGATGAAAGTGCAATTTTCAACCGAAACAAACAATTTATAATGCACATTGTTTTTTGAACAATTTATGTTATAAGCACTTGTATAAGTATGTTTGATATCATTGTGTAGCTTGGAAACTAGTGATTAATTCATTTTAACCTTAGCCTAGCCATCCTTTTATCTCCCAGTATTTGTTCGAATAGAAAACCTGGTAGAGATAAACATTATATCAAGGCAAGCAATCCGTATCCAGCAATATATATGCGAGCCAGCTCATTAGTTAAACGAATTTCCAGGAAGGGATTTATAAGCAGCGAGGAAACGAGAAACACGTATCATTTGTTGAAGCGAAGAGCAGACAGCAGGACGTGAGAGATACACCAGTTATTAAAGGAAAACATAAAGAGGAACACGATGCCTAGAGTGGCAATTCGAGATTGATACTGCGATTTCAATTGCTACACTACCGATGGGAAAGTTGTGTATTGTACCTACTGCAGCAAGCAGGGGATACACCAATTTTAAACCAATATATAGCGTGACAAAGAAGTTAGCTATGAAACATTGTTATAATGGGAAACTATTGATATATTTTATGATTTTATAATGAAGTAGACTATTGTAAACATCAATGCTATAGATAGTTAGCGCTTTGTTTACTGTTTACAACTATTTATTTATTTAAATATAATATTATTATTTGCAGTGGGATATTGATATTAACTGAAAAAAGATCATGTTGACTCCTCAGTCGGTCCTGCTGGTATAGTGGTGATGTGGTGTACTTGCCTCCTACGCCCAAGAACGCGGGTTCGAGCCCGGCCAGGACCGATGGATTTTTAGGGCGTAAAAAATTTTAAGTATGGCTTCCTTCGGAAGGGAAGTAAAGCCGTGGGTCCTGTGTCGTACATTTACGGCACGAAAAAGAACCCCAAGTCTGAAAGAGAGGCCTCTGAGCAAAATTTGTAGGCCGTTTCACGCCCTGAGTTGAATGGGACGCTGATGACCTGAGATTTTAAAGGGCGTCCATAAATAAATCAATAAAAAAAATGTTGATTCCTGAAAAGTCAGTGGAGTAAGTCTATATTGTTGGAACAATCATATGACAACAAGAGTAGCTGCAGAGTCGTTATCCTGACGTGCCAAGTCCATCATACCAAAACGTAGACAAAATGTTAAATACCAGTAACAAATTTCAGTGTACTCGATAAGGAATGAATTGGACTTCTTAAATCGATTGTTGACGGACAGCGTTCGTTGGATGTTGTTACGAAGATAATGGTTAATCCTAAAAATCAGTGCGCTATATGGCTCAAGAAAGTGGAATTAGTAAAGAATATGTTCACTGAATATTGATATCGATACGTTTCCATCCCTATAGTTACAGTATTTACATACAGTACATAAACAGCATCCACAGAAGAGGCAAACTGTTACAACGGGACCAGAGAGCATTTACGTATTGACCAATCCTTCCTTTAACATGTTCTGATTAGTGACGATTTTTTTCTGGATGGGTATACCTATGCACAAAATTAACGATATTGATCCAAAGGAAAACGAAAGTGGACGAAGTTAAAACGTTATTTGTGGTGTGGAATACTAGGAGGTATGGTTGTGGAACCTAATTTCTTTGATGAATATGTAAACCAGCAGAAACCAAATGAGATGTTCAGTATACAATGAATTGGATGAGATAGACCTCATTCATGGCCTCCACAGCCACCAGAACTTACAACCCCTAATTTTATCTATGGTGATATGTTTATTGGACACAGTCTACATCCATAGACAATTTGAAACAAAAATTTCTCCATGTTATCCAGTATATTCCACCTGCAACACTTATAAGATGACAGAAGAATGTCAGGATCAAAAGAGGCAAGAAAATATCTTCAAGTAAATGAGGCACATTTTGAATATTTTCGATAGTATATTAGTTTAAACACTATGGATATTCCAAACAAACTGATTCATTGGGGTAATAACAGTGTAGGCGAAGTGAAAAGCAGGTGCCGTCACACTGGCGAGTCAAAATTTGAGACTGTTGACGTGTGAGCAGCTGCCGGCTGCAATGGGTGCTCGTAGAGGGCGTCTACTTGCTGCTTCCGTCCCATGAGAAGCAGTACCGACTCAGGGCGTTTCTGCTAAATTCTGTAGGTGTAAAACCAACAAGGCTTAGGAATAGGTTCGGGTCTGGTGAATAAAAAGACTTTCGATCCTACTTTTAAAGGTGGTTTACTCAGCGTACTTTCAGCTGTACCTCTTGTTTTGCCGTGGATAAGTTCGATGCAGTGCGAATAATTGTTTCGCGAGGTTTGTTTAGCTAAGTGTATAAAAGTTGAGATGCCAATAAACTGAAAATAGAATGATGCGACTGCCAATTGAAGGTATGAGACTAGCGTAAATATGAGCGAAGAATGAAACGCAGAATTAAACTGACAGTCGAAAATTTGAGGTGCGACTGCCGAGCGCGCTGATAAACTAAGATCGAATGAAGCTGAATTCCAAACTTCTCTTTATATACTACACCTAAAATGAGAACACTGGAGCACACGAGCAGTGCGACGTTTCTACTTCGAAATTTAAAACCTGTCCTAATATTGGTTACTTTAAATCTGCCAACCTTCGTCTGATTCACTGGCAGATTCGAACTTTAAAATCCTGTCGTGATACGAGACTTTTAAATCGTAACTGAAACTTCAGTTCACCGATGTCAAGTGCCTTTCTTGACCTTTAAATCCGTGATTACGTACCTTTGAGATGACGCAAAATCACCCTTGTCAAAACACATCGAAAACAAGAGACTGGCCTTGGCTCGCTTATTCTGGTCATAAAAGCGCTGCCCTCACTGGTTCTTCTGTGCGAAGTTTTCTCGACTCTATTGCAGGAAAGCCCTTAAGTTTTGTGCTTTTACAAAGGCATACATCTCTACGATGGAAAAATGTGATATGAAAAAATATACATTATTAAACTTTTTTTTCCTTTTTGATTTAGTTTATTTATGGAGGCTCTTTAACATCTCAGGTCATGAGCTCCCATTCTATTCAGGACGTGAAATGGCCGGCACATTTTGCTCAGAGGCCTCTTCTTTCAAACTTGAGATTTTTTTTCGTGTCGTAAATGTACAACACGGGACCCAGGGCTTTATTTCCCTTCTGAAGGAAGCCATACTTACGATTTTTACTCCCGAAAAATCCATCAATTCTGGCCGAGTGTGAACCCGCAATCTTGGGTTTAGCAAATTATTAAACATGATTAATATTATGGTAGTTAAGGGAAAAGGAGAAAAAGTGTATAAATTACATGAAAATAACGGTTGAAACCGTATTAACAATTTCGTCATCTTACCTAAGTTTGTCATTTATCATTAGAGTAATATTTACATTTGTCAACTAACTTCTTTGTCTACTAAACTCAAATATTATAATTCGTCTAGCTAAGAATGCAAAGAATATTGAGAGTATAAATAATGTTGGCACATTTACCAATGTACATCAATACATTTAAGTATGTTTACACTAGAAGCTCTCAACATAACTAGAAGTTTCTTCCGCGCTTACACGCCGTGGTCTGTTGGAGATAAGGAGTCCAAACGTTTCCATCTCCACCTGCGGAGGACATCTTCAGTGGCGCAGTCTGAGTCTTCTGAGCGAAGGTCCTGGCACGACTGAAATGCCAGCTGGAGGTGTCATATTTATATACGGACTGCTCGATGGGGATTAGTTAGGGGGGGGGGGTAATCGGAGGGCCGGGCATCTCCGCTCTGATCGGTGATTGGTTCGCGTGAATTTTGCGAGTGTGGGCTAGTTTGATATGCTCTAATATCGGATGCCAGGTTTTGCAGTATGAGAGCCTCTCCCTTTCTTTTGAAATTATTAGAGTGCTTGTAGATTTCTATTGCCTGGCATTGTAATCTAGCGTGGTAGTATGGTACTGAAGAGAGAACAGATGTTTCATTATATTGGATAGTGTGTTCTCCGTCTGCCCACACTGCATGTTCTGCGACCGCGGACTTGTCCGGATGTCCCAGATGGCAACATCTCTTGTGTTCGGAGATCCGTGTGTTAACACTTCGTTGAGTGGTGCCTATGTATACAGCACCGCAGGAACAAGGAATCCGGTAGACGCCGGCCGAAACGAGCGGGTTCCTGGAGTCTTTGGCCGAGCGTAGCAAAGTCTTGATTTCTCTGGTAGACTCGAAAATGGTTTTGACGTTGTGGCGTTTGAGTAGGCGTCCAATTCTGTCAGTGACCTTGTTGAAGTACGGCAGGAACGCAATACCATTGCTCCTGGGCGAATCATGTATGGCCGCGTGGTGTGTGGATGAGCGTATCGCTCTGCGTACTTCTTGTGCTGTGTAACCATTTGAAGATAGATCCCGTTCCAGATGCCGGAGTTCCTGTTGTAAAGAGCCAGGCTCGTAAATGCGAGCATCGCGGTCAGTGAGGGTCTTTATCATCGCGCGTTTCTGCTTCGGGTGATGGTTAGAATTTTTGTTCAGATACCGGTTGGTGTGCGTGGGTTTGCGGTAAACTGTGTGTCCCAGCTTCCCGTCTGGATTTTTGGAAACCAGAACATCCAAGAAAGCTAGTTGGCCATCTTTCTCTTTCTCAATGGTGAACTGGATCCGTGGATTGATATTGTTGAGATGTTGAAGGAAACCATCAAGGGCTGAATCTCCGTTACTCCATACGATGAAAGTGTCATCCACATAGCAGTACCATATGGATTATTTGAGAGCTGCAGAAACTCAGATCTTGAGACTCGAAGGACTCCATGAAGAAATTCGCAATAACCGGGCTGAGTGGGCTGCCCATAGCGACCCCGTATATTTGTTCGAAGATAGTCTGGTCCCACTGAAAGTAAGTGGTAGTGAGCACGTGATGAAACAAAGCAAGTATGTCATCTGTAAAGAGATCTTTCAGCTGTGTGATGGCGTCACTTACAGGAACCATGGTAAAGAGGGAGGCGACATCGAAGCTCACGAGGACATCTTGAGTTTGCAATGTGATGATCTGTAGTTTCTGTATGAAGTGATATGAGTCCTTGATGAAAGTATCAGTGGAGGAGCCGATATGAGGTTGCAATAAATTAGCTTTATACTTGGCGACCGTGTAGGTAGGAGCCCCAATTCCGTTGACAATGGTTCGTAATGGTACCTCTGCTTTATGTATTTTGGGCAGACCGTAGAGTCTAGGAGGTCGAGCTTCAGAACTAGTGATGCGGCGTTGTCCTCAGGTGATATGGATGACGTTTTGACTAGACTGTTGGTTTTCCGTAAGATACGAGATGTACGATCACGTTGCAGTTTTCGGTAAGTGTCAGACTGTAGTAGTTCTAGGATCTTGTTGTGGTAGTCATGACGGTTCAGAGGGACAGTAGCATTGCCCTTATCTTCAGAGCAGACAATGATGTCCGTGTTGACATTGAGTCTCTTGAGGGCTGTTCCTTCTTGGTGTGTCCGTTTGCTTTTTGGGCGTTTGGCACGTTTGAGAATTCTGGCAGATTCTTGTCGTATTTCTTCTGCAGCAGGAGCTGGAAGGCGCGTATCCCAGATTCAATGCCGGAAATAATCTCCTCCACCGGCAAGGAAGGTGGGATCACCGCGTAATTTCTTCCTTTTGCAAGTAGTGAAGTTTCTGCAAGTGAAAGCTCATGATCGGATAAATTCACAACTGTGCGACTAGTGTCCATTGAAGTGTTGACCTTCCTGGTGGCCAAAAGGCCGTCATATTTCTTTTTATGTCTCGTCGTAGTACTGTCTGTGCTGTGAAGCATGGAAATATATGTAATCATATCTACAGGGTCCCATTTTTGTTTATTGAGAGAGTTGCTCAACCGGAGATGTAAGGAGAGAAGCTAAGTGTTTTTGGCAGTTAGTTAACGGTGAGTTTGATGTATGCGTTCCCGGAGAATGGAACGTTCCGCACGATTGTAGATACGGTGTGCGGCAGCGTTGTGGAAGCAGCGCTTTTGTTGTAGAAATCTGGGGATGATTCCCGTGACCCGACAGCGTAGAAGGAAGGTGAGAGAGCAGAAAAGAGATGATGTTTGCTTGCGTAGTATTTCCAGTTGACGAATAAGTTGGTATATCTCCTCCCCGTACAGGCGAGTCATGAGTAGTCGGAAGCTCTCACGGTCGGAGTCAGACTTATAACTGGAAGTTTCTTCCGGGCTTAGGAGCCGTGATCTGTTGGAGATAAGGAGTCCAAACGTTTCATCCCCACCTGCGGAGAACATCTTCAGTTGCGCGGCCTGAGTCTTCTGGGCGAAGGTCCTGGCACGACTGAAATGCCAGCTGGAGGAGTTATATTTTTATACAGATTGCTCGAAGGGAATTGGTTTGTCTGGAGCAGGGGGGGGGGGAAGTACTCGAAGGGCCGGGCATCTCCGCTCTGATCGGTGATTGGTTCCCGTGAATTTTGCGAGTGTGGGCTAGTTTGATATGCTCTAATATCGGATGCCAGCTTTTGCTCAGTTGCAGAGCCTCTTCGTTTCTGTTGAAATTATTAGAGTGCTTGTAGATTTCTATTGCCTGGCGTTGTAATCTATCGTGGTAGTATGGTACTGAAGAGAAAAGAGATGTTTCATTATATTGGATAGTGTGTTATCAATCTGCCCACATTGCATGTTCTGCGACCGCGGACTTGTCCGGATGGCCCAGACGGCATCATCTCTTGTGTTCTCTCTTCAGTACCATACTACCACGCTATATTACAAAGCGGGGCAATGGAAATCTACAAGTACCCTCATAATTTCAACAGAAAGGGAGAAGCTCTCAAACTGAGTAAAACCTGGCCGAAGCCGAAGCAAACTGGCAGGCTGAAGTTAATGCTCAGCCTGTGTATAGTTGCTGCGTCCCTACCCTGTGTTGGGTTTTACCGCAGAGACGGGATGGGGGTTGTAGGGTGAAAATGCTGATTTGGTTTTAAGGTTTTTTTTTTTTGAGTAGTGTTTAACACCCGTTTTTACTACTGAGGCACCACAGGCGGGGTTTTAAGGTGGATGGATTGTGCAGAAAAAGCTAATCCTTGTTGGGACGGGCGGATATGTCATCCTTGGAGTTTGCACGATATGCGCGTGTTGTGCACTGCATTGTGGACAACATGAGCATATCGTCATCTGATTTTGCTGTTGTTAATTTGATGTTTGTCTTCCGATATTAGAGCATATCAAACTAGCCCACAATGCAAAATTCACGCGAACCAATAACCGATCAGAGCGGAGATGCCCCGCCCTCCGAGTACACCCCCCTGCTCGAGCCAAACCAATCCCCTTCGAGCAGTCCGTATATAAATAAAACACCTCCAGCTGACATTACAGTGACTTCATTCTTCGGAGAAGAGCGGACGAGACAGGATCTCCAAGCGGGAGGAAAACCGACCGGCGCGACTCTACAAGGAAGAAGCCCAGTTGCCCGGGCACTCGTCTACTTGCGGTTCCGCCACTCGGCCGCGAGCCG
>CM060846.1:133012597-133392597 GCA_030762175.1 Metallyticus violacea
CTCTTACCTCTGTGATTAACAGCTACAAGAAAGTTTATAAATATTATGAACATGTGACCGTACATCGCCTTGAAACCGCCACGGGTGGCCGAGGTCGTTGAGTCTCGGACTCGTGAGCGGGAGGTCTGGGCTCGAATACCGCCAGGATCGTCCTTCCTGACTGGGTTTTTTTCCAGGTTTTCCTCAGTCCTCATAAATGGCAAATGCCGGGGAGGTACCCTAAACTTAGGCCTGGAACGATTCCTTCCTTAAAAATAAATCCTTTCCCAATATATCATTTCATCTCATGTATCATCAGTGTCCATCGCCTGTGGTGCCTCTGTAGTAAAAACAGGCGTTAAACACTATTCATTTTCATCGCCTTGAAGCCAACACATTGCACCATGTCACGTTTGAATATATTAGAACAGTTTTAAAGATGTGGGGGCGTGAGTTTTGATTTCAAAATATGATTAGGATAGCCCCACGTTGGGATGTCATATGGAGAAGTATTTAAAGCATGCGGGGGTGTGAGTCTATAATACCAACGCATCAGGCTGGAGCGTCGATCTGAGGCTATGGTGTACGGCGGATGCGGCTGGTCGTTGAATTGTCGTTTCACCGCTGTTGCCCACTACTGCTCCGTCTGATGTGGTTTGAGTCGGTGATTTTGGGGATCTCTGGGTTCGTTGTACTGGAGGTTTTGGGACTCGGAGTCACCGAGACGAGAAGGTTTTGACAACAGACCACAGAGAAAAACACAAGAGCCTCTCTAACTCACAGTTTATTAATAAGATTGTTTATAACAGTTTATAATTTGAAAAGACTGTCCGCGGAGACCCAGGTTTTCGCTTTCTGAGTACCAAACACTTGAACTTACCTTACGTCTTACTGACTCACTGACTATTAAAAATTGACTGACTTATTGTGTGACTTGTATCTGCTCACCGACCGAATTCATTCTTTTACTGACTTGTTCATGCTCCTCGACTGACTGACTTCTTCATACTTCTCGACTGACTGACTTATTCGTACCCAACTGACTTATTCACATCCAACTGACTGACTTATTCATACCCGACTGACTTTACTGATCTCTGGCTGTGGCTTTAGGACCAATGAGCCACGCCCTTTGCGAAAAATACTTCTCTATTACCATAAATCAAACTTTACCTCTAGCTTCCTGATTGGCGATTATTCAATATAGATTTCTATGTCTATACACTCTGATTCGTACACTTGTGGACGATCCCTATTGGTTACCTATTTTTCTCCACGCCTACACATTTTAGTTTTTATTGTCTCTTTCTGGCCATTCTCAAGAAGCTTCCCTATCATAAATTCTGGCTGTCACCTTTTATACTACTCCATTTGGCCCTTTATATCTCTGAGCTATTATTTAGACAAAGCATCTTTCAATCGTCTGGTACCTATCTTTACTTTCTGGGAAATTTTGGGCGAAGTGTATTATTGTACTGAACTATTTTGTAATTTCCATTTTTGAAGCATTCTCGTATATCTGCACTTCTCCTTTATCCTTAGCCCCATTAGGTGCCAATCTAAAATGGAAATGGAAAATAACCCTTTTTAAAACTACATTGTCAAAGTCCGCTCTAAAGCATTTACAGATGTTAACAATTCTCCACCTTTTCTCTACCTGCTAGAACTTAGGGGCCTTCCCAGAGACAGTCCGCCAGTCTGATACAATTCAACCGCTGTACAAAAGCAATAAATCCTTCTTCTGTCATAAGGCACGCAGACAATTAACATAAATGGGGAAAAGAATGTCTCAACCAGGAATTCTGTTTTGCACAATATATCACTCTATATACATCCATGAAATAATAATGTTAATGCTAATATTAATACTTATAAAATTATTGAGGAGCTGTAATTTTCGGCTCCATAAATTAATATCCATAAATCCAAATTTCCCATTTACTTTTGAAGTAAGGGGAAAGTGAAACTCTGGAATATGGCCATAAAGGGGTTACAAGGTTTGCAATACGGGAGAATAAGAGTAGTATATATTTTCTAATAGTGGAAAAATGAGCGTAATTTATTGAGTAAAATAATGAATGTGTAGCACTTGTAAAGTAGTTTATAATTTATAAAAGCAATTAAAATGTAGCCAAATATATATTCAATATATTCATTCAATATATATTCAATATATTCAACTTTAACAATGTAAATTGTATAATTGTATATTTTATGCTCAGAAATGCATAATTGAAATTGATACAAAACGATTGAGAATTTGGAACTTTGGAACTTTACATCTTTGACGCATTCACCAAAATAATCAAATTTTTGACAAATAAATATCAGGGCACATGTACATTATACCATCTGCGACTTTAACGTTGAATAAAATGCTCTAACTGCTATCCGTTGGTTACAGTGCATTCAATTCCCTGGCCTTCAATTCGTTCCTCCTAATCTAAAAGTATTGCAATTATGCCAGTACAATATGATATAATCAACAAATTTACCACAAAATATATCAATATTCCAATATTCCAATATATCTTGTTTCATTGGGTATACATGGCGGAGAAAAATCCGGTCCTAATAATTTAAAATGAGCACCGGAACTTCTAAAATTCCACTCCTCCAAGATTTCCTTTCTTTGTATCAAGAAGGAAGTCGACAGCACGCCCCAGTATGAATACAACATCGATTTCAAAAACATTTGATCAACTATTGACAAACAAAGACCGACTCGTTGTACCATGCTGATGAGGCCAGGGGAGCAGGAAGAAAGAAGGGAGATGGGAAGGCTATACATCGGCCGTAAAGAAAAGAAATGCGCACATAAATGGCACATCATTAATGAAAAAGACAGCACCAGCACTTAGTGTTAACGTGGGAGATATCTTATGAGTTACTACTCATAAGAGTTACTATTAACCAGAAGCCAGATACACTGGTTAATATAACTGGTAAAGTAAAGAAATATAAAATAAAGAGAATCTTTTGCAATGATGATGCTACAATTACTCGAAAAAAGAATGAAAAACTATAAATATATATCTAAACTACCAGATTTCTTAATGAGTTAAGTCTGTCCTGGTGGTGTAGTGGTAACCATATTTCCCTCCTAAACCCAAGATAGCGCGTTCGATCCGGGCCATTACCGATGAATTTTTTCGGGCGTACAATACAAGTATGGTTTCCTTCGGAAGGGAAGTAAAGTCGTTTGTCCCACGTCGTACATTTACTGCACGATAAAGAACCTGAAGCCTGAAAAAAGAGGCCTCAGCAAAATTTGTAGCCTTTTTCCCTTCCTGATTTGAATGGGACGCTGATGACCTGAGTTGTTAAATAGCGCCCGTAAAAAAAAAAAAAAAAAAAAAAAAAATAATGGTTTAAGCTCATCAGTTAGATCTCTTTAAATAGTCGTAAGAATATATATATGAAATGTACGCCCGCCAGACATAAAGTATCTTCTAGAACAGCGGCTCTCAAACTGTGGTATGGGCGATCCTCGCTGGGGATCCACGGTTAACCGCGTTTATTCTTGAATCATTGATACAAAGAACTAAACACAACATTATAATGGCAATTATTGGCAAAATCTCTTTTAATGTTTGATTGTGTCTTTAAAGTTTGAAATCCAGTGGTGAATAACTTTAAAAAATATATAGTTAGCATATTAAAATCTCTAACTTTGAAGTAAATCTTATTGGTCCGAGAAAGCGAGGGCTTTTAAAGAGGGGTTTACAGTCAAGGAAAGTTTAAGAACTGCTGGTTTAGAAGTTTTTGACATGGAATGTTATACTCGGAAAAATACATAAAGGAAGAGCATTTTTACCACCTACTTATCTAAATGCTCTAACACATCGTTTTGACATGAAATGTTTTATTAATAATAAGGCAGACCCATAGTATGTTCACTATTTTTTTCCACAGTGGCAAAATAGCCTTGCAAATTTGCCTGCAGTGAAGCACCGTTTACAATCAAATGTTTGTGTTTGATTTGGTTCCCATGTTTACTTTTGCTATGTGATGCTTTCTGTATTTGATTCTGTGGCATTTCAACAAAGAGACTGTAGGACATGGTTTTCAATTAAACTTTTCCCGGAAAATAAATAAAATTATCAGTGGCTGTATTATTGTGGAACTATGGTCCTTAGGGATAGAAAATGTCCTTATCATCCTGCTTAGTAAAAGCGCAATTAATTAGTGTAGAAAATAGTTGGTGAATCCGTCTAAAGTCTATTACAGCCAATATGATGGGGTCTGGTTAAAGGGGATCGTTCATGGTTTTATTCATTATGATATATTTTATATTACACTATATATAGTCCGTTACATCTCTAATAAATACTCATCAATTATTTTTCCTCGGATGACCTAATTACCTATTTTCTATTGTTATATCTTTTACAATTTGTTTTGTTATCTTAGTACAGTCCTTTCACTCTAATGAGCTAATCATTGACTTCGTTTCAATTTAATATAATATGTGTTCCCATAATTCTCAACCTTTAAATTTGCTCTTATATCTTTATTTAAGTCGTTCCTTTTCATCGTATTCTTAGACATTTTCCATAAATTTCATTCCTTCTGTTTGCAATTTCCGTTCATCTTCTACTTAAAGCCTGAAAACTCTGCTGCATATAAACACCTGGGAATAGCAACAGAATCGTATACTTTAATTTTTTTCTTTTTTATCAATAATGTTTAAATTTCTATGTGTAAATACCTTAATTCATTTTGTAATATATATCAAAATTAAAGGATACATCACCACCAAGAAAGTTAACAAATATAACTTATTGGGTTATTTTATTCTCAAAATCCTTTTTGTTATAAAAGGGTTCAAAAAGGCTTCTCTTTTCAGAGGATATTGTTAAATTTTATCACTTCACATTTTTTCTAAATTCAAATAATCCTCGTTGTAATATTATTTCATTTTCAGAAATTATATCCCGATCTCGAATAGTAAGAATTATTTTAAACCATATTCAGTAAAACTACTAATGTATGCCCTCGTAGAATTTCGTCAGTGTAAAAATTAAAAATCAGAGGCAACAGGCTACGTCCTTGTCTTACCCTTTTATTGACTGTTATGAATTTAACAATTATTTTATCTAAGTTGTCCTACTTATTTTGCTTTCATTTTAAATTTTGTTTCTTTATATATTTACCCAGTATAATTAATTGTAGTGACATTTCCATTTTATTTCAGATAATTATTATTGGCCTTAAATAGCATTATAGAAGGCATTAATAAAATATGTAAATTAAATATACATTTATTAAATTCTCTATGTTCATGGATTAATTCATTTAGAGTAAAAAATGTTGATCGCTGAAATTTTGTCTTTACGGAATATCATTTATTGTTCTAACATTATGCTTTCTGCAGTATTTCTCAATTTCCTAGTAGTTACCTTTGTATAATTTTACATGCGATACAAAGAAGGAATCAAGATGTATCAATTATTCCTATCTCATTTTTAAATATAAATGTAACGAATGCTGTACATCATTCCTGGGACATTTGCTTGTTGAACCAGCAATTGATGAATAATTAAAATATATCTCTTAAATATACGGGCTATGTTCTTAAACTTTTTATATACTCTGGTGCTTTTTTGTTTTGCTTTCCTTTAAAGTGATTATCTAGTGAAATTTCAATTATGTCCGTTTTTTGTAATGCAATTCCTTCAATTATTTTATACCTAGTCATGTTCATATGTATTATATTATTCCCTTTTTTACAATTTGGATTGTTTCTCAATGTATACATCGTTTGTTTAGTTAAGCTTGCCAAATAAGGTATATTTGACATCTGTTGCATATTTTTCCATCTAATTCTCTTCAGTCTTATGGCTAAAATTTTTAATATTGTTTTATATATAAAATATTATTTTATTTTTCATGTTTGTGTAATTTTTATATTTTATCATATATTGTCCAATTATTTACAAGATTTTTAATCAATGCGCCCACGCGTACACACACACAAAGTCACATCGAGGAGAGAAAAGCAACCTCAACAACAAAGGACAATGTAGGTTTCCCCAACTACGAGTCAGTGTACGAAACATCGAGGAATTAAGGAAAAAACACGGAAGTGACACATTTATTGAAAATGTTTCGATCTTGTAAGCCTGACAGAGACATTATTAAGGAATGAGAATTCTATAGAGATAAATGATTTTTGTTGTATGGGTAAGGGAGGAGTAACTAAACTAAATAGGGGAAGATATCCATGAGGGGTGTTAACCTTGTATAGAAAAAAGTATGTAAAATCATATTGAGCATTTCTATAAATAAGCCAAGACTAGTATGTGCTCATTTTAGTATAAGAGAGATATATATTTGTATTATCAGTTTGTATTGGCAATCAAGAACATATAGATATGCCTCGCCTGCTTTCCTTGAAAACATGGAGGATAATTTAATCACGAGTTGCAGTTGAAATTTCCTAAAGCAAGGTGTACATTTATTGGAGACTTTGATGTAACATTTGTTCGTGAAAATGTCACGTTTGGAGGAGAGGAAGATAGGAATGAATGTAGGACAGCATTTGGAACAAGTAAAGCTAAGATATTACATTCTGATCCAAAAAAATTGCTTTTATAATGTGAGGCTTTTTGAATTTAAATTAACAAATTGGCTATATGATACAAACGAAGTCTTACTTTCATAAAACAATAATGGGGAAGTATAATTAGCTGAGATTTAATATTCCATAATTTAATTTGGAAAATAACAATTTTCAAGGTTGCTGATCGTATAGCAAAATATGGACAGTAGGACTGATGTGAAAGCAACTATTGAAACAATCACTGCTCAACTGTAGTTAGCACGGAAGAAAAGGTAGAGAAAGGTAGCATTTAAAAATTAAGAGGGTGGCAGCGCGAAATTTATAGGGAGAAGAAGAGAAAGATGGAAAATGCTCTAATAATTTTTCGAAGGGGCCTGCAAGTGGCAAAAAGGAACTGGCAACTCCTCATTGCGGAAAAAATTAGGATTTCAACACGAGAAGTTATTATTGAGAAAATGTGGAGTAGGTACTATTTAAGAAATACGGCAGGGGTTTCACAAATGCACAATACCTGGACGGAATCTTGGGTTAGACGCTATTCACTTTTATATGGGAGAGGGGCAACTAGGCGGGACTAGGGATAACAAAGGGAACAGTTACAAGGTACCGAATGATTCTAGTACTAGATTCGGTTATTTCAAAGGACGAAATAATAGAAGCTAAGCATTCTATGAAGAACAATTGGTCAGCTTGGATGCATAATTTTTAAGGCTTTTATTAAAATTGACGGAAGACTAGACCTGATACTAAAGATATTTAATCATATTTTTTGACGAGGGAACATACTGGGAAAATTCTACCTATTTACTAGGGAAAAGGAGGGTTATATAATATGAATAATTATAAAGGGATAAGTTTACTGCCGACTCTTAGAAAAATGTTTTGTAAAATTCTGCAAGGAAGATTATAAAGTTGGGTGTAGAAGCATGACACAATTTCAAAATATCAGTCGGAGTTTACGCAAGGGTTTAGAACTTGTGACAACGTTTACATTTTAAAATAACATGATGAATAAATATAAAGATGGAAATTCTATAGGGTTTCCGTCCATTTTCAGGAAAGCATTTGGCTCCGTGGCACATAATGCTTTAGTACAAAAAATATGGGAGAAAGGTCTGTTAGGTAAAATGTTGAATGCTCTGATGGCAATTTATGAGAGAATAAACTTCTATTTGAAGTGCGGAGGGAATAATATAACCCAGCACGCAGGCTATAACAGAGGAGTTAAGCAAGGATGCAATATTTCATCTCTTTTATTCAATTTGTTCATAGACAATATTTCAATTGATTTGTGTGGAGTTGATAGTGATGCACTAATTGTGAGACACCAGAATATTCCAGCACTCTTATATGCAGATGACGTATTTTGCTCAACTTCAATGGCTGAATTACAGAGAGGCATTGACAAACATTGAGGTTATTGTGTTATCTGGGGTCTCACGGTTAATTTAGAGATAACAAAGGTGGCTACTTTAAAAAACGAGTCTGTTTTCAGAAGGAGATTGTCTTGGTATTTTCGGGGTCAAGTCTAAAGAATTTTAAAAGCATCACACATTTAAGTATAAACTTAACAATGGAAGTCTAGTGGTCAAGGCATATTGACTACTCGAAAGGGAACTGTTCACTTCAAAGACGAGAATCCCGTAAATGCTTGGCAGCACTTTTACAATACAAAAATAAGAGCAACAATAATTTATGGAGCAAAATATGGGGGTGGGAGCGAGGAAAAAAGATACGAAAAATTTAAACCAATTTTCTGAGAATAATTTTAAGATTTGATAGGAGTACGGAAAATTTTAGGTTGAGAAATAGTTTCAGCAATTTCTGTGTAAATATTATTTTTAAATCATTGATAATAAATGCTGTTTAGACTTTATTAAGGGGCGCAGACATAAAATTAAAGTTCATTTACTATGAGGAACAACTGAAAAATCTGGAAACTGAAAACTGGGCATTTACCATTAAAAGGGATTTGGAAAGAAATGAAATGCGGTGGGTGTGGAGGCTGGGAGTTAGATACAGAAGAAATGTTTGGAGGAAAGTTAGAAGGAGATTAATTGATATTGATAGAGAATATTGGAAGCTAAATGTTCTAACAAAATTTCACTTCAATTACAATCAGAACTAAAAAAGTCACGGGGAAGGGAAGCATACACAAATATAATGACAAGAGAAGACACAACGACAATGGCCTGGCTCCGTCTTGCGAGATGGAAAGCGCAGAAATGACGGATGATATAGGGGATAGAATGTCTTCCATGCGTGGTAAAAAAGAAAATTGCATACATACTCTTGCAGAATGTGAAGTTTCAAAGTGCTGGGGGTTGTAGATTCCCTCCGAAAATTTTTCAAGGTGAAGAAGGATTGACTGTGACGTTGTAAATTTATTAAGACAATAAATTGGGCAAGAGAAAATCCCTGCTAAAGAGGACATAGTATTAATGTACTTATCTATTTTCAACATATTTTAGTATTTTTATTTGTGTGTTTATATATGTATATATTGAATGATAAAATCCCTTACTTTGTGTGGTGCAATGATAAATTTAATATGCTCATTAATTGCATCTTTATTTTTATCTTAATGAAGGGGAAGAGGTGTATTTCCCGGACATTTTAGTGCATGACTTACGGCGTGTATGTATGTAATTCTGTGCTTTTGTATTTCTTCTTCAACATTTCTTATATGAAACTAAGAGCATGAACGGTCTGGCCGTGTGCTGGATAAATTCTTATCTATGTATTGAAATAAATATACTAACTGCTTAATGATGATGATGATGATGATGATGATGATGATGATGATGATGATGATGACCACATAAAATACCTCACTATTCATTCAGAATCCACCGATACTGGATATGATGCTCACGGAACCATCAAGAATTGCGATATTGTCCAGTACACCATGTAATGCAGGTTTACTTCACCAGTATTGATGAAGGAATTTTCATATGTTCAAAGAGCATGGCGAATAATATTCGACTGTCGTTGGAGACATATTATCATCACATTACAGTAGGCAGTTCTTGATTTTAAAGTCATTTTGTGCTAACGCTTATAACCACTGAAGTTTTTATGATTGCCTCTTCCGTCCTAGCAGTATTAGATGTATGAAAGTCTTGCTAAGTCCTAAATCGATTGCGGCCCTTTTGATGTTCACATGGGGTTTTGCGGAAATAAAACCAGCATATCTTGTTGACGGCCAACATTCAACGTATTCAATTTGTACTATCGCTGTGTATTATTTGTACTTTTAATTGCATTTCGGTTGTTAGACGCCCTCGCACGAAAGAACCATAGCTTTTATATCCGATGGGAATATTCTAGGAAAGTATTATTTTACACGAATAAGACAATGCTCCCCTAAACGCTTAAAAATGATGGACTTACCTGGATATAAGTAGAGGTTTGAGATTTAACATTTCGTAGGGGAAGCGCGATTTTATCCAGGGAACTCTGTGTAGAAAGCTCACCATATTAACCGCCCGTACAGAAAGCAAACTGCGGATATAGAGGTCAAAGTCGCTAACTAGCAGAACACCTTTATTATTATTATTATTATTATTATTATTATTATTATTATTATTGTTGTTGTTGTTGTTGTTGTTTTTATTGTTATTATCATCATAATTATGATCATCAATATTGGTATTACCGAATATTTAGTTAGTATTAGTACATTATGCGAATTAAAAATAATAACAAACATTCGCCGGTTAAATCGATGTCAGAATCAAAGCTCAATGTTAGCGCACCGAATGCACATACCTCGTATGGGGATACTGCCACGGTTGGCCGAGGTCGTTAGGGCACGGAATATTGAGCGGGAGGTCTGGGTTCGAATACCGCCAGGACCGTCTTCTCTGACTGAGGATTGTTCAGTTTTTCCTCAGTCCTCATAAATGGCAAATGCCGGGAAGGTACCCTAAACTTAGGCCTGGAACGTTTCTTTCCTTAAAAATAAATCCTTTCCCAATATATCATTTCACCTCATGTATCATCCGTGTCCATTGCCGTGGTGCCTCTGCAGCAAAAACGGGCGTAAAACACTTATTCATTTCATTCATTTGTATGGGGATTATATTAACAACACCAAAAAGCCAGTTTTAAATAAATGAATTGAAAAAATGACTATATGATATAATGAAAAAATAGTATATTTATTGTACCAGCGGCTTTGGCCATCCCTTATGATGTCATTTGGGTTACCTATTTGAAAAAAGCGAATGGCGATTCAGGAAAACTGTATACAAGCTTTTAACAATAGAATTATTTCTGAAAATTAAATATTTTAAGATCAATATTTACTAATAATTCCTTATGAGCGAACTAAACAAATTTCAACTGTTCAAAATTTGATAACTGAAATTATGCCCTATTTTAAACGTAATTACGTGACAGCATTTATAAAAAAATATAATCATAGATATTGGCATTAAAATTAAACTTCAAAAAGGAACAAGTCAAATTGTAATTATTTTACATGAGTAAAAATTTGAACAATTTTCAAGTGTTCAAGCAATTTGACAAATTATGAAAGGTCTGCTTTAAAATGCACGTTATTTAAAGAAAATGACAAACTTACTTCAATGAATATTTTATAGTTAGTCAAAGGCTTATTGCAACTATCACAATCTGTTTATAGATTATTTTAGTTCCAAACCACATCACCTGAATGAAAGGAAATACTCTGTCTGATAAGTAATTTTGCAATAGATTTTTCAATACAGCCCTCAGCAATGACATTCTGACCTTTTATTTCATTTAGTTTTCATATTCTTTGAAAAATTCAGTGATGACTTAGAAATTCTATTGCCAATAGGAAACTTGCAGTTAAGTAAGAATATATATTTCGTTTCGTGAGCTGACTGTATTTAATTACAGAAAAATAAATTTAGATACATTACTCATATAGTTACTTTTTAAAAGTTTAGTCTATAAATATGAGACTCAAAAGTTAAAATTTATCTCACTTATTTGAAAACAAGTCACATATCTTTCACTATTTATTGACATCACCAAATGCAAATACGAGTACTTTGACCACTAAAAAGTAAATGAAATAAAAATGCTATTGGCTGAACTCTGCAATATTTAGACACTCAATGCAGCCTACACGGACAGAGATAACAATGTCAGGGCTACATTGTAAAGCAAAGGTAAACATTCCTGTGCTTGTCGTCTGTTTCCCCACGAGAGGTAGAGTGTAGGAGTTATTTCCAGGGAACTTTGTGCATTTAATTATAACATGTTGCAAAATTCCGGAAATGGTTATTCACTCTTTCCGCAAGAAAGTCCTCGAAGGCCTCTCCAACAAGTTTATTCATTGTGAATGGGGCTGCTTATTTTTTGAGAGATTGTATGCCAATGAAATAACAGAGATTAAGGACATTCATATCTCATCTGTTTGGAGGTAGGGGATTTCAAGGATTAATGTTAAATTTCGCATTATTTTTCCAAATGTAGAAGTGTTTTGGTAATTTTACTAAGGCCAATTTGAGCTGCTTTTAAGCAGCACTCTTCTATTCTCGCATTGTGTAACAGTTTGAATAGGCAATGTAACAATTGTTCCCATTGGTCAGCTGCCTCCGTTTTGGTGCTCCTGCTAGATCAACCGAGCTGGGTGACTCCTACGGTTACATTTCCATTGGACCGGTTATCCTGATCATAGATTCTTTCACAGGTTTCCCTGATCACGTAGACGAATGCTGGTATGAAAATTTCCAGGAATTTCCCTTTCTCTCATTTTATATCATTTCATTCTGTTGGTTCTGGTTGAAAAGTACCAGGTCAAGCTGCTCTTTAGCGGCGTGATGGTAGCCCGCACTATGGAAAGGTTACCGAAATGGAAGCGAACTTTCCGAGGGACTTCGGAAGGGGAAGGCCTCCGCCGGCCTAGAGGTATTCTGTATCTAGAAACACCTTAGGACTCGCCATCTATGTCTGCTCGTAGACCCCATCTACCTGGTTTCGCCCTCCACTCATCCCTTCCTCCCGGATGTGCTCCCATTTGAGGCGTAGACACAAAGGACCGTAAGCAAGGCTCAAGTACCAAGAGCATCTTCCTCCGCCGCAGATCATACATTATAATGTTAGCAACAAAGCACTAATAATGTATTCCATCTTGGCTGGGGCGTGGTACTGGAGCTAAAACATAACTTTCTCAATGTAAGCTGGTTTTCACAAGTTCGATATGAAATTGTTTTTTTTTCCGCTGAAAATTAAAAGAAGGGTACCTGGTGGTTACATTTATTTCTATTTGAGACAAGCTCGTTGGGTCAATGCGACTTTTGGGTCAGATAGAATATTATTTTATGAGAGAGAGAGGCAATTAGTTGACTGATTAACCTTTAAATATGTAATACACCATAGCACTAAATCTGCAAAGTAATTTTTGTATTTCTTTAATGCTTCCTAATTTTGCAATTCTACATCTAGTGCTTTAGAACGTTTCAAAATCTTCTCTACAAACTTATAAAATTCATGTCGTGAAGTGTTTGTTATAGTTTAATAGAGATTTCTTTTTTCCCCATAGTCTGGCACTCTAGTTAGATGCATTTTGACTGTTTAGATACAGAATACTTAAATTTTTATGGTACAATCCCATCGTCCGTAGCTGCTTACAGAATAGCCAATGTTCCATGACAATTCTAAATGCGTTTTCGGTTTCCTTTCTGCCCCTACTGAATATGCTCTTAGCCAGGGGTGCTACCGGGTGGATACATGACAATTTCAACTGATTCTTGAACGGAAAAGGTTTTTCATTTTATTATGTGTTCTTTCTTGGCCCATTGATGTAGTATGGTTCTTACAGTTTTCTCACTAATAACACAAAAGTGGTCTGCTCCTATAGACAGTTTTATGTTCTTCTTTTGTTAGTTTTTCTACTGACTCATTATCTTCTATGCCTATATGTCCAGATATCCAACAAAGTTATAATTGTTTGTAAACTTATAACTATCAAGAACAGGATATTTTCTTCACTCTGTTCTTTTCTTTATTTCAACCCCTTTTTCTTTTTTCTTCCTTACTATTTAAATTTAGGAATAGAACGACTGTAAAATAATGTAATGAAATTCTACACTTTATTTAATATATTAATCTAAAAAGATTACTGGAATAATTCCTCCCTCATTTAAGAAATAAACCTGTAGTTTTAGGGCAAAACAAAAATCAATATACCTGACTTTTATATTGTTCCAAACAGTCGCTTTTGCAACAAGGAGAAAGCTGTGAGACGTCTCGGGAAGTTGGCGTCGACCCTGTTTTCCGAGTATGATTATCTGCAGAAAGGCAAACATATAGACCATTGCTTTCAGGACCGCTGTGATGTTATTAAAGCTGGCAAGGCCTTTGCACACCCACGCTTACACCTTCCGATTGATTTACTGCGCTAGAACTCCGTGCAATGTTCAATGATAAGAAATGAACATACGGTCATAAGAGTATTAATTATTAAGTATCACTTGAGGCTGATAATGTGTTATTCTTAGCATTCCTTGTAAAATATCGGTGGTTAGCTAATACGTTACAGGCTCTTTCAGCGCCCATCATTAAAAACAATTGTGGTATACCTATAGAGCAAAATTAACACTTTCTGAAATATAAGTGAGCAATAAGATATTTTAGCAGCCGATACTGGCTCATTTTATTCAAAGTAATTTAATTTTATGTAAAATAATCTTCTTTTAAACTTAGCTCTAAAATGTTTTCGCAGTTCAACATTCCATCCTGTCCCAATGTAGAAGTTATATTTGCGTAACTCCTGTGAATGAAAAACGTATTTTATGATGTATTCACTTGGTGAAAATGCAATAAAAAGCATTTGTTCAATATAAAGTAATATTAACTTACAATTAATTTGTTTACTACCAAAGGTGGAATTACTTACTTCACACGACGTATTGTAAATATTATATTTAGGCATCGAAAAGTCTAAGCACTAAAACCAGTTGAAGTGGAATTAAGTTATGTTGGTACTGGACCGTACTCAACAGATGGGAGGAATACAATAATCATGAACTGTCCAATATAAAGTAATATTAACTTATAATTAATTTGTTGACCACAAAAGGTTGAATTACTTACTTCTCACGACGTATTGTAAATATTATATTTAGGCATCGAAAAGTCTAAGCACTAAAACCAGAATGAAGTGGAATTAAGTTTTGTTGGTACTGGACTGTACTCAACAGATGGGGGGGGGGTACAATAATCATGAACTATAAACCACCTTCCCTTTACCTGTCATTCATTAATTTTTTTTTTTTTTTTTTTAAACCTGTCGGCGGTGATTCAGCTTTGTTCGCATTGACCTAGTAGTTTGAGTTTTCCTACTTGGTGCTAAGCAACTAAGATTCCCAATACGTTATTATTATTATTATTATTATTATTATTATTATTATTAGTAGTAGTAGTAGTAGTAGTAGTAGTAGTAGTATAGTAGTAGTAGTAGTAGCAGTAGTAGTAGTAGTAGTGGTATTAGTAGTAGTAGTAGTATTATGGATATGTGCTCTATTGCTAACCACAAGTACATTTTCAATTTTCCATCTCTTGTTTGAGGACATAGGTGACACCTGTTACTTATGATTCAGTCTACGCTTTTGTCTTTTACTTCTTTTACTTTCTTTTGAATAAAATACATATTTTTTCACAAACTTCAATTTATTTGTTTTTATTCTTTTTTCCATGTAGGGAATAGACAGTGTTAGGTCAAGATTTTGTATTTCATGGTTTGCGTTGGAGAAAAGATAAATTGATATACATTTGTTTGTTTTGAAATATTAATAATAACAAAACAATGATAATATATTTAGTTTACCAGCTAAGCTTAAAATCACAAGTTCTTCTCTTCTACTTAATCAGGAAACATTACCATTTCAACACACACTCACACACATACACACATATATACACACAATGCAGTTAATGCCATTAACATTGGAACATGACAGTTATTAAATACTGCATTATCAAAATAAATAACCTTCGAGCATATTCTAAATTGTGATTAGGGCAGTCCTTGTAAGACGGCACAGAATTCCAGAGAGGAGTAGCAACAACTGTGAAGAATGAAGAAAAATGAGAGATTTTGTATAATAATATAGAGATAGTGAATTTATTTGATCAGGTATTTAAATTGTGATGAGGAGGTAAGGAGTGAAAACGGATCGAAAGATAATTCTGAGTTGAAGTGCACAAAATTCGACGCAGAAGAGTAAGGGAGTGCAACTCCCTTCTAGCATGCAGTCATGTTGAATTAATATTTTGACTATAAATCACTTTAACCCAGGAATTTTTGCATAATTAAGTAGCACACAACTCAATAGAATATTTGTTAAAATATTTACACTATTATAACCCAGTTCACTTTCATTAAAATGGTAATATGCACTGCAAAATAGTTTCTGTGGCATTATCATTAATACTACTACTCTTGCGGTAGGATTACAGAGTATCTGGTAAACAAAAAATGAGGCTCGAGAGTATACAATAGGTAATTCTTCCTTAGTTCTACAGTTCGCACAATGCGATATCATGACAACTTGCAACATTTTTCATAAATTTAAAGCTATGACAGCACTTTCCTGAATCCGAAGTCTTTCAGACTTTATTAGAATGACTCTGAGTGTAGTATTTCCAACTCTGTTTCTATTAGGATTTTGGCTAAGTTCATTTCACTCATTCTGCATTTGATATAGTGAATTTAAAGAATCGCAGTCCAGATGCAGAGTTCATTTAATGGATTTTATTATTTGTATTTTCGCATATATTTTCCTTAGTTCAAAACTGCCTTGAATCTTTTACTTTCACTTGGACACAAATAAATTACTACCATTGAAATTTCAAAGGTTCTAAGATGGCTAACTGATTTCCAAGGCATGAACTGTCATATTCTTCTTCTTCTTCTTCTATACTTAACCGCTTAAGTATTTACATGTTCCGTATTATCATTGTTCTGCAACTTTTACTCACTTTCCTTTTGAATGAAAAGGGTATAGAAAATTTGGTAATCCCTTAGTTTTTCTTTCGTTTTATATGCTGAAACCAATGAAATGAGGCTGTTGACAAAAAAAAAAAAAAAAAAAAATCTAGAGACCGTTAAAAATAAGGATACATAAAAAGTAAAGTAAAATAAATGAAACCATAAGACAAGATCTAAACTAAATAAGAGAATAGAGATTGTTAAAATACTGAAAAACAACAATGAAATAATTGTTCTTAAACTTTCTCAAGAGCTGTTTAAAAAATCTGCCAATTCTTCGGCTGAGAGCGGGTTGGCCACTGCTGCTTTTCCTCCTAGCATAGTCTATCGTCTTGAGCTACTACAGAAATATCTATGGCCATTTAAATAATTGATGTTTAGAGTGTGTAGTTTTGTTGTAGGTATATAGGGAAAACCTTCGAGAACCGATATTGTGCATAAAAACAAAGATCGTTCTATTTGAGGAAATTTTATATTATTTTAATAATCCATATTAAATACCATATTATTAATGTGCAATTAGAAATCAGATTAAATTGTGTTATTTATTAATTTTGTATTTACTTATTAGCATAGACCTCATTCTAGAGGCAGTAGCAATATATATTTGGAACGTGTTTTGAACATAAAATTACAATACTATATTTACTCAAAATAACATGTAACAATATCTGAAATATATTATACATACATGTATATGATATTATAATATCCAATAAATTTTGATAATTTATTTCCCAACATTTTCAATACTCTTAGTTTATGATATACTTGCTAGTATCGCATTACATTATTTAGATGGTACATAATAGAAGTATTTCAGTTACTTTTTGGTATTAGGTTATTACACAAATTTTAATTGAATACCTAGTTTTTATTGATGAATATTTTACTTATTTTAAAATTGGTGGTTGAAATGTCATATTATTTAAAGTTTTACACATAAATGAACAAAGTGATTTCTTTGTAATTAGTTTTATTGTTAATGTTTTTTATTATTGCTGCAACAGAATTGTTCGTTCATATGTATAATTCATACATTTATAAAAGACTTTTCTTTACCCAATCTGTGATATTTTCACCTATTGATTGTTATCTATGCCGTAAATACAGTTCGTATGTGTAAGCTGAGTATCCATCACAGCATAATATGGTACTATTGGTGTGTTTTACGCAAATCCCATCTTTTACTCTATGAATATTTCTGAAAATAGAAGAATACATTTTTCCTGATTTGCTCAATATGAAGCTATCATGTTAACGTTATATCATAATACGATATAGGTTTAAATTGGAAGTATGAAAACATTTTTAAAAATAATCTTAATTTTCCCTCCAATCTCATATATCTTACCTCCTCATAAGTAACCAAACTTAACCAATATGCTATTAACTATACATTAAGAAAAGTAAAATTTTCAGCACATAATACACATTTACTAAGGTAATAAAACGCCGAACATTCAATTGAGTTGAATGTGACATAATTAATTGTATAACTTAAATAATGTGCGAGGAAATAAGACGTGAAATTTCATAAGTGCTCTCTACATATGCATGAATTATGCTTGAAAGACAAAAGTTGGAAATCTAACATGCAAAATGAGATAAATCGTTTTAGATAATCTACCACGGATGTTCAAACTTAAACTTGGTCAATTTAATTATTTCATCAGATACAAAGAGGGCACATCACCACTTCTAATTAAGTATTGCGTTTTTGTTTCATTCTAGTGATTATTGAATTATTTTTTTCATAGTTTATAAAGTTATTCAACCAAGAATTTTTATTAATGATTTCTTTCAAAAAATAGCAAACTTTAAGATAAAGTATTTTAAAACTAATTACACTACCATTTAAATATGTATTAAGTATTTTAATTTAATATATGGTACATTTCTACTATAATACAACAAAATATTCATTCACAAGTACGCCACCGCACTTCACCATTAACACTTGAGTCTGAAGAAGAATAATGAATGAAGGGGAAAGGAAGTGATTAATTTAGAGTTTAATTGATAACTTTATATGTAATTGCATTATGGTGAATATTTTGATCCACTCCACCGCCTTCTCTGCTTTATTCACCCTGGTCCTTTTGTTGACTTCCTGGTCGTTTCGGATGAGACTGGTTGGATTTTGTGGCAATTGGTTTACCAGAGGGAAAAGGGAATAGTAAGGTAATGTTAACAGATAACACTGGCAATCTGATTTGATTTATTCAGCTGTAGGTAATTCACAGGGGTTAGGAATGATTACCGTTAGTCGAGAGTGTCTTAACAGTTTCTGTTTTCTGCTAACCCGAGCTAAGTCGGACTTTGTCACTCGTCACTCCCGGCAATTAATAGAAATTAGTTATCAACATCATATATAACGCTCTCCAGCTGCTAACTTCACTACTCTAAATATATCACTATCACTCGCGTCCTCCGCGTTAATTCTGTCATCTTCTCGCCGGTCAACTAGCAATTAAACTTCTAGGCAATTAACACGCGGCTGTCTCCTCAATTGACCAGCGTATCTGGTTTTACCCGCCAACTACAGTCTCCCATAACTTATTGAGAAGCGTCTCTTCTCATTCACTAACTGACGACTAGCTGCTGCCTGTGTAACTATTCTCCTGAAAAGTTGACGATTGTCTCTCCTGAACTCACTAATGACGGTGTGTTTTCGGCCCTCAAAATTCTTTGTTTTATAATTGTTACACTCCGTCAGTTCGTACGTTGTTATTAATCCTAGAAATCTTGATTTAAGACTGGTCTTAGCTTTCTATTCTTAATCGAGGCTTTTTACCGGATATTTCGCCGAATTCCTATCTTTCGGTATATCTGATTGGCCGTACGTTTAAGCGTCTTTATTAGGCCGTTTTTTTTTTTTTTTAAATCGTGAACAGTTACTTTGCAGTGGGGTAGAAAGATCGCTGGCCTCGTGTTTTTCTACATATTATAATGCCTTTCCAGTTTCCTTTAGCTAACAACATGCAACACTTCGAGTTGTATACAATAGCAGTCGGTTTTTAGAGATTCTTAAGACCTCTCATGGGAAGACCTAAGGATCTAATAGAATGCATGTTCGTGTTCATGCTTCAACAAACAAAATAACCTTGGAGAACATTGCGGGTATAGCAATACACATCAATAATATACAAACTGGTACCTACAAGTGAATATGATACAAGCGTATATGAAACCTATATTACATGGCATAAACACACATGAAAATGTATAATATATAAATTTAATTTGGATGGTGCTTATAATAACCAGACGGTTCGAGGAATAGAAACTCCCGTCTCAGTGCCACAAACACAATTAATGAATTCTGTATTAAGCTTTCTTATAGAAGTAAGTGGAAGTGTAGCCCATTTGGTTCAATATACAATCTACGATTTCTTAAGAAAAGGTCTGTTTTGCTAAAAAGTCTAAGGAATTTTCCAGGGCTTCGTTCTAAGGAAGCTGCTATTTCATCAAGTTGTTTCTTCTGTGAGAACATGGCCTCTTCGTTTCCTTTTATAGAAGTTATAGATTGTGACTGATTAAACTTATTCATAATGATCTCTTTGTTTATTATGGAACTGGGAGATTATGACATTAAAATTTAAATGTTTCCCTTATTCTACCACCTGTTTTTTTTCACTTTAAGTGTGTTTTAAAAATAGAAGGTTTTAAATGTGCTTCAATTTATTAACACAAATGCAGAGTTACATGTGATATCACTACAAATAAAATAATGGAGTTTCTGCCACGTTTAAAGAACCTGATGACCATAATCGAAAAACTCATGACGTACACTGACGCTGGATTCTTAAGGTTAAACTAACCACTTATTGGTTATTTTCCCACACTATAAACATTACTATCAAAACAATTTATTTTGTGAATTACACTTTTGCAGGCACCCTTTATTACTAACAACCTCAACGAGTTCCTGAACTAAAATTGACAGCCATATGCCCTCTAGAGCAATTCTTCTCGGAGCTTATTACAGTAAAGTTAAAAATATCCAAAACCTTTGGCGATTCTGTTTCATCTAAGTACCAGTTTTATCTGCCTAAAATTCTATTATTTTACTTATTTTTATTGTGATTAATTAAATAGATTCAAGCAGTAAATTCACATGTTATTATCTATTAAATCATATTGATGCTCTATGCTATGATATAGACGAAATAATCCCTTATTTATAATACATATGCAGGCAAACAAAAGTTATTTTGTAATTGAAGTATTGAACATGCAAAATATATGATATCAACCTCAAGACATGTGTTAATTTACTTTGAAATCACCGCAGCCCGCAGGACTAAAAATCAAATACTATCTAAATTTCACAAGTCCGAGTCGAAGCCCAGAGAGCAGAACTA
This sequence comes from Metallyticus violacea, assembly GCA_030762175.1. NCBI lineage: Eukaryota > Metazoa > Arthropoda > Insecta > Mantodea > Metallyticidae > Metallyticus > Metallyticus violacea. The sequence continues at coordinate 133,033,500 of CM060846.1, forward strand.
GGTGGCGTTACAAAGTGAGTTATTTTCTTGGCCTGATCTAGATCACTGGAGTTTTCGCTTTTATATTCAATGACTTTGGAAATGGTTTTGTTATTATCACATATCAGATTCTGGTAGTCTTTATATTGCTGCAGTCTTCTTGTTCATTTCTATTAGTTTTGTCCATAGTTGTGATGCTGTTTTAAATTATTTCTTCTACTGGTAAGTATAATGAAGTTATCATCACATTTTTTTTAGTTTTTCTGGAAGTTGTCCGTTTCATGGTAAATCTGGTTGCTACCAGTATTTCTGTAGGTGGCAAAAATATATTGCACCCTCCAATAAATTGGCACCTTCTATAGCAGTTTGAGGAACAGAAAAACCCATACTTCTTAATGCACGTTATTCAATTTATATATCCACATTTTCAGCTAGAGCAAGCACCCTTTAAAGTAACACGAACAAATTAACTGCGCAAAGCAAGTTTATCTAGCAACACAAACTTGTTACACATCGTGTTGTTGATAATAGTAAAGGGAACAGCACCGATGCCTAAGTTACATAGATAGATATACACATTTAACCCAGATAATGGAATAAAGTTCCAGGTTTCTATATATAATGTTTCTCTGAAGCAAAAGCAGCAAGTTAAAATGTTTCGAAATAACATTAACATGCTGATCTTTTTGAAATAAATATAATCATCTGCTCAATAATGAATGCATATTTACTTTATGTCTATTTAATGTAAATGACTACGTGTATTGGCATTAATGAGCGGTATTATAAGTTCTGGAATTTAAAATTATTTTTGATAAACAAGTTACAAAGTATAAGCCAAAAAAAAAAAAAAAAAAAAAAACAAAGATCTTGAAACATTCCCAATATCAGTACTTCTGCGTGGCAGTATGGTCTCTAATACGAAGACATAAAAAACATGATTCAAGTTTTCTAGCACAAAAATAAACCCAAATACTCCACGTTACCATAAAAAATGTCCTAAGAAAGATGATCCACATAGTAGAATTTATTTCAAGAGCATAAATTCTAAAATTGAACGGGAAAGGACAAGTCATCAGAAAGGATTCACTGGTGTGCTTGTGTTTATTCTTTTAAAAAAAATGTGTTTTTGAATTAGAATTTCATGTTGATCACCAAAATGAAATCCACTTTCAGATATTCCATCAGAAAATTTTCACAATTTAATGTCATATTTTTAATATTTTTAATATTATAAACAATTACTCTGTGACTGAGATCTGTTACAATTTTTTTTGCAAGACACCACAGTTAATGATAAAATAAAGAATATGCATCCTTAAGGAGAGAGTAGTGCCTAGTATTGCAAAGTCCGTCCTTTTAACGGCTTAAAATGAATGGCAAAAATGTTTCTTATTTATTCTTCAGTATCCTTATCTGTCTCCTGTCTCTCCACCCCACTTCAGCTATACTTTTGAAAGCACACATGTTTTCAGAACAAAAGTTACTTTAGGAAATGTTTACCCGTTTAACTGTTTGCTATTAAAACAAACCAATAGGAACCTAAATGATAGGATCGCTTGAAAGATTTATGACAGTGCAATTTAGCCTATGAGGCAATACCAACATATCATCTTCATAAGGAAGAAGGGCTGCTATAAGCGTCCTAAAAGAGCGAGGAGGTGCCACAACATATGCTTTTCGACGAGTGGATGACTCTCCCATCAGTGTTTTTCTCTGCTCTTTGATGAATCGATGCTTCATCTCACAAAGAAGTAAACAAAATTCAATGCTCGTATGGAACTGAAACACCAGTCAACTGTTTCACTAGAGGAAGTGCGGAAGATGCTCGCCATCACCCGAGGAGTAATCTGTAGGAAAGATATGTCAGTAGATGATCTTTGGTCGCGTTCCTGGAGACGTACATTTATCAAGGACACAATGTCATATGATACATTTCAGAAACTGCTCTGATTTCTCCCATTGATGAGAAATCAACCGGAGCTGAAAGATTGTGACCTAATAAGTTCATTCCTTTTTTTGAACTTTGAAATAGATTTCTGAAAAACTGTCTACATTGTTATCGACCAGGAAATTATATATATTGATGAGCAATTACTTTCATGCAAACAGAGGGGCCGTTTTACCCATTTTATGCCCAACAAACCTATAAATATGGTGTCTGAAATGCTGGGTCGTGCAGCGGTATTAATCAGGGGAGATGGCGTCAGCTGGTCGTTCGGTCGTGCCGTTGAGTATGATGACGAACGCTCCGCTGCTATGAAGTGTCGTTCACCATGTCATAACCAATGCTTCGGCGCATGACAATCAATTACTTGTTTATAGTTCTTTCGAATCTCAGGGTTTATATTTGTTTTTTAGTTTTTGGAACGTATGCACGTTATCAGGGAGACAGGATGGGAACGGGGGACACACTCTCCTTCACTTCAAGACACATGTAAATTCCTTTTGAGAATTGTTTATTCACAGTGGCAGAGACGATGAACCTCTTTTATTAACATAAGTTATAATTTCTAGCCAGGAGAGAATCTCGGACTGTTTGAGCTATAAGGGTGCTAACTGCGGACTGCCTGAACTGCCTCAAAACTTATCAAAACTGCTTGCAAACTCGTCACACTGCCTAACTAAAAACTTGATCACACTGCTCCTACATTTAACTGCGGGGCTTGACTAAATAAAACTCATCAGAGTGCTTAACTAAAATTGATCAAAGGCTGCGTCGACAACTGTTACGTAACTACTCCAAGATTCTTCACAAAACTGCTTGGGAAATGCTCCGGAACTGATCAAGGACTACGTCGAGACTGCGTCGAGATTCTTCAAAATCTGCCTAACTAGAGCTGCCTGACTTTCTTCAAAAACTGCGTGCTCCAAAAGTCTTCACAAGAGTGTGTAACTTGAGCTGCCTGGCTCTCCTTCAAAACTGCGTAACTAGAGCTGCCTGGCTTTGTTCAAAAACTGCGGGGCTTTTCTGCCATCCCCTAATTTTTATTAATTTCACAGTCGGTCAGTCTCATGTGCGTCCTTTTAATTTTGAGTTCAAATTCTTGTAGTGTCTGTTTAGGTTCTACTCCTAGGTTGGCTACATGAGAATCACGTGGTTCCCGGTTCGTTCCCTATAGGCTGCTATTTGGCGCCGATTTCTGTTAATAGTCCTCCTACTAATGAACTTCTGGGCTTGTTTTTCTCATTTCTCCCCTCATATCTCCCCTTCAAATAGTTTTTCGGGTCAGAACCATGTCCCGTTAGCTTTTGTTCAAGTTGCATCTCTTCAAGGTCTTCTGCTACAATATCACCCCTAGCCTAGCTGTACGTTAGGGATTGGAATTTTTATGACTTTACTATTCTTTGTATAGCGGACGGAGCTTGCGATGTCTTGACTTACATGATTTTACAGAGTTACTGCACAAATGTGTGTATCATATTCTCAGAGGCTTTTGTTTTAATTTATATTGATAATGTGTTATTAATGTTTTAGGATTCATAAAATTAAATATACAATTTTATATTCTCCCTAATTTCTGGAGCTAGGAAATACTGCTCCAGTCGTAACAGATGTTTCACTTGCCAAGAAGCTCCAACAGAAGAAAACGCCATTGGCCGAAACAATGAACAAAATAATTGTGAAATGAGGAAAAAAAGGCTAATTCACCACTACTGCACCACCATCTTGAGGGCGACTGATGACAGAGATTGTTGACTGTTTAGTAAGCAAAGAAAAATAAAAATGTACTACTCCTCAGTAAACTGCCTTCTGACGTGGAAGTGTGCAAAGAGGATAAAAGAAATCTGAAACTGTAACCTTGTAAACATTACCAAATATGCGGTAGATGTTCATTGTCCATATGACTAGTAAATATTCAACTAAAGTAGCACGAAGAAGATGGTCTATGCGCGTTTTCTACAATATCCTGTACATTACAGCAATCAGTGCATGGATTTTCTACAATGAATTAAAGAACAGAGAGATTAAAAGGAAAAAGTTCATTCGTCAGCTGGTGAACAAGCTGAAAAGGGGGGGGGGAGAAGAAGAAGAGCAACAAGTGGAAGAGGATGAAGGCCAATAGGCCATCAAAAAAGCGAAAGAAATGCCAAACTAGTCTGTGTAATGGAAACAAGACAAGTGCCGCTAGTTTTGTGTGGAAAATGTGCAAGAAACGTACAGATCATTGGTGCAAAGTGCACATAGGTGGTTCAGAAAAACGTCATAATCCTTTAAATAAATGTATTTAACTGAGAAAAACTAGGGGATGTAATATAGTCTTGAACTGCAGAGCAAAAGCTAATTATCAGATTAAAATAATGTACAGCTTTTTCAAATTAAATATTTAAGTATAATTTAATATCCACATTTTTATTGTTCTGAAGGAATTAGTGAATTTAAATAAAGGTATTTATAAATAAAATAATAAAAGTTTACAATTTTATATGGTGTGGGTGTGGTGACCCTCTCTTCTAGGTATTTCAGATTTTAGCTGCTCTAGTGTTAACTGCGACATATGAATACATAAGACATTTGGTTTGAAAACATTAGTATCAAATCTATGGGTGGCCGCCTGTAGATATTTCAAAATTATTGGACTATTACTTGGTCAGCATGTTGGTTTAACGAAATATGATTGTTTTCTATGTGAAAGGGATAGCAAACCTATGTCAGAACACTGGAAAAGGAAATAGTGGCCACCTAAGAATTATTTTACTCCGGATAAAAAAGTATATTGAGTGAGCATTTCATCAATCCCTCAATGCTACCTTAGCGTGTTAAATTAGGTTTAATGAAACAATTTGTGATAGTCCTGGATAAAGACGGTGAATGCTTTCCATGTCTTTGTATTCAATTTCCCTCATTTACCTATGCAAAAAATTAAAGTATATTTATTGGCCCGCACATTCGAAACTTGAAGTTTAACAAACATTTCGAGAGTACAATGAGTGCGAAAGTAAAGTATGCCTGGATTACGTTAAGAAATGTCCTTTTTAATTTCCTTGGAAATATAAAGGAACTAAATTAACATAGTGAAAGCGATGTTACAAAGTTTCAAAATTGTTGGTTGCAACTTGTGCTTCAAATACATTTTATTCATTTCCATCTAAATTATTTTTCTGATAATTTAGGAGATTTTCATTATGAATAAGGTAAAATGTTCACCAAGATATTAAAAATATGGAAATAAAATATAAATGGAAGTGGAGTGTTACATAATGGCTGATTATAACTGGATGTTAAAAAGGACTGTTTTGATCAACATTCAAGGAAGTCAACATGAAGGTAATTTAAAGTGCAATATTGAGATAACGTTTGATTGCTGGTAGTTAATAGCAAATTACATCATACTTTATCCCACAAAGTTCTTGTGGAACATGGTTTTCTGAGATTTCACAAAACTATAACTTCATATCTAGGTAGAAATTCCTTAATTACCATTTAATTAATATTTTATGATTTGTATGAAAACCTAACAAAGGCAAAATGCGAGATTATTTTCTAATTCAGCTTAAAACATTAAGAATTGCATATCGGGCGCAAAAACAAGAGAAAACAAGTTTTAAAATGCAGACCAATGTGTTCATGACAGTGATATAGCACAGTTACATGAAATTATAGAATCGGAAGAAGTAGCTTCGAATGACCTGGGTTCGTTGGAAAGATTCCTTCAGGATGATAGCGAGAGAGCTGGAGAAAGACCAGAGTTGTAAGCAACAGAAAATACAGCTAAATCAGTGTAAAAAAAAGTTATTTTTAAGTCGTTGTCTCGTCGTCGTCGTCGTCATCATCATCATTCAAGTTTCCCACTTCTGTAATCCGTTTCTACGTCCTACATCCCAGAATCCATTTGGTTGGTACTCCATTGTAATCTACGTCAACCTGGAACTGTTTATTCTTTCTGTATTATCCCTCAAGTGTAGCTTATTTTCATGTACCTTTAATACACTATACACTTGTAATTCGTTTCTTATGTCATCCTCCTTTTATGATATAATAAGAAGTATTTAGCCACTGAGCACAATTACCTCATTTCTTATTATTCTATTTTTATTTTTTGAGTTCGTATTGTCCAGATTTCACTTGCATGTAGAAGCACTGGTATTTCCATGATGTTATAAAATTTAATTTGTGCTTCTTTTCTAGACTTACGATCTAGTTTTCCTTTTATTGTCCCACACATATATAACTATTTTATCAATGTTTGTATCTAGTAAACCCGCCTTTATATTACATTTCAAGTAACTGATTTCAGGAACTTGCTCTATTAGGTTTCCTTGAATTACTATTTTTCTTCTTATCATGTTTTCCAATAAATACCCGGATTTTGTTTCATTTAGACATTTTTTCAACTTATAATTTTTTATAATTATTCTCAGTTTATTTTAGCTTCAGTTCAGCTTCTCTTTCGGCAATCAATCATCTGCATAAATAATTGCATTAAATTTACAATCATGAATTATAAAACGTTTAAGTTGATACCAATTAAAATGGATTCGTGATTACTTTGAGGTTATTATGTGCTTTTTTTAAATAGTCTGTGAATTTGTTTTATAGTACCTAGTTTATATATCACATATAATTTGGATAACATATATAATAGACCGTTGTCATGATTCTTTTAACCTGAAAACTCAAGTAAACTAAACTGATATTAAATTTATCTATTCTGTAGCATGGATGTTCGCTTATAATATCAGCTTATGAGAGGAATTGCGATTGAAAATAAATTCATGTTGAACTATTACGTTAAGTGTGAAAGTTACCCTCGCTTTTCATATAATGTGTGCATACACGGAAAACAACAGTACTAAGGGCTCAGATCCACAATATTTAGAACAATTTGGAAGACATTTTGAAACAAATATGTAGTTTCAGGTGTACTTTGATCGTGTTAAAGTGCCTGAAAAGTTAGTAAGTTTTTTTTGCTATCAATAGTATTCATATAATACATTAAACATATATGTTTATATTACTATTTGGTGAATATTATGTAATTAAAATACTTAACTTACTGTAGTGTAGCAGTTCCCTAACCTTGTTCTCTTTCGATGTGCTTCCCAATAATTTTGTTGAAATGATTGAGAATGAAGACAGAAGCAGCTGGTTGTGCTGATTATCTATCAGCCGTGACTTTAATCTTGGTCGAGGTAAGTTGCATTAGTTATTTCTTGTATGTTTCCTCATTCTGAAAGAAACAATGGCATCAAGGCTTAAATATGATATTTTTTCTAGAAACTTTACGACTCATTGCACAAACACACACGCAAGGATTAAAGGACATGGTCAGTTTTTAAAATTTCAAAACTAAGCTATTCATAGCAAAATGTGTATAAAATTAGTGTAATATACTTTTAGCTGTAATTTGACATATAATTGAATATATTGAATAAAACTTCAAAACATATAATGTTCACAAGAGAACAAAATTGGACTTGGAAAAAATGCAGAATTTCACATGCCATATGCGTTCCGTCATTCAGATTGGTTCAAGGCCCAAGTACATTGAAGTAGTGCTTTGAAAAGTAATACACAAAAAGAAGAGCATTTTGTCCTCTAGTGTGAATGAATAGTCACATTTATCAATCATTGCTATGGAAGTTTTCTATTATACAAGAAGTGATTGGCAGCAGTGTTTGCAGGATTTGACACTCGACCACCCACAGATTTTCACCACACTGATTGTGTTGTCTTTTCATGTACATTTTTATCGGCACACTTTTCATTTTTACCGCCACGGGTGGCGGAGGTCGTTAAATCGCGGATGCGTGAGCGGGAGGTCCAGGGTTCGAATCCCGCCGCCAGGACCGTACTCCCTAACTGAGGGTTTTTCCAGGTTTTCCTCAGTCCTCATAAATGGCAAATGCCGGGGAGGTACCCTAAACTTAGGTCTGGAACATTTCCTTCCTTAAAAATAAATTCTTTCCCAATATATCATTTCATTTCATGTATCACCAGTGTCCAATGCCTGTGGTGCCTCTGTAGCAAAAACGGGCGTTAAATACTATTCATTCACACTTTTCATTTATTCTTTCTGTCCAAAAGGAATTGCAATAAATCGTTTTACTCAATAGGACTCTAATGCAGATTCCTAGCGTGATAGTTAGAGAAGAAAATGATAGGGAATCAAGGAAAAGTATTTGGAATATAAACCAAAAAAGAAATATGAAGGTAACGGTAACAGTACTGGTATCAGTAAATTTTTTGAATTACTTATGTTGTAGGTTTTCACTACCTGTAAGATAAAAGAGGTCGGTGGCAGTTAAATGAATTACCGTGTGCATTTTCTGGTACAAAATGATGGCTTGGAATAAGAAGTAAGTATTATTTTATACTACAAAGAATTATATCTTTATAAATGTTTGTTTCATTAAGTTGTTAAAGGTGTCGTAATTCATCATAGAGGCTTTTGATTCATTTTATTAAAGGACCTCTTTAACATCCCAGGTCATTAGTGTCCCATTCAATTTTGGGCGTGAAAGAGCCGACAAATTTTGCTCAGAGGCCCCTTCTCTCTTGGGGTTCTTTATCGTGCCGTAAATGTACGACACGGGACCCACGGCTTTACTTCCCTTCCGAAGGAAGCCATACTTAGGATTTTTACGCCCGAAAAAATTCATCGATCCTGGCCGGGTTTGAACCCGCGACCTTGGAAGTCATCATGCAGTTTAGACTCATAAAATTGATAATGATGTTCCCTAATTAAGTTTTTAGTTGTTTTTTACTCATGCTTTACGACAGGCAGAACAGTCATTGCAAATTCTTCTTCTCTTTTAGATATCTATCTGACAATATTGACGGAGATATAATAATAAATAATAACATAAATTAACAAAAATAATAAATAAAAATGAAATAATAATAAAAATCTATAATTCTACATCCCGGTACCTTGTTTCCTACACCGGAGCATATATTCCAGAACATTTATTCTTTATTTGAAAAAGTACATGTTTATATTTATTACATTATTATTGTTCAGATTTATCTAATTCTAAAGAATAACAAAAAAAAAATTATTAACTGAGAGAAAGGAGATTTAGCACAGATATTTAATGAGCTCCTGAAGCAAATGTAAATTATGGTTGGATGAAAAGTACGGTGAAGAACGTGACCCCGGAAATTTAGATAATCTTGGATTCAGGCAACTTCAAAAAGGTACAGAAGCGATTTTGGTGTGTAAAGAAAGACTAGATGGTGAACTTGAAAATGATTGCTCTGATGATAAACCAGAAAGTATGCTCTCAGAAGGACATGAGAAGCCACAATTCTCAAAAACTATAATCACAGATTGGAAAAAGGGGGAATGCAAAATACTAGCTTTATATTTCCTAACACAAATTAGAAACATCCCTAATTCAGCTCAGTACTTTGAATTATTTCCGATTGTTGAAATATTTAAATTTTCCATCACTGAGTCAAAAATATATGCTTTATAAAAGAATTTGCCACATTCCAGAATAACATTTTAAGAAATAAAATTATTTCTAGGGATTTTAATTATATTAATCTTTGATCCCCTACTTAGTAGAAGATGTTACTAGAATTCAGAGTCAGGCATGAGAAATGAAATGATGTACCACATGATGAAGAAAAACCGGTTTGAAATATTTATGAGGTTTATTCACTCACGTAAGAAGATACGGGTCAATCATCAATGTAGATTGTAAATTGTGGAAATCTCGTCCACTGATAAATATGCCGAATAAATTACTAAACTTTCCGCCTGAGCATATGGATTATGACGAGAGCATGATATAAAAATTGGTACTTCATATGAAGGTGGGGTTTTCCATGAAATCAGACACGATGTGATAAATAATATGGAGTTTGTGGTACCATAGAAAAAACAAAAACGATGCACTGCAGAAAACTGCAAATAATCTCCAAGAACATTGTGTACAATGTGTTGTTTGTTTATGCATAGAGTACGAGGTGTATTCAGAAAGTAAGTCCCCGATGACCGATAAAGAGACTAAAAGCATCACTAGGTAAGAAATAGTTATTGGAACAATTACATAGATTCACTGGTTACTTTCTATATAGTCACCACCATTGTTGAGGCATTTATCATTATGATGCACCATCAATTGTATGCCCAAATTATAGGAGTCTGCAGTCAATGTTCGGTGCCATAAAGTCCTTCATGCTGTATCTCAGCGTCATTGTGGAAACGTTTTCCTTCCAGAAAACGCTTCGTGAGACGAAAGAGATGAAAATCATTTGGGGCGAGTTCTGGGCTGTTGGGTGGATGGTCCAAGATCTCTCATCCAAACTTATTCAACACATTTCGTGTGGCGTTGGCTGTATGGGGTCTTGCATTGTCATCCAATAGCGCAATGCCTTTTGTCAACATCCCACGTTTCTTGTTTTGGATTGCCCTCCTCAGTTTATGTAACGTCTGACAAAACCAATCAGCATTTACGGTCTCCCCTAGCGGTAACAACTCGCAGAAGACACCGCGTCGATCCCAGAAGACCGTGCATATCATTTTTTTGACAGAGATTGTCTGTTTGAATTTGGTCCTCACTGGTAAACCACTATGCCTCCAATGCATTGATGTTGTTTTGTCTCTGGTGTGGCATGCGACACCCATGTTTGATCCCCAGTGACAATATTGTCGAGAAACTCGTTACCCTTCTATGCGTACCGCCGTAGTAATGTCAATGCTGCGTCCAGACGTTTAGTTTTGTGTTCACCTGTCAGTTGCCTAGGCAACCTCTTGCACACACTTTTTTAAAACCAAGCCACCGGAAGACAATTTCGTGCACAAGCGAGCGAGACATTTGGGGGAATTGACAAGACAGTTCTGAAATTGTGAAGCGCCGGTTTTGCTCAATTGCTTTCCGCACGCTTTCCAACACTTCTGCAGTCATCAGGGACAGACGGCCACTAAGGTCGTCGTCGTGAATATTGGTTCGTTCTTCAGTGTATTGCCTGCACCATCGTCTTACCATATTGTCGCACATAATGTCGTGTCCATACACTTGACACAATTGGCGATGGATTTCTGCTGGACTACGCTTTTGAGCGTGCAAAAATCGGATGAATGCACGAACCTCGCAGTTGGCGGGAGACAATATAAGAGCAGTCATTTTCTCCTAGCACAACGCGGTAACCACGGCCGTCACAAGGCAGAAACTTTATTGCATTATTCCCACATACTTCCTCTCTGCTCTTGCGCATGCGCATTCCTATTCCACTAGTGGTTCCATCTCTAGACGCGATTGGGACTTACTCTCTGGAAGCAACTGGTGTTTTATATGATATCAGGGAAAGTAAGAACTGTTGTATAAACATAATAGAATGGAATAAATGCCATTTATGGTACGTTTTGGCAACAGTTCTGAATTACATTTATAGTAGTGTGTTATTTTGATGAAATAAACTTATAAATACGTAATTTGTAACATTCAGAAGTGATGACTTTTATATCCATTTGTGTTATTAGATATTTTCCTAATTACCGATATCTTTGTTGATATTTCTTTTTAATTCAGGAGAAATGGCTTAGCATTAAATGGTTTTATGACACTTGTCCGGAGGTAGACTTCAGTGACATTTGCTAGGAGGGTCCATGTTCTGGGGAATCACTAATTAAGTGATTTAGGGAAACCACTTTTGAGTAGAGCTGAAGGTCTAGCATCAAGTAGGACAAGGCAGAAGAAGTACTTCCACTGAATTTGCTAACAGCTGATCTTAACCTTAGTTCGACAGTTGTGATTGATAACTTGATTGAGTTTGACAAATCTAGCAATGGTAATTCATTGTTGTTCTACCACCTATATTAATATACAACAGAACACACAATAGGAAAATGTGAGGTTTCCGCGAATTATTAAAAGAAAAGGGCACGTATAAAAGAAAAACATTTTAGGAGAACAACTGAATGTGTGTGTGTGTGTGTGTGTGTGTGTGTGTGTGTGTGTGTGTGTGTTAGGAATGATGCACCAAATGAAGTTCAATAGAAATGGCTAATACCAGAAATGGAGGAAGGAAGTAGATGAAATAGTATGTGGAAGAATATTTAATCGCAGTGACAATTTTATGAGTAATACCAACGCAGGCAAGCAGTAAACAGGCACTGCATTGCGTTCGAAGGAAACACCTGGGTTCAGTAAAGGATTCACCTAATGCAGAAAATGTCAATGTGCCTTTACAATTATTAAATATAACGACAGAGAAATTTTCCTGCTGCACAGGAAAATTTGTCCTATTGCGTACCTTTTGATAGGATATTAGTGTTTGTCAGTGCAAATGAGGGAAGTTTTAGTAACTGCTGCTTCATTTTTGTTAATGGAACATTCAAGAGCAATCAATTTAAGTAAGAGTTTGAAATACACGCTGATATGGAACTTTCTTTGGAAGAAATAATGTCATATCTGTACTGTGTGCACTTTTTTCCAAACAAGCGCCAAACCTGGGAGAGATTGTTCAAAGAATTACTTTCCAGGCTGGAATCCAAAGAGAGTTGTTGTTTACTGCAAGGTGACTATTCTTGAGCCAAGTAATACTTTGTTTCCAAAAATGAAGATTTTTGGCTTTAATAATCTCTGCTTGTAGAGAAAAAATGAAGAAAATTTACTTCGTATTCGGAATTATGCTGCAATGGTGCACGAACCTTTAAACATGATTGACCACTCTTGGTTATTCATACGGAAAAAAAAAAACCGAAAATCAAAAGTTCCGAAGTTCTGTTATTACTTCTTCGATCAATGGTTGCATAAAAGACTTTTCCGATATATATATATATATATATATATATATATATATATATATGAGTATACTAAATGTATACTCATTTAGTTAACAAACTCCGAGAAGTTGCTGAATATCATGTCTAAATACACAATTTTAGCGCAGGAAAACGGAAAATCAATAATAAAATCTGATCAAACAATAAGCAAAGCATAAAAAAACTTTTAAGAAAAATGGAAATGTTACGTATTTCCTTAAATAAAAGGCCTATATGCAGCAAATACTAATTCGCTGCAGGAGAGAAGAAGTACTCCGGCATGTAAATATTGTACATAAAACTGACGGGAAAAATAGAAAGACGATATCTATTGGAAGGGTTAATTAAGTTTTGAAATACTTTTAAACAAAATAAAAGAAATAAAACATATATGTGGAGCGCAAAGAGACCATCTACAGGCGGTGTTTTTTGGGAAGTGTCAGTTTAGTATCTCTTAACCCTTGAGTCAAGCTGAATTTTTCCATCAAACGGTTCCTGCAAGTAGAAGATGAGTTTTAAATCCAACAAGAAAAGAGAAAAAAAGTTTCAATTTTTTGCCTTCCACGTCTGAAATGGAGAACAAGATATCCTTGTCAGCAGTGTGGCCTTCCAATTTCCTTGAGTACTCCAAAAAAGCTGTCGTGAAGTGTTGCAAGATCTAATAGAAACAAAGAGGATAGAAACGAATTCCATAGTGCTGTAGTTTCAGGAAATTGGTTATATTCTCTCTGGGAACTAAAATGTTTATTTTATTGTGTTACTTTCCAATGTACAATAAGCGCCAATATTCCGGAAGTCTAAGTAGTTCTCTTTACGTTTGTAACAATTTAATTGAAGTATGACTGGAAACTAAGACTGTATAATGTAAAAAGTTATTTAAATGAGTATTTCAGGATGTAAAATCTGAGAAACTTACTTATAATTAGATACTATGGACAAAAATTGAATAAATAGTGCAATTTTTGTTATTGTTTACATTCTCGTTGCATAAATGCATTATATAATTTAGTATTTTCAAAAAATGCATCTTTTTAGCTATTATAAATCCCCATAAAATTATAATAATAGAAAATAAAATGATCTAAGAGAAACAACAATTATACAGTATTACAAATAAGACAGGGAGGTTTAGTTTGTAATAACATGTTTACAATAACAATCAACATACAAACTTTTTCTTTTGCATAACGATGTGGCGAACCCATCGCCGAATGTCCATTGGACATTGCAATGATTCATACCAAGCGACTGCCGGGATTGCAGTCTTACTTTTGTAAACATAAGGATGCAAGTCACCACCTTGGGAAACTAAAAAGTTCGTGATATGGCAATGGACTAATGAGATTCAGTTGCACCGGTGAAAGCAATTCGTAACTGAAAAATTCCCTGCAGAATAGATGGCAGTTCTATCACGAATATTACCCGGAGAGACGCCCGTAACGCAACCGGGGGACACACTATTGCAAATCTTCAAGACTATACCCGTCAAGATAAAACGATGGCGAACCTGAATGTAGTCCTTTTAACCGCTTTAATTCAAATATGCGGTATAAGTTGAAAGTGTTAATATAATTTATGATAATTAAGTACAAAAAGAAAGATTTTGATATTCATTTTAATCCGACTGCAACAGTCACGAGTCGACAATTGATTTAGGCACCAAAAAGAATAGTAAAACTACAATGTGGAACCTGCAGAACTGAAATGTGCGGGCAGGTTAAGTAATCATTTCTTTACAGGGTGATTAAAAACACTAATAACGCTTTGCGTGTTGTGCAGGACGGCAAATTTACTATTATTCAAAGGGGGATTCATGTCCAGAAATGCACCATTTAAGCAATGGGGGGCGTCAATGTATGACATGGCTTCGAATATGGTGATAGGCATGCGTTGCACATTTTGTGAATAAACCTCTTCCAATCCAACAAAAACATCACATCGTGCATTTAACTACAAAAAGGGTTCAAATTGACGGCCTATAACGTGATTACAGATTGGCGCACACGATCAAAGGCTTGCAGTTGTGTGCGAAATATTATTTCACTCGCTACATGAATCCGTGCGATAAGATCCTTCATTGATATTTGCAGGAGTCCTGAGATGACATCGTGAATTTTAACAAAATGCATGTGTACACTCAAGAAAACCCGAAAGCGTAAGTGGCTGACAGTAACAAACCTAGTGCAGTGTTAACATGTGAGCTGTGTTTTAATCATTCACCATATTCGATATTTAAATATCGTATTATTGCTTTCTTATTTTATCTCCAGATGTATAAAGAAATAATTACATTAGTCCAATACTTGTTTGTGAAATTTTTAACCAATTATCCAATTATCCTTCCTTCATGCGCTCGTTCATTGCTGATGCCACAATATGAGACACGAGAACTTACTATAACTGGCACCATTTTACTCTGAATTAGTGACTGCAATAAGAAACCCTTTCGTTTCTCATGTTTATTTCTGAGAACTGCAGTTTCAGTTTTTTGCAACCGTAAATGCTGCGATGCAACAGCAAACGGCATACAATGACAATGTAGTGTATAGTAGGGGATAAGCTTTGATGGTGAACTTTCCTAATACTTAAAATTGCAGTTATCCTACTGTTTATTTGTGTTACGTTAATTTGATACGCAGGAGGAATGCCATGGGGGAAAAACCATGTCGCTTCTCTGTAAAGTCTGACAATACATGTTACTGTGGTAACATAGATAGGATGTAGAAGTTAGAGCAAATACTTTACATTTTATTTAATAAGGCCCCATCAGTAACTCATTATAATAATATAAGCGATAGGGAATGTTAGAGAATAGTTCTGCATAATCTTTAATGTACAAACTTACAATGATAACGCGGGATAATTATTAGGTATCCCTTGGTAGTGTGCCACTAATCGATTAACCACTCGAAAATCCGTGGGATTGAACGAGATTATTATGGTTTGTCCCGCACTTTACCGTACCAGCAACAGTCCGTGAGAGAGTGGGCTCTATTGTCTGTCGCGGAATAATATTGAGCGGTATATTCCTTCACTCTACAGGACAGAGTGAATTACAGTTTTTTATTGTGGAATGGAGACTTTCGTTCAAGCCCTGTCTCGGACGTGAGCGTTTGTGTATATTCGTACAAAGCCCTCGGACTGGACTAAATTTATTGAGGCGGAGGAGGATTTTGAACGCGGGGTTTACCGAATGCGATTCCCAAGCTTACCACCTGAGTCTTTCCACTCGGTAATAGCAAACTATACATACTATATAAAACGAACAGAAAGAAGAAGAAGAAAAAAAGAAAGGTGGGAAGAGGGATCTGGATTTAATGCAGTATGTAAACAGAATAACTTGAAAGCACAATAGTATCTAGCGATGGATTCTATTTAATGCTATTTCTGGCATTCCTCCTTAAGAATTTCTGTGGTTTTTATTTTATCTCTAACTGCTAGATGGAAAAGATATTTTGAAAGTACATTATTTTCTAAAATATATATTTAGAGATTTAAAGAAATATGGAATTATTTATATTTTGGTGCCAAAATAAAAGCTGCATATCATATAAATATTCCTTGAAATTTACATTTTGTTATTTCTTACACTTTCATGCCTACATCACGAACATAACGATTTAAAGGTTTATCATTTGCCACTAGATTAAAACTGTTCTTTTTGTTGGATATTCTGCAGAATAATTGTATTAACTTTGAGATATGATGTAATATATGGCATACTGTATTTTTTTTATCTTTTGTGTTCATGAGAGGTAATGAATTTTTACGGTTATCGTTTAAATTCTTTTATTTTAATGTATATATGTGTATATATATGTGTGTGTATTTATTTATATAGTTTAAATGAGATAAATGTTTTTTTTAAAGCGCATATTATAAACAGACGCTTCATGGAAATTATATAAACCAAGAAGGGACATAATTGACCACTTCTTTGGTTTAAGGGTCAGCGGAATAGCTCATGAACTAGAGGTCCCAGGTTAGAATCCTGATTAAGTTCAAGTTACCGTACTGAAGTATTTTTCCAAAACTCTTTTCCTTATCTTAACGAGTTATTGAGTGGGGTGACAGGCGTTAATGTTTGGAACTCGTGTTCAGGATATGCCGAGTTCAAATTCCTTGGACCGTTCATTCTGATCTTGGGGTTTTACCTGCTTTTTTTTTTTTTTTTTCCCCATTCCGCTCTCCTATTTCACATTATTTACTTCCGTAGTTCTGTTACAAGTTCGTACGTGTCAGGTCGAGGTGGGCTGACGTGATGTAAAGGTGGCTTACAATTTATAAACGCTTCTGCGCGGTGTCTGGCATGTAAGCGGACCTTCAAAGGGGCTCAAATTCTTGGGTGGAGGGACCTACCTTCGTCGAAGTGTTCTATTTGGCACCATGTCAGAGATCTCGTCTACGTCCATGTCTCTCGGCAGTGAATTCTGAGTGCGCCGAGTGACTTTCTCAGCTCACCGCTTTCCGGGGCTGTCCGCATTGAGTTTGTAGGCACAAACAGCCAGCTGTTAATCAAGAATGAAGTACCGAAGTATCCTCCTCCTTCCCTAATCCAATCCCCTGTTAAGTTAATGCTCGAAACATTTTTTCGCTAGGGAAGCATTTTTATTTCTGAGTAGTTTGCCCTAAATGCTTCAGTATGACTACAACGAGTACTGTTATACAAGTGATACGGGATTATCTAGAAATTCCATAGATAGAAAGGAAAAAAAAATGCATTGAAATATAAGGAACTTAATAAAAACATATTTACTACATTATATTATATGCTACTTTATTAACTATTTCCGTAACTTCTACCCAGTCTAAAAATTAAAGACAGAATTAATTTACAAACAGTTGTTTAACTGTTTTTAGGAAACAGTTTGCAAATGTAAATTAAAACCTTACATTCTTCAAAGGGAATATTTTTGGATATTATATTGATTAAAAATTGTTACAGCCTGAAAGCACGAATTGAGGTATAGAAAGTTACCATTGTAACGGTTTGTTTGTATTGTTTGAGCTTTGTAAAAAAAAAAAAAAAAAAAAAAAAAAAATTACACATTTTATGTCGGGACACAAACCCAGTTTTTACTACTGTGGCATTACAGGCGGTGGACACAGATGATATATGACATGAAATGATAAAATGGGAAATATTTTTTTAAAGGAAGAAGCGTTCCAGGCACAGATTTAGTGACCCTTGCCGGCATATGTCAATTATTTGGACTGAGGAATACCTGAAAAAAAAATTATCCCATGAGGACCGCCCTGGAAAGAACCCCATATCTCACCAATCCGTGACTTAGCGACTTCGATCACACATTTCTGTCAGTGTATAAAGCTCTAATAGGAGAATCCAACCTAAAATGACATATATGAGTAGTTTACAGTCTGCTATAAAAACTACAAGAAACCAACTTTGGAATATTTTATGTGACAATGTGGTAAAGCTGTTCCACATGAAATGGATACTTTTTATGTGACGTTTTTGAGTATCAGAGGGAAAAATTCTGGTGAGCGAGAAAAAATATTTTACATATGCTTTCTACTATATTAGCAACCGCATACATTTTACTTTAATAAATACACAATATTTTGGTAATTACCTGCATTAATAAACATAGAACTGCAGTTTGTTTTCGACCAGGGCCTACATGCATAAACGGAAAGTCGTGATTTATTATTTACTACTCAGGGTAAAGTAACCCACTTTTCTTAAGAGCAAAATAACTTTACCCTGATCTTTTTGATTTACGTAAATAAAAATATGTTTGTTTTAATGAAGCACAATAATTAAGAAGTATGCATATGTTCTATTTGCATAATAGTAAACAAGTACCAAAAATACAACAGATTCTATTGCGAGGAAAATGACATACAAAGCTTTATAGATGATGTTAAAGAAGTAGGTATTTTATGACTAAAAGCATCTAAAACATTCAATGTCAAGCAACATCTTTCCTAGTGCAAAACTAATGGGATAAACGAAGTGATTCATGGAATACAAATATTTGAATAACGTTTTATCTCCTGAGACTAACTTGTTGCAAGCATATTATTTGAATCAAGGCTGTTTGGGCTCACTGCCAATAATGTCAGAAAATTAGCATATGAGCTGGCAGAACATCATGGATCAAGCCACTCCTTTAACAAAAGAAAAAAAAACGGCTGGATGGCACCGATTGATAAGTTTTCGGTTTCGTCACTCAGAGATGTCACTAAGGTGTCCTACACCTTACACCAGCAGCATGGACTGAAATCAGAAACATTTACTATTTGCATGAGTCATCATCAACAATATTCAGGGAAAAACCACTAAGCATTTGCTACGAAAGGAAAAGAAATAACTCCGCTATTTGTAATGCAGAACGTAACTGTACATGTGTTTTTCTACTTAGAACTACATCATTCCAGCTTTTAATTGACAAAAAAAAAATCAAGAGGCGAAACTATTTTATGCATAATAGCTTTCCTGGCACACTGTAACTGTGCAATTATAGTAGATAAATTGTGAGAGAGTTATTTCATCGCTGGATGCAACATTTATTTGTTGTGTTAAGCTCTCTTCAGGAGAAAAGGAAATTTTGATTGCAGATGGCCATACTTAGCAAAAACATAGCAGCTGTTGAAATGGCAAAGCTCATGAAGTAATTCGTGTGTGCCTACCACTATATGTGCATCATAGATCAGAGCCTCTGGTTGTACATTTTTGGTCCCCTTGATAAGTACTACCTTTTGGTTAAAGAACAACTATGAGAGAGCAAGTTGGTCTCTACCAGATAAACTGACTTTAGCTATTGCCTCTGGTAAGGAAGCCAATATTGAAAATACTCTGAGTGGATTCAGAACTGAATCTCAACAAATTCTGAACACCTCATTCCCCCATCATTGACAACATACTAACAAATACTTCATACAAATGACATTATGATCAGTGCATCTGAAGTTGAAGACATATCCACAGCTGAAATGATTACCAGTAATGAAAATGTTCTACAGGAATATATAAAAAACAAACAGCTAGTGTGAAAATTTCAGGTTCGGTAAAGTTGAGCCGTTATATGCCTAGGAGATCATATACAGTAAAATATACCGAGAGTGCCAAAAAAATGTGTTTGCACATTCACAGTAGACATCTATTTAATATATTTCAAACTAGGACCGAAAAACAACAGTAATGTGTAGTGTGATATTCTGTAAACAAATGTGATTTACATATATTATGATAGTGTTGCTACGTGACAGGTAAATCAACAATGGACAAATGAAGCCAAGATTATCGTATGATGTTCTGTAAACAGATGTGACTCATATTAAGTTATGCTAGCGTTGCTTCAACAAAATGGAGCCAAGATTATCGTTTGAACAGCGGAAAGCAATTTTCAAGTATCCAAGGCACTGGATAGGACGAAGAAAGCTCGATTGAGTTTCCACTGCGTTCTCCGGATCTAACTCCGTTGGACTTCTACCTATAGGTAACTCTAAAGGATGTTGTATACCGTAGAAAATCAGCTACACTGACACTACTTCGTGAAGAAATTGAAACGGTATGTGCTGCAATCGCTAACGACACTTTCGTAAACGTTACTCAATCAGCAGTTCAACGTACTCAAAAGTGTATTGACGCCGATGGTGGGCATTTTGAGCAACTGTTGTAACTGTAAAAGTCTAACATGATTAGTGCTCATCATTTTCTGTTTGTGTGAATTCAGTTTTGTTATCTTAACATAGGTTTTTCTTTGCTTGAAGTATGTATACATTTTTGGCACCCTCTGTATATCACCGTAAAGACAAAGTTATGTAAACGAAAAACAGAGGGAAGCATTGGTGTTTTCTGTAGTCCTGAATGAAAACACTGAAAGGAAAATAGCTACAAAAGTTAGAAATTGAGAAAAAGAAATAAAAAACTAAGCAGCTAAGCAGCAGTTAAATTATGAGGAGGAAAAATCTGAATCACATGTAAGTGAATTCTCTCTGAGTGAGGAAGAGGATGCTGCATGTATTTATTATACAGTAGACAAAACATTGCGAAAACGGAACGGTGCGAAAACTGCAAGGAATGGAGTCACAGTGAATGTGCTGGTATTCCCAATAGCGCAAAATGACTAATTTGTGAGCTGTGTGTTAAACGGACCTATAATACGTATATTTCGGAAACTACATACTTACATGAATCATTTTAGTCACAATTCCCCTACCTAATTGGACATATTCAAGCGCAAAAAGTAATTACCGTGGAAACTTGAACGTATTCGATTCTGTCCATTACTAATAAATTTATTTACTACATTTTAACCAAGAGAGCATTCCTGAAGGAAACTTGCAACTTCAGCCTCTACAGTGTTACCTGATATAGCATCTCAAATTCCAGCATGAAGGCAGTACAGTCCGTGCATGGAAGAAATTCTCTTGCGCCTGCATTAAGAAGCGAAAATAAGATACGTAAAAGTACTACCCAACAACATTATGGTACTGCAATAGTATTTCTTCGAGCCTATACTTCTTATGGTCTGATTGAGGATATACTATGGTAATTTGTCAAAGATTTTCCCAGAAGTTAACCCTCTGTGTTTATAGCGTATTAACAACCTCATTTTATCCTCTTATTCAACTTTAAACAAAATCCAAAAATGATCACTGGAAAGTCAGATTTCATTTAGCCCCTTCATTTGCCAGTTTTTCTATAATCTTTAGACTTGGACGCCGACTTCTATCAAATGGGAGCGGGGCTATCTCAAGTTCCGTCCAAACTTGGAAATCCAAGAATCAACGACATAAAATACGATCTTATGCCGTAATAATTAATAATTCAAAATTAAATCTTTGTTAATAGCTGAATATTAAATTTAATCTAAATTAAAAACGACATAATTTGAAGTAAATTGAAATCAGATTTATGTATTTGGCAAATAACTGTAATACTGAATTTTGTTATAAACCTATAAATTGAAAACATGCAAATCAGTATGAAAGTAGTTCAGGAAATAAAATATTACAAATTAATTAACTATCTTGAAGAGGGTCTACTTATTTCTTTCGATGAACTGGTCGGCTATACCGTTTGGATCCAAAGTGTAGGTAAAAAATGCGGCTGCAACTGAACATAGCCGTACCCCAATGATGGCTTTAAATAAAATTTCAGCTTTTGGAGACTCCAGAAAGTTTTTTCAGTTGTACAAATTGACATCGGGAGAATTACAAGTCATGGTAATTTAGTTAAATTTGGAAGCACTTCGGACGCACAGTTATCCCATTTCAGACACTGTATAATTCAAGTAAAGATACCCAAGGGAAGTTCGTATTTATTATTGATCTTAAAATGCCCATCTCATATTATGATGTATGAAGCAAATGTTAAAGATGTGGGGGCGTAGATTTGGATTATTATTGCCCCATTTGATGGGGGTTTCAGTTGGGGATGTTAAGGATCCCCAAGGTTCGCTGTACTGGAGGTTTTGGGACTTGGAATCAGCGGGAAGAGAAGGTCTTGACAGCAGACCACAGGGAAAAACACAAGAACCTCTCTAACTCATAGTTTATTAAGAACACTATATAAAACTGTTCGCGGAAACACGGGGTCTAGCTTTCAGAAGGTGTCGGAACCCTTTTCCTTTTTTCTGGGTACCCTTAATGGTGCACAACTACCCCAAGTAGTTTCGATTTGCATACATAAATGCGAATGGAAAGTGAAATCAAAAAGAATTCCTGATATGATTCTAATTTGATAGATGCATCTCCGCCCGAGGATAAGCTCCCGACTTCCTGGATTTATAACATACAGGAACGATAGAGTTGGTAGGCCAAAAGGAAAAGGTGCTATTTTAATTTCCTCACATTTAGCTTAGGATCCTGTCCCGCTGTCCCTTACAAACATTACATAATCTAGAGTGAGATCATGAGCCCGTGGTAGTTAAGTGTTTATCCGCTTATCGGGCAGGCGTCAAAACTACTGGTTTTATGGAACTTATTGGGAAACGGCTATTACGGCCTTGAACAAAGCGTTCTAGCCTAATCCAATTTTTAGAACAGCAGCAGAACTAAATACAGCAGTTACATTTTTTCAGACACAATATTGAGCACAGTCAAGCTACACACCTACATATTTCCTGCAGAGGATATTAATCCGCATATACTGCCGCAAACTTACATAACATGCGCAAAAGAATTCACGCTCTGTGCACACTGATGTAGATACATTAATACCATCCAGTCCTGTGCAGTGAGTAGGAAGACTCCGCTTTTGTTAATCTATTAGGATGCTGTACAAGTGTATAAATTGTTAGGAAGTTTGCCCATAAGGTATATAATACCTTGTACAGCACGTAAGAGATTAATAAGGGCACTAGGCAAAAATAAACACTGAGCATTGTCATGGACGCATGGCTCATTTCCTCCCTCTGGAGGTGTTGGATTCAAATTGACTACAAGGACATAAATTAGCCCCGCATTTGCGGGTTTGGTCTCAAAATTTCCGTCAATTTCTGCAGAGCGGCAAAAACTATGACGCCTCGCCAATCGGTTGACGAGCAGGTTAAGTTAAGCCACATTGAGCGTTGTCGACACTTGGATGGAAGGTCAGATGTTCTTCCATCACGTGTAAACGCACGGGCCAAACTATTTGTGTCAGCAACCACCTGTAAGTGTCAGAGAAAGCGCTTACATTCTTTTCATGGTACCATCAACTCAGGACTATAATTTTCACAGACGTCAGGCAGCAAAGGAGAAGATTGCAGATATAGCCACCATGTGACCAGATGCTGCAAACCAACCCGGCTCGCAGGTGTTGTCGGCCCGAAACAGTACGCAGGCCGCTACTAGAATGCTGTCACGAGATGCATGCAATTCACGTGGCATCACACGAATAAGCAGATCAACGCTTCAAGTATTTGTACTTTCTCTGTTGAAGCGCACAATGTATTAAGAAAAAAAATGAGAATTATTATTTGTATAGCTTCCCATACTCTTGGAGGGATTACCAATATAAAAGACGTTTGTTTAGCAACATGAAAGCAGGTAGGAAATAAACACGGAAGACTTTAGAAGAAAAGGCAAATAATTAATGCGGTGCATTTTTTTAGACATGAATCTACGATAGGAGACCCTTTGTTTTACTTTCCTTCCGATGGAAGTCATACTTCGGATCTTTTCTCCCAAAAATTTCAACTAACGTGGCTGAGATTTAATCCGCAATCCATGGCCTATGAGGCAAGTATGGCTACCACTAGACCACCAAACACGAAATGGTGCGCGAATTATTATTGTTGAGCTGTGTTTAACGGCCCGTTTTTACTACTGAGGCACCACAGGCAGTATGGTGTACGAAGAATATTATAATCTGTGGATAAATAAATAAATCCGCACATGAGGCTAGGGGTGAAGGTATATATATATATATATATATATATATATATATATATATATAAGATAAAAATACTATCTTTCAATTTTGACATTCAAACTGTCTTAAATGCACCAAAGAAAAACCAGGCCCAGTATTTTACGTTTGAAAATGACCGGTTTACAATTGGTGACCATTTTTGAAAAACTAAACATCTACAAAGAGGAAACTTTACACGAAACAGCTTTTACTTCATAACTGTTGAAACTAATGAAATAGAAGTATTTCGAAACAATAACATTATAACTCGTACTAGATTTAAAAAAAAATACCCACCAAATAATATTTTCATATAGGTAAAACGTGTTGTAATTATGTGTTTACACATATCTTTTACACCACAAATAGCCTTTATGCTTCATCCAAAGAGTTTTAAAATCAGGATTAATTTCTTAATAGATTCCTCCTTCTTAACAGTGGTTTTCTTTTCTGGTGTTGGTAAAGCAAGTTGGCCCATTTCTCTGAAGTTGGTGAAGTATTTTTAACACTTCAACTATTATTGGAGATGCAGTATAAAAAGCTTTCACATTGCATTCTATGCAACTTTTTATTATTCTGATATATGATAACCCTTACTTCAGTAAACTTAAAACTTATTGGCAATGGTATTGCATTTCGAATTTCATGTTAATCCCTCCAAAGAACCGTACTGCTGTCATATTGATTTAACCCATAATGGTACTGCGATATTTTGAAGTTTTATTATTTTTCTTAACTACACCGAACGTCCTGCTAGGAAGCACCATGTTGTGCCCCCTGTATAGAAAAGAATGCAGAATTATCAATATTTCTAAAAGTCTGCATATTTTTGGTGTAGTTAATAAACATATTTTTTTATTTATTAAAAATGTCTTACCACAAAAGCACAAGTTTAGCCCCTAATGTCGTTTGTGTTTCGAGCCTTTTGTAATGGAAAGCATTTTGTTCATCTCAATTGACCTACATTACTTAGTTATATCACCAGATATGTCTCGAGTAAGTTAATTTCCCAACAGATAGATTAGGGAGGAGTTGGTTCTTCTGGCAATCAAAACATACACTGAGTTCATCTATTTCTTTCAATTTTAGATTAAAAGAACTGGTTAACCCTAAGCTCGCGAATCGTATAATCTGTCTGCGCATTTTTTCACCTTCGAATTTGGGAAGGGAATATTTTAGAAGCACAGCTCTGATACGATTTGCACAAATCCGTTCCCACGTTTTCATTATATTTAATTCTGAACTAAGATAGAACCGTGAGCGTTTATGTTATAAGATACTCTGCCTACAGTTCTATTTCAAAATATATATTTTTAACGGCTTGAGTCATCTCCTCGTTTCACTGTATTACTTTTTTGGCGTTCTCCACCTCTCCCCCCAGCATTTCACTTATAATATATGTGCTAGCTAAATACTTTATGGCTCCTGATGCTTTCTCATAGCAATCAAACTTTAATTAGGCATTGTACTACCATGATCAGCTAGGGATTGGAGGGAACATGTAATGGGCACCCTTATTAAGAGAGGGGCTAGAAGATCATGTGGATGGCGGGTCAGGGGAATAGAAGAGCTGATGGAGGAGGATTAGGAACCGCTTAAAGTATATGTGTAGGCAACAGCCAATTGCGCAATTCAGAGGGTGATTTTGTTGGAAGCACAACCGGGGCTAAAATCTAAATGGGGGATGGAACAGTACATAAAAATAGGGACTAAGCTCACTAGACAGAGATTCGCGTGACTGAGGCTAGGAGCATGGCTAATGATTAAGATCACTGACGAATATGAGCAGAAAATTAGCCCTGTCTGTAAGTAGGGGGAATCATGAACTGGCTGAATGTAAAGCACGAAAGAGAAGAGGGTAAAGTATCTATTACGATCCTTTTACGGGATCGAAAAGAGGGGGGAAAAAGAGCCTGACTTTGTTAGCAGGAAAGGAAAGAGAAAGTTTAGGTAAATTTCTGACGAAAGTGAAACAGTTCAGATTTGGAAAGGCCGATAACCGGGAGGGAGGGTTTAATCTAGCTGCGTGTCTTGCATAATGTGAATTATTTATATTATTTATGAATCTTCAACATTTTAACATTACTCTTCTTGTACTGCTTTTATTTTAGTTATGTTTATTAAAAGCATTATAAAAGCACTGTTGGACCAATGCGCCTGTTGAAATTGTATTGAATTGTATCAGTGCTACTGTAATAAATAGTGCCCCATACTACTACTGCTACTACTACTACTACTACTACTACTACTACTACTACTACTACTACTACTACTACTACTTCTACTACCATCACCACCACCACCACTACTACCACTACCACTACCACTATCACTATCGCTACCACTGCCTCTACTGTCCCGTATAAATTCCCCAAAGTTACACTGTATGGACCATCTGGATGTCCATTTGACAGAACTCAATTCCAGTTTGAGCTAACTTTCGATGCACCAGCATTTCAATATTCTATCAGGTTTATTTTCCTTCCTAGTGTATACCGGAAATAAGAATATGGTTTTCCAAATAATACATTTTTTTCCTCCAGCCTGCAAACTTTGTCCATTGACGCACTTATGACTTCTGTATTTCTGCTTTGCAAAGGACTTCGCAAAAAGCTTCCTATCTTATTAGCTAACATTTCTTTCACTTTCGTTAATTCTTCCATGAACACCAGCTTTGTACATCCCTGATACGGTTTTGGCTAAACGACGCTAGTTCAACACCGCAACTGAGGAACAACTCTTCTTTAGTATTACCAACCAAAGTAAAGCCGCTGAAGATTATCAAAACATAAATAACACAATATCATATGTAGCTAAAATAAAGAGAAAGTGGTTTGATATTAACGAATATTTTAATTAAGAAAGTGACAAATGTAGAAAGTATCACCGATGGTTTAGATTGACATGAAACAATGATATTTCCTCTCGGCATTTCATACAGGTGTTAAAATTACGAGAGCTAAAAAGAAAATTGTGATAACACTATCACTACACTGCTAATGAACATGTGAAGGGTTGTTCTTACCATGCCTAGAGGAAAGACAAAGCTGTCATTGCATGTGGGCAGACAAATATGGATGTTCGGACATATGCAATATCCTTGTCGTTTATTGCTTAAAACATAACTGAACTGTAGTTTGGTGAGTATCATTCCAATTCTTTCATGCGTACAAAGTCTTACTATTCTACCCTCTGGAAATATTCATTACTGACCTCCACAAAAATGAAAAGCAATGTATATGTCAACGTATTAATATATATCGGAACTTCGTCTATTTCGTTTTTTTTTTTATTTTTTTTTTATTGGATTATTTACCGACGCCCTTTAACATCTCAGGTCATAAGCATCCCATTCAATTCAGGGCGTGAAACAGCAACAGACAAATTATGCTCAGAGGCCTTTTTTCAGGCTTGAGGTTCTATATCGTGCCGTAAATATACGACACGGGACTCACGGTTTTACTTCCCTTCCGAAGGAAGCGATACATACGGTTTTTATGCCCGGAAATTCTATCGGTCCTGGCCGGGTTCGAACCCGCGATCTTGGGTTTAGGAGGCAAGTTCGTCTCTTTCACTCTTAATTTTCCGCAGAAAGCTGCAGTTATTAATACATCCGGGCAAGGTTATGAGCCTCCAAGAAATCAGAAAAACTGGATGATGAACAGAAATAATGCCATTAAATTAGATATTTAAATGTTGCACAAATGTATTAAATCTAATATATTTAAAAATCATTGTTTTCTTAGATTTGGTTCATAACTTTGAAATCAACTTGTGTCACTGTTAAAGACCTTGCTTTAATAAAGAGATTATAAAACCACTCCCATTTTTGCTTTTCAAGTATATCACTAGATGTTATTACGTACTCCCGCGGTCTGAAAGTGTTAAGGATAGAAAGCGTTATGAGCTATATTTCCGCTTTAGCGAGTTCTTGTTCATACATTGCTTTACATGTAACATGCTCTCAACTTCGCTTGCCTTACGATGATTCGAAGCATAAGCACATCAGCATACGCACTGCTGCCTTAAGCTTTTGCTATAAGGGTAATGCATTTATGGTAGCAAATTTCCGCTGTTTTACTGCTTCCTTGACGTGTATTGCTGTTGAAAGCATGTCATTATCAAAGCGAGTCAGGTTTAAGTATTCAAAAACACTTAGAACAGCTGTATTCCTCCCTTTATTTTTTTATTACTTGGATAGTGTAATCAAAACCGTTTCTTATCTTTTCTAGTGCTCTAGCTATATGGGTACATCAGTTTTACCACATTTATTTAAGAGGTGTGATTTTCATAATTGAGTTGAATCACCGTGACGGACTTCCACCTCATAGTCCAGTTCGCAAACAGTTTGCTGAGATTTTTCCTTTCATTCTGAAATGGCGAACGTCGGCAGTTTTAAACACGACGGGCTACGAAAACTTTCGTGTATGCATTAGTTTATTTATTGTCAGTCTGTGAAATATAGAACAATATAGATGGAATATATAACCGCCCAATTAGCCCAGCATATGCTATGATTCTGCATAAAATAATGCTTTTAAGAAAATTCTCAAAAATAACCGGCGTAATTTTATTCGTTCTTAAAACACGAGTTTAAAGGCTAAAATAAAGGGATATCCAATAAAACACTAAGCACAAATGGTCCACTCGGCTGAATATTTTATTTATTTACTTAGTTTAATTAAGGACAATCTATAACATTTCAGGTCATCAGCGTCCCATTCAATTCAGGGTGTAACTTTTTTAAGATGCCTCTTCTTTCAGGTTTTAGACTCTTTTACGTGCCATAAATCTAGGGCACGGGACCCACGGTTTTAATTTCCTTCCAAAGAAAGCCATTCTTAGGATGATCTAAACGTTCAAATATATAACAAATTTGTAGGTGGAACAATGAACTGGTCAAAACCTCAACAGAAAATATTTAGTGCAGAAAAGTTGTCATATCATTTTCCAAATTATGTCATTAGGAATATCTATATCTCCTTTGTTCCCTAGCTGTGCTCTTAATCGTTTTCCATTTTATCGTAGCAATGGGCATAAAATTTATTTCATTCTGACTCGTGTATTTAGTTAATACCCTAATGATGAAGTGTACGTTTCTTGTGATAACCGCTTCAGAAAATAAATTAATAGTAGCCATATAATTGGTTAAAGATCATTGATTTTTAAAGGGCAATTCTGACTTATATGCTGCAACTATTAAGACAAGGCAATTTCTTTAACGTAATTATTTCTGTACGATGTAGAATCTTTCCTTATATCAAAGACCAGCTCAGGATTTACCATTAAATCAAAGTTTAAAAGCTAATTTTTCATCATATACAATGTTAAAAAGCATTATCGCTAGCCTATAAACATTAAAGATATAAACAAACACATAACACATTATTTCAATGTTTATCTTCTTATTTTAGTGTATCCTTACCCAATGATAATAATAACACTCATAATAATTATAAAACATTACATAAAAAGTATTTAACACCAATAGTAATTAACAATTATGTGATGAGCAAACATAATTTGTTCATTTAAATTCCTGAATGAGAAGGATAATGCTGCATTCACTTACAAGCTTGTGTCGCTCGCGCTTAGTAAGAGACATTTGTATTTTGATTTCTAATTTAAGATTATCAAGGGATTTTCATATTTCCATTTCAGATAAATGAATACAATATATGAATTTCTGCACAACTAAATTGGTACAAAATGCCTCAATACTTCATAACCCTATTTCATAGTCTGGGAAAATCTGTGGCTCGCTTACGCAGTTCGCATACGAAAGGTATGCGATGTTGCCAGGGAAACTATGATGGTACATATGAGCGTTCTGTCTGGTCCATGTTTT
Organism: Metallyticus violacea; assembly: GCA_030762175.1. NCBI lineage: Eukaryota > Metazoa > Arthropoda > Insecta > Mantodea > Metallyticidae > Metallyticus > Metallyticus violacea. The sequence continues at coordinate 133,063,411 of CM060846.1, forward strand.
CTAATTACTTATTTCAAAGCTTCCTCCGGAACCAACAGTCACATACAGTTTGATGCTAAGTTTCCCATACTTCCCATAAATATCTACACGTAGCTAATTTGTATCATCTTTCGTTTACAAGCAATTTGTTGTTTGTATCTATACAATGAAAACAAATGCTGTTTACATATTCAAATCCTTCTTGGAACCCTATCACATGAGAACGGTGCAGTGCCAAATTTAAATTAATTGGTTGCGTTCTGGGCATCACTCTTATCCAAATTAATTGACTGTCGAAATTGGAGATTGTACCTTTAGTCTGTCTAAGAGGATATGATAGATTAAAGATTCCTGGGAGCCTAGAAATTAGAAGTAACGAACAAGATTGTTATTCAGAGATGATCAATCAGGTGCTGATAGTAAGATGGAAAGTACTGCAAAGACTACAGCTGTTACCTGAGCAGACTGTATCACCTGTGCTTTAATACTGACAATTTCACCAAAGTGGATGGATGAACTACCATGTTCCAAGTCTAGGGAATATTGGTCACTAGGTCCTGGTGGTATAGTGGTATCCATGCTGGTCTTCTAAACCCAAAATGGCGGGTTCAAACCACGCCGAGGTCGATGGATTTTTTCTGGCATAAAAATCCTAATTATGGCTTTTTTCGGAAGGGAAGTAAAGCCGTGGGTCCGTGTTGCACATTTACGGCACGAAAAAGGACCTCAAGCCTGAAAAAATAGGCCTCTGAGCAAAAGTTGTGGGTCGTTTCACGCCCTGAATTGAATGGTGCGCTGATGATGTGAGATGTTAAATGCCGTTCGCAAATAAAACACATCAATCAATCAACCGGTCACTAGTACCAGTATAAAACGCTGATTAAATGCATTATTCCTGTCTTTCGCTCGGAGCTATAATTCTCAAATCTTCAGGTCATGCTTGGCAGTAATAAAAACTGAGATATAAACTAAAATTAACTAGTTAATTTTCGCATTCATGAATATAATCTTCAAACAAATTTACTCTTTGCAAGCAAAGAGAGTAAAAATAAAGGAGATAATTGCTAATGAAATAAGCGCATTTATATGACGAGAAGGTGCTAATGAAATAAGTGTTGTTAGCTGTAAGTTAATGATATGTGAGAAAACTGTTAGAAAATGTTGGTTCAAAAATGTTTGTGCATTTATTGCAGTGCTGTCTACAACTTTGAAAGCGCCGAAAAATGTAATTGTGACAGATGCAGAATATAAGCGGACTGTTTTATTCTAACAATATTTATCGATACCGAATTTTAGTTAAAAAACTTTTTCCGCCTATCCGGTATTTTAGGTTTCGGCTACTAAGTGTACAGCAGTTTTAACTCCACTTCCTACGTGCATAGAAAGTGTGGTCTTTCCGCGGTTAAAAGAACATTGTATCGGAAATATACATTCTGATCAAAGTTCGGCCACTTAATATTTCTGATTGCAATACTAATACTATCCTTGACGTTCCTAAGCCCCGCACTTGTTCTAATTTCAGGAGTTATTTCGTGGGCGAATGTAACAGTTTTGAGACAATTTCGGCTAGTTCTTCCTTTGTTAAAACTGTCCGTTTTCGTATATATTGTTTTGGATTTGCACTAAACCAATAGATTCTAGTTTGTGCACAATATTGCAAATGAAAGTTCTGGGATGAGCCCATTGATCAGAATGAAAATGAACAGAGTACGTGCCCAAACGAGGAGCTTGTTCTAAATTTCAATTTACAGATAATGTAAAATGTTTTTGAATCGATAATTATCTAGGCCACGTCTTCTTGAATAACAGCAAATACTATTCTCCTACTATTCTACTAATCTATAGGGCAATGGATTCTCCTGATATGCTAATGTCCATACATCTTCATTTTGAAAAATAGCTTGTCCAGGATTGAAAATGACCGTGAATACCACATATAGCGATGTTTACTTTTTTGCATCTTTAAAAACATTACATACATTTTTCACATATATACATATATTATATATAATTCAAAGTTTACACACCATATTTGAGTTGACTTACCCCTGTTTATTTAGTTGTGGAACCGGAATTAAGAAGGGTTAGTTTACTTTTTTATGGATGGGGATTTGTCATTATTTATTTTAAATGGGCGATTAGACGCTCTTCTGGTCTTTCTTCGGTTCTTGGAGTCATGAGTTCGATGCTTCCTAACTCTCTGGTTTCAATGCAGAGTATAGCGATCATAGGGGTGTTTGGACTGTTTTAAATGATTTAATGTCATTAGGGAGGGAGGGAATCGTTCACTGTAATAATGATGTTCGGCTTTGGTTGGACGTTTAATTTATTTGACAACTTGGAAGGTTCTGGAACATGCTGTGCTTCTGCGGATAATTCGCTGTATTTTCTCGCGTAGTTATTCACTTTAACATAATTGCGACTTTTCTTACTATTACACTTGCACTGCCCGACTGACTCTCACTGACCGAACGATTTACTTTGACTCTACGCGTAGGTTGGACTATTATACTATGATACCGAATAATTCAGATACAGACTAATTGTCACTCTTGCTACTACCGTTACTGCTGTCACGACTCTTACTGTTACGACTGCTTCCTCCCGTGAATGCCTAAAAATTTAACTAGTTAATATTAAATCTCTTATGTGAACTCGCTCCTCCCTTGCGAAAATTTAATTCCTACAAATATTATTAAATTTGGTTCATTCTAGAATATTATTGCATCATACAAGTGCATAGTTTATTATGAGTTTGCTTTTATTCTTCGGGGTTTTTAGATATGTTGATTGGTTGAATATTCTGGGTTTTACCAGGAATAATTTCCTATTCCCACCCTACGGAAGAAAGAGACATCTACCCTTGACTACATTCTTGCGATAAGGCATGCTTCTGCAATATCTGCAGCCGCCCTTTGAAACAGCCAATACTTTGGTTTCTGTGAAAACACGTGTTTCTGTATGTGGTATTTGCTTTTGATGGCAAGTAGAGTTACTCATACTCCTATCCGTTTACAGCGTTAGGCATATAGCGCCCGAACAGGGACTGGTTAGTCTTCCGAGAGGATTTAAAAGAGTAATATTTAACAAAAAACCCTCTTCCCTGGTAAACCTAATGTCCTTCAAAACAAAAGCTCACCATTCCCATATCTTTTACAAAAACATAACAAAGACATATATGCACTGTCAATCATTGGATTATAGAAAGATTACTTGAATATTACTTACTAGTAAAAAGGCATATCTATATACATATACTAATACATATAATACCAGGGTCCTACTTTTAATTGTAATATTGATACCCTTGATTATCTGAAACAAGATATAATCATTATTCTCATAGCCGTCCGAAGCAATTATATTTAAATAGGAAAATTTAGCACATTTCCTGCCTCAGTTGTTAGCAAAAGTGTAAATTAGGTAATTTGTTCATATTCGATATGTAATACCTGAAATATAATGTTGATCAGTAGTTTGCTCACTGATTATTATTAGTTTCAAGGATATTATAATTTTCACTTTTAATACAAATATAACTACTGAAAACGAAAGTGCTAGCGTTAGGTTCAGCGATTCTATCTTCCTTTATCACGAAAATACGTATAACTGTGGCATAAGCCTTTCAAAGTTTAACTATTTTGCTTAAAAATAATACCATTGCTAATCCTAGTTTAAAATTACAACCGTCCTTTTAACCACCAATAACATTATACCCAAGAATGACAATATTGCTATGATTATCTACAAACATATCGAACTTAAAATGCACAAATCGTGCCAAATTTTAAGTAAGAGACACATAAAGGCACTATAAAACACTATTCGAGGCACTGTAAGATAATGTGGAACACTCTTGAGGTCACTTGAGGCTCTGTAGAACACTGCAGAAGTTACTATATTTCGAGCCTGCAATGGGCTCTTGATTGCGTAGCTGGAGAACAAGGACTAAGTCTAGCAATACACACGGCTTGTGTGCCTTACAGTCTGCTGAGTTGACGGGCAGAGAAAAAAAAATTAGAAAAAAATGAAATTTTTAGTTCCTGACTGCAATTTTTTAGAGAGATGTTTAAGCCAGGAGGAATGCATGCCTTGTGAAGAACAATAGCCACCATCTCTCTTTCTCTGAGAGATTCAAAATTCGTATTTTTGCTAATTGTGCTTCCACTAGCTTGATATATGTGCTCAAATGTAAATGTTGTCCTGCTTTCTACATTGATTTAACCTACACCGCAGTTTCAATGAGAATAAAGAATCACAGACGCTCTGTTAAAACCTGTTCTTCTTTACCTATGGCCCAACATGCCGACTTTCACCACTCTGTTTTTGATACTTGTTTTTCTTTAATAGTCGTAGATGCCGTATTTCCTATTTCTCCTATCTCCTACAAGTACATTCAGAGACAGAGAGATGGCGGCTATTCTTCTTCACAAGACACGAACCCTCCAGGCTTAAACATCTCTCTCTAAAAAAATCCCACCAGCAACGAGAAATTTAATTTTTTTAACTTGGTTTCTCTGCCCGCCAATTCAGCAGACGTAAGGCACACAAGCCGTGTGTATTGCTAGACTTAGTCCTTGTTGTCCAGCTACACGATCAAGAATCCATAGCAGGCTGGAAATATAGTAGCTTCTGCAGCGTTCTACAGTATTTTACATTGCCTCAAGTAACCATAACAGTGTTCCACATTGTCTTATAGTGCCTCGAACAGTGTTTGATAGAGCCCTTTATGTGTTTCTTACATTAAATGTGGCACGCCTTTGTGCAATTTAAGTTGTGTCAGGTCTCCTAAGGAGATCTTTTTACATTTTTAAAAGTATGTGTGTGTGCGTGTGTGTACAAACACACTCGATACATTACCTCACTGTAGAATTATTATAAAATAATAATTAAAAATAACAATAGTAAAACGCATCAAAATTACTATTTTAAATATATGTATATGAGCATTTAATTGTATTGTCTCAACATTTCATACAGGAAAAGCTTTAACAATGTAGCATATGGAGGATGTAATTATTACATATTATAGATAATACGGTGGCTGAAAATGTACCGAAATTGTATTAATTGTCAGGCATATACAGGCGGTAGGTACGTTGTTCCATTTGACTGTTGCATGTTTGAACGTAGAGAGAGATTAGTTCTGCAAAAGCGCAGAATGGAAATGAGTTGCGTTTCAACGATTTTTCGGAGAGTCAAGTATGGATTTTGATGATCAAGGACCTACGCCGCACAGTCCAAAGGGCCGCCCTGACGACGCATAATAAAATTATAAATCCTTAACCTTAATTGGTTATATGTAATATATGTATTTATCTAATGGAAATTAAATAAGTGGTTACTTTATATCATAACTCCATTGTTTTACCATGTTTCTGATATATAAACGAAGATGTGTATGGTATACACAGTACAATAAGATGAGCTCGTCCCATGATCAGACATTGTATAATTCAATTGTTATAATGCCATATAGCTGACCGCTCTAAAGTGGGCTATGGCATGACATATTGGTGATAGGCGCCGGGTATATTGTGTGAGTTAATAGATATTTTTATGCTTAACGTTTTGCATTTTTTTTCATAACTTAAAAGAAACACAATTTAGTATCAACCGGGCTATGGCGCAGAAGACACTTAGGCGCTCTAAGTGTGCTAATGTGGTGCTGTTTTTTCATATCGTCCCCCTCGTGCTAAGTAATCACTGGTTAATATTTTTTCAGAGTTATAGTAATTCATTTTAATTCTATCTAGTGTGTATAAGCTAAAATATTATATGTTCAATGAGCGCCCTTTTACCCCTATTTCTTTAGTCCTTCACATTTCTTCTTCTAATATAACTCCTTTTGTCTATTCTTTAGAATGTTCTTAAAATCTTCATTTTTCTTGCTTCTTCCTTATATATATATATATATATATATATATATATATATATATATGTGTGTGTGTATGTGTGTGTGTGTGTGTGTGTGTGTGAGTGTGTTTCAGAAGTAAAAAACGCTACATATGACTCAAGAATATATATATATATATATATATATATATTCTTGAGATAAGGCATGTTGCCCAACATGCCTTATCTCACTGTAAGGATTTTGATGATGCTTTTAGTCTAACTCTTATTGATGCTTTACCTACACAATTCTGTGAAAGTTTACTCAGAGATAGAGAAATGGCAGCTATATTTTTACATAAAGCGCGTATACCACCTGGTTTAAATCTTACATATTAGTTTTTTTCTTCCCACACTCTCATATCTAGTTTCATCTGTTTCCATGCATAACGTTACCTTCGATACTCAATATTTACTTTTATCACCTTCACTTGTCTAGCTTCTTGCCTTTGAAGAACTCGCAGTAGTTCGAAATATAGCAGTTTCAAGTGTGACTCTTTCTCTGTGTTTTATCTTTATCTACTTTTATTTTAGTGTTAATTTATATATATATATACATATATATAGTGCTGTTTATTGTGGGGTCTAGTTCCGGCTGAATTTTCATTTTTCAATTCAGTTTTATACAGAAAAAATATTCTTTTTTTCCATTTTTACTTCACAGCACCTTTAAGATCCTAAGCACTTGCTCTTTGCAATGCGCGTTAGCAGCTAATATACACGCAGTTTAAATTTCATTATTATTCATAAATGGCATGAGGGATTTCATTGCATATAACAGAGCTTATGTTTACACTATACATACTTCACAAATTATGTTTAACTGTCACGGAATAGATCATTATATTATCTAAGCATTTACATTATAATTGTTGAGTGATTGCATTTTTGCATCCATAGGACTTAGTAGTACATTGCAAGATATTTGCCCATGGATATTACATAAAAATTATAATTATGTAATGTGGTAATACATTGAGATCTTCACAATTTAATTTGTAATTTAACGGCACATTTATGTTAAAACTGTCATAAATAGATAAACATAATTCCGTTTACAATATCTAGAAGGTGATTAGACAAAATTTTTTACGCCAGTAGGCTTATGAAAATTCAAAGAAAATTCACCTGAAGGACAATTCTTTTTTCTGGCAGCGGTAATGTGTCACACCTCATGACACACATTATTGACTTGCTCTTTGAATTCGGATTTATGAATTTTATTATTATATCAGTTGTAACACCTGTTTTACATTTGGATTTTGACTTGCTAGCACTTTACATTGTAGCCTTTGCATGGTATAGTGAACCAATGAAAGATTTGGTTAAGTTCTGCTTGGTAAGGTAAGGTCGCTGAAATGTGAATGTCGATGCTGTGGTTAAAGGAAATGTGATTTCGTATATATGTTTATGGTCAAAAGAGTTTGTGTAACATAGTTTGTGTGATGTTCTCACTGATGCTGAGATAGAATGAGCAAGTCTGAGTGGACGGATAGATGTTGCTGTGATGTCCTTGTCGATGCTGAGTTTCCATAATATTGGTGCGTATGTTGTTATTGTGAAGTGTTGGCGTTGTGGAGTTGCTATTATGCGCTAACTGGTGCAGTGGTTGGTAGCCAAGTAATATATCGTTAGTTATGTTCCAAGGTGATATTTTGTAATTTATGTTATAGTGCACCACTATAATTTATTTTGTCATTATGACTGATTCTTTATTGTAAATATATTCCCGATTTTTATAGCCTCCCACAGATATAAGATGAGTTTGGTATCTATAGGAATCAAGGGATCAAAAAGAAAAGTAATGATAATAATGGCGAATAAAGAAAAAACACAACTAATTATATTTTTGTGTTTTGTTGGTTGATTTTTACACAGCAGTAGTATCTATCCCTTCTTAGAGCACTTCCGAAGCAGTGATACCACGTGGCTACCAGCGGAAGTGACCTAAGAAGATACAAACATTTTGGCGGGAGTGGGAGGCTTGGGGTGGGAGCGTCTGTTGTTGATGCCTTAAGAAGTGTTGATTATTTGGGGCAAATAAGCATGTATTTTAATACAACTATGAGTCATAAATTACAAGCAGTATTTGTTGCAAAAAAAAAGACTTGAAAAATAAGTATCTTTTAAACATGCAAAACTGTATTGTTTTAATTACAAACTGTATTTATTCAAAGCAAAAGTGCATCATTGTGTTAATTCTTTTGGAAATATGCAAATATTTAAATACAATTATGAGTCTTAAATTACAAACAGTATTTGTTGGGAAAAAGACTTGAAAAATAAGTATATTTAAATGCAAAACTGTATTGTTTTAATTACAAACTTTATATATTAAGCACAAAATTGTATGCAGCATTACTGGAATGTTTGTTAAAAATGCGAAGTGTATTGTTTAATTGCAAGTTTAATATAAACTAAGCAATCAACACGCACACAATTGTAGCACGTAATAAAATCGTACCCTCGGTCGCAGTCCCAGAACACTCGTCACATACTTGCATGGCGGTCACCACACTGAGGTTTATTTTCGATTATAGGTCAGTTTTGTTATTGTGAGGTTTAAACCGTTAATTTTTACACTATGCATATTGTGTTCGTCAGCCTGTTTACTCGGAAAGGGGCATATTATTATATTAAGTTCGTTTCTCAAATGGGCCTAATTTGTTGGGGAAACGTATATTTACAAATTAAATTTTAACCTTTTCATAAAGAAAAAATGGTTATATATTTCACATAGCATTCACGCCGATCGCGATGAAATACATGGTTCTTTTTTTTTTTTTTTTTTTAGCTCCGATCACAAAGCGTGCTTCCTGGACGAACATGACTCGCTAATGACCTCTTTGTATTTGCAACCTGTATGAGGTGGGGGAGAAAGTAGCCAATCACCGGTGGTCACGTGACCGAAGCAAATATAGCTGCCAAGTATACATGATTTATGCAGTAAATAGCGGTGCGAAATATTTCACTTTCCTTCACTTAGCTGTGTATGAAACAAGGTCACGTTATAATGTTGTTAGGAAATGTATATCGCCCTCTTTCAGAAAATAGCTTTCGCGTTACACTATCCGGTTGATAACTGTTCACCGATAACAGTCTCGCATATGCATACCTCACGATACAAATGACATTTTTAATTTAGCTTCAATATTTTTATTTTATTAACTGGTTGCCGATATAATTAAAATGATTTGGATTACATTAAAATATATAATTCGTTAATAGAAAATATATGTTCATAGATAACAATTATCATAGGCATATGCATGCCTTACAATAGAGATTACATTTTTATATATAATGCAAAGAAAAAAATGCTTGTGCTTTTTTACTATTTAAAGATCGATAAGACACGGCCTGCGTTAAACGAAGCTTAACATGATGTTAAAATATTATTATATATATTCTAGCCGGTGCGAAATATTCAATATCCAGCCTTAACCTACAGTTTGAATTGAAAGAACTCAATCGGCTGGTTGTAAAATGGAATTCCTCTGCAATAGTCGTATTTACCTACACATTATTTTCTAATGTTATTTAATATAAACGTAATGATAATTCCGGGAGAGGTAAAGTCCACAGTGTTAATATTACATTACAATAATAGAAAATAGTTTAATATGACGTTGATTATGTTACAATATTGTATACTATCAATACTGTGAAAACAATGCTGTAATCATTAAAAAAATGAAGGAAAGGAAATACGTATTTAGCTAAAGCTTGATTGCTAATGACAAAATGTAACTAAATATATACGTGCTATAAAACGTGAAATAATCATCTAATATAAGTGTGAGCATCATATGTGTATGTAAGAGCTGTAGAAAACGTTTCGCTTTACAGTATACCTAAGCAAAAAATATTATTCCCTGCATTTGTAGAAGTACACAGAACTTGACAGTGTTATTGTAATAATAGGCGACATTTTGCCTAAGACTCACTAGAAAACTTTCATAACTGAAGCAGGTACTTTAAAAGTGCGGGGGTGTAGTTTGGATATCAATGTATGATTATAGCCCCACGTTGGGCGCCAATTTGAAGCGGTATTAATGAAGCGGGGGCATAGGTTTGGATATTAAATGCCTCTCGCTATTAGTCGACTTGAAGCAGGGATGAACGGCGGATGAGGCTGATCGTTGAATAGTCTATTCCCCGCTGATATCCACTGCTGCTCCGTCTGATGGGGGCTTCAGTTGGGGATGTTAAGGATCTCAGGGTTAGCTGTACTGGAGGTTTTTGGGACTCGGAGTCACCGGGACGAGAATGTTTTGACAACAGACCACAGAGGAAAAACACAAGAACCTCTCTAATTCATAGCTTATTAAGAACACAATATATCTATTTGACGAAACTGTCCGCGGAGACTCGGGTTCCAGTTTTCTTAATATCAAACACTTGAACCTACTTTACGTCCTACTGACTGACTCGCTGACTGTTACTCACTGACTGACTCTTGGCCTCACTTATTCGTACCCGCGTGACATTACTGATCTCTGGCTGTGGCTTTTGGACCAATAAGCCACGTCCTTCGCGAAAAATACATCCCTATCATTATGAATTAAAATTTACTTGTAGCTTCCTGATTGGCGATTATTCAATATAGATTTCTATGTCTATACGTTCGAATTCGTACACTTGTGGACGATGCCTATTGATTACCCATTTTCTCCACGCCTACACTTTTTTTTTTTTTAGTTTTTATTCTCTTTCTGGCCTTTCCCAAGAAGCTTCTCTATCATAAATTCTGACTGTCACCTTTTATGCCACTCCATTTGTCCCTTTATATCTGTGTACTATTACTTTGACGAAAGATGTTTCTACCTCTGGTATCTATCTTTACTTTCTGGGGAATTTTGGGCGTTATTGTCTTGAACTATTTAGTCATTTCCATTTATGAAACATTCTCGTAAATCAGCCCTTCTCTTTTACTCTAAGGTGCACAATGTAGCATGAAAATGATATGACCCCTTTTAAAATACGCTGTCAATGTCCACTATAAAGCATTCGCAGGTGTTAACAATTATCAACCCTTTCTCTACCTGCTAGAACTTAGGGGCCTTCCTGGGGACAGTCCATCAGTCTGATACAATTCAACTCTTGTACAAAAGCAATAAATCCTTCTCCAATCATAAGGCATGCGGAAAACTAACATAAATGGGCAAAAAGAATGTCTCAACCAGGAACTCTGTTTTGCACTAAATATCACTCCCTATACCTCCATGAAATATTAATGTTAATGTTAATATTAATGCACATGAAATTACTGAGGAGCTATAATTTTCGGCTCCAAATTCCCCTGTATCGAGGTTGGTTTGTCGTTAGACAAAGACATTTCCATACACAGACCCGAGAGATGTTACTCCACTCAAATTATCCTAAAAATACATAGATTATACTTAATGCTATATTTAAATAATCACATTTATATTCTAACCTGTGCACCATTTGATCACTGATCACTTAATCACTTTGAATTATTTAACACTTTTATGGACATATATATTGATATCACATGATTTCAATTTTCCTCACTGAATAACACAAAACTGTACACTACAGCATACAATTTTCACTAAATTTCTTACATACAAATTAATTTAAGGTAGCCATTATTAGTATAACCAATCTATAATTTATAGATTGTGACGCATTTATTAACTAACCTTTTATCCTTAACCCCTAACAGTATCATGATTGACCCATATTTTACATTAAATTTATTATAAGTACAGTTTGTACTCAAATGCACTAACCCACTAGCTACGCATACATTATACATAATTTATGAACTTATTCTTGACAGCCTGTTCTTCAATTTTTATTTTTAGCAAAAATATTTCAATAACACATTCATATTGTTTAATTTTATTTTTGAATCTTGACTTTATTAATTGACAACAAGATAACCTATAGTAAGTAAAGAAATTATATTTGCAATTTGTTCACAACTTTCCAATTCAATAAAACACATTGTTGGACGTTCTATAGCCTTGCGTTTTCTAATTGATTTTTACTTCATCACTCATCAATCATTGGTCATATATTTTATGAACTTCTAATTTTTACTTTTAACCAATCATCCACTTATAAACCTTGTAAGACACTTGATAACATTACAGGTAACATATATGATTCTATTAGTATTAGTGAATATTTAATCAGAAAACAGTTTCCCTCTTACTTTCTATGGCAATTTATATCACTACCCATTAAATTCTTGGATCATTTATATAATATTATATCTACTACGGTGCTATTCGTCGTCGAATTTCACATTTCCGCTATCTACTTAATTCATATTCCCCCTTCATTATAATTATTATTTATCTTTGATCTTTCTCCTTTCGCTTTATTTTTAATTCATTATTCTCTCCCAACTTCAACAATAACATCATAATTAATACATTATTTCTCATCATATTACCACATTTTCTTCCTATTGCACCTATCTGCTTCTCTAACTGATTCATTATTTTAACTTCACCAAGGCATGTGATTGTAGTTATTCTTTCATTTCATATCCAATTTTTTTCTAATAGGATTTTAATTATTTTATTATTCCTTGTTTCCTTTAATTCTCCATTATTTACTCTCCTATATGCTTTCCCATGTAATGTTAGTGGTTTCTTATCAAGCTTTTAACATATTGAATTCGCTTTGGCCTGATTTGATTTATCTTATTTCGTTACTCTCTTAATTCGCCATTATTACAATATTATTACCTAATTTGCTATGTAAGGTTACTAATATGTTTCAATATGGCTTCATTTTATTTTGAATTTCCTTTGATTTGATTGTAATAATTCTATTTCTTTACCCTTTTAATTCACAATATATATTTTTCTATCTGATTTCTTAACGTTAATATATTATTACCTTAATATTTATATACCATGCAATATTTTTGACATGTTTACAATTATATTATTTCTTTTATCATTTAATTTATAATTATTTATCTTTCTATCTGGTTCCTTAAGGTTATTAACGTATTTTATTTTCGTTACTCATGTTTTCCTTTTCTATTGAATTTTATTTCAGAATTTTGTAATTATTTAATTCTTTCCTGACACTATTCGTTTTCTATCATTTAATTTCCTACTAATTCATGTATCCTATAACTAACCTGCTTGCTTGCTCCTATCCTTAACATTTTTCCATTACATTAATTCTACATTGTACAGCTATAATTTTTGCTAATTTTCATATCTCATCTATCTTATATTTACAACTATTTACACGCTCAATCTTTATTAATCAATTATTCATCTCCTTTCTTTTACATTCTGGTACTGATTTCTCTTTGTGGTCTGAATTGAACATGGACGCGCCATGGAGGTTTCCATTGCCGTGGCTCGGTGTCCTCTGTCCTGGGTTCGATACCAGGCTCCTCCGCGCATCCGGATGGTCTCTGATCTCCACAACATAGGTCTTCATTGGCTATAAAATCCAAGTGGGCGTGGTGAAGTGTGGGGAGATGTATAAAAACACCGAACAATTCCGATAATCAGCTACATCTCACCATGGCAAAGCTTAGTCTGAAGAATAAAGGCAGTGGACGGGAGATGAAACTTATCGAAGGCTTCACACCAAGAATAGCTATAACGATGCTGCTGTTAATCAACCTTCTTCTGATGGCGAACCACAGGTGAGTATTACCTTGCAACCTACTTATGAAATTACAGGCCATAAAGAGAGATCGGCTAAAAGGTTTTACTCAGAGGCTGCCGAGCCTGAAATTATGGTTAGTTCAGTACCCAAAGATACAAATCCTAACCAATGGTTTCTATGGTTTTTAACGATTATTTATCGTTTGTTAATGACACTCTGCTAAAGAACCAGCCAGGTTTCATGGGAATCACGATTCATGATACCATACAACCTGACAGACCATTTAATATGAGTGTGCGTAGGTTCGATCAAGTGAATCCCGAAGTAATATTGAAATCATTGGTGAAAGGAATGCAGAGTGATAAAGATTTTTTTTAGAAGGCCAAAAAATTTCGTGTGTTTGGACAAATGAAGTATTAGGTTCAGGCTGCAAACACTGCGACGACTGTAGTAAAAACAAGGTATCGTTGAAATAATGAACAGTGACAAATTTTGTCTAGCTAGAGTCATCGTAGTGTCAAAATCCAAAATTGACGGGGACTTAAATTATAATTTGATTGCGAGGAGATAAATTCGTGAAAAACATTAGGCTGTAGAGTTGTATGAGAAAATAGGCAAAACTAAATGGCCGTTCAAACGCAAAGACGTGAAACTATTTGAGATGGTGGTAAAGGATTACTCCATAACAGATTTTGGTGACCATAGTAAGAAAACTGTACTCTACAAGTCAAAAAATAACTCCGATGAATATATCGAATTAATAATCCACGACAGGCATTATAAGTCCATTGTAAACCTGCACGGGGCATTCAAATGTAAATGGTATTGTCGACAATGCAATTTTTCTCAGTAAATAAAAAAGAAACTCACAGGTGCGAACAAAATTGTGCAAAATGTCGTCAGAGGTGCCCACCCACGTTTGATAGGTGCGCGAGATGTGACGCGTGTCATCGCGATTTCAACGGAGACACCTGCTTTAATAATCATTTGAATAAGGGAAATTATTACCCCAAAACAATGTCATTGTGTGATGTTGAAAAAGTCCGTCCGATGTACAACAAGCTTGTTAATAAGAGGTATAGAAAAACTCCTTCCCAGTGTGGGGAGACTTTTTGTAGTACCTGAAATTCATGTGAATGCTAACCACCAGTGCTACATTCAGCCGTATAATTCGCCAAATATACGAAATAGTTTCACATTCATGTTCATAGATTTTGAGTGTACTCATAACACTCCTTATTCCGAGGGCGTGTTTGAACATGTACCCAATCTATGTGTGGTATACAATAGCTGTGGATTATGCATTAACGAACCTCACAAGATGGCCTATTGTACGCAGTGTGGTGTTAAAGAACAGGAATTTGACAAGGAGGCTGTGAAACAATTGTTTGATCACATCGCACAACCCGGGTTCGAGTCCCGGGACATCATAGTCCTTGCACGCAACCTGAGGTCCTATGATGGGCACTTTCTACTAAAGCACATGGTGGGCAACCTAAATTGAGACCCGGAGCTCATCATGAACGGTAGCAAAATATACAGAATGAAGTATAAGAGCATGACATTTCCAGACTCTTTGAATTTCATTCCTATGCCAATGTCTCGCTTTTCAAAGACCTTTCAACTTCCCGAATGCAAAGGTTACTTTCCCTACCTATTTAACACAAAGGAAAATAAAAGTATGTTGGTTCTGTACCGGGACAGAAATATTACTGTCCTGACGGCATGAGTGTAAGTGACCGCAAAACGTTCGAGAAGCGGCATGATAAAATGGTGTCCTAAAATTATGTCTTTAACATGAAAAATGAAATTGTGTCATACTGCAAAACTGACGTATTTCTGCTGAGTCAGGGTGTTTCTAAATTTAGAAAACAATTTATTGACGAGAACGGTATTGATATTGACCCGTTTAGAGCATGCGTCACAATAGCTCAAGCATGTATGAATGTTTACAGGAAACGGTTCATGCCAACAAATAAAATTCCACTTATTCCTGGAGGTTGGTATCGCCTAGCTGATAAGCAATCACGAATAGCATGTATCAGACTGTCGTGGTTGGAACAGCAAAAATCAACCACCATACAGCCTGCTTATCGGTGCCGGGAAATTAAAGTTTTAGGATATACAGTGGACGTTACAGAGAAGAAGACAAATGTGTCTATTTCTTTCACGGATGCTTCTACCACGACTACACACGATGTTACCCGAATAAAAATTCTAAGTTATACAAAATGGGTGACGAAACCATGGGTTCCAGATATAAGCACACCGTAAGGGTTACGAAGATGATGAGAGATGCAGACTACCACGAGACCAAGATGTGGGAATGTGAGTTTAATGCCATGATTAAGGCTGGCGGGGTTTTGACAGATTTTGTCAAGCGTTTTCGCTACCCCGAACCTCTCAACCCACGAGATGCCTTCTCCCGTGGGCGTACAAATTGTACGAAAACCTACTGTGAGGCCACTGGAGACATGAAAATATTTTATTATGACGTGTGCAGTTTGTACCCGTTTGTCAATAAGACAAAAGCATACCCCGTGAGACATCCAAAGATTCATGTTGATAAATTTCCAATTTGGAAGATGTTGAGGGTGGCATTGTAAAATTTAAAACTCTTCCCCCGGAAAGACTGTACCATCCAGTTCTGCAATCGCGCATTAACGGCAAGCTTATGTTTCCGCTGTGCCGCATTTATGCAGAGATGGAGAACCAGACAGAGTGCACCCATACAGAGGCCGAAAGATGTATGACAGGCATCTGGGTAGTGGACGAAATTAGAGTCGCTTTAGAGGAAGTTTATAGTGTGATTCATGTATATGAAATATGGGAGTACGAAATGGTACGCTATAACCGTTCCACTGGCGAAAAGGGCCTTTTTCTGAACTATGTGAACCAGTTTCTGAAAATTAAAACAGAAAGCCTAAAGACAGCGACAAAAATGAGTATATTGCGGAATATTTGTAGTAAGAAGGCTTGGCACTAGACAAAGACGCCATTGAAATCAATTCTGGCTGGTGCGAGTTGGCTAAACTCATGTTAAACTCCTTTTGGGGGAAATATGGCCAACGAGATAACTTATCCACGTGTGAGCTTGTGAAAAATTATTCAAGGCTCATAGACCTACTGAATGACCAAGATGTAGAGGTATGGTCTTACCTGCTCGCTACAGAGGAGGTGTTGTACGTGGTATGGAAGTACTGAGAACAGAAACCTAAATTGAATTGTACCACCAACACAGTCATAGCTGCATCTACAACTGCCCATACTAGATTAGAGCTCTATTCCTATCTTAGGAGATTGGGCGAGCGATAGTGTTATTTCGACACTGATTGTGTTATAGCCATGTACAGACCGTGGGAATGGATGCCTCCCACGGGACCATTTTTGGGTTGTATGACTGATGAACTAGAAAAGTACGGTGCAGGTGTATATATTTCCAGATTTGCACCTACAGGCCCCAAAAGCTACACCACAGAAGACAGGTGTGGGGAAAGGACGCACTCGTCTGTAAATTTAAAGGCATCACTCTCAACTCGGGGAATTTGAAGAAAGTAAACTGTAATGGAATCATCAACACTGCACTGAGGGAAAATTAAATGTTGGTAGTGCTAGAAGCCACTCAGATATCTAGGAAATTTCTAGGTTCTGTAGTAACAGAGCCTTCAAAAAAACCTATAGAACGGTGGTTAACAAGCGAGTACAAAGTGAAAACTTTGATTTCTACCCATATGGGTATAAAAGAAGACGTAATTAATCAATTTGACGCCATTCGCATATGGTGTGTGCAAACAAACACTTTAAATTTAGTTTTTAATGCAGGTGAAATGTTAGACAAGCCTTTGAGAAAAGTGTTGTGGTGTCATCCACCAATATTCTCCTAAATTAAGCCGGTTCTTTGCGACCCATGCAGTCATACTAGATTTGGAGACTGTTAACGAGGAAGATCTGGTTATTTTAGATTATTTAATGTACGAGGCAGATGGGGTAAACGTATCAAAATTTTTCACCAGAGACTCGCATCACAAATATTTCGAAATTATTTACATGCTTCAAAATGTGTTTCCACAAGGAAAGAAATTTCGAGCTATATCTCTGAATGCAAAGTATATTGTCGTGTTTAAAAACAATAGGTATAAAATACAGATTGGCTGACTTTGTCAACCGATGGAGCCAAAGAACCCTAGGTTTTAGCTAGGAGCATTTGAAAGGCCACCGAAAACCCACACGGTTATTTAGTGTTGGATTACACTCAGTACACGCCTAATCAATACAGGTATCGAACCGGCGTCCTTCCGGGTGAAGCGTCTTCTTATTTTATACCTAATTGTTGATCGCACTCTGAAGGCTTTCGATGCGCCTTAAATAGGCGATCAATCAACACACTACAGTCATTTTAACATAAGCACATTAAGGATGAGCATTGCCCGACTGAGTAGCCCACTGATTGCGAGACAGCACGCAAACTTGACCGTACATGTCAAGGCCAAACCCACTTTGAGGCAGAAACTGTTAAAAAGCGCTAGCCCCGAGCTAATAAAAGCCATTTCAGAGTGCATGCTCCACGTGTGCAGACGGCACGTCAATTTGCAAGTAAATTGCTTGAAGAGCTTAAAGAAACATAAAAATTTCTGGAGAAAGTTAATTAACAAACGACTTTTCTTAATGAGCAAGAAAAATATTCTTGTGCGGTCGCGGTCGCAATAAAATATTACTTGTTAAGTGGAAAGGTTATACAAACAATTTTAACTCTTGCGTCCTGGTGTCAACTATCAATTCAATATGATTAGAACAAAACCTTCTTCACTCACGCTGGTGAAAAAACTCCTCTATGTATCATTTCAATGACAATACAACTTCCAGATTTTCAAACATCTTACCCGAGAGAGTAGTGTTGCAAGGAGAATGGGAAGTACCACTGCAAAAGGTTAGGTACCCTGTGAAATTCTATAGCGTAACAAATGACGATAATCAAATTATTGGAACCATGTATAATATGACCGAACCGGTGACAGATTCAAAGTTTAACTTACAATTGCCCCATGGTATTGTGCACAATTCTAAAGATTTGGTACCCGCAGTTAACTCTGTTATACGCGAAAATTTGCAGGTCGAAGACTTTTTCATTTATAACGAGGGCAAAAATATTGCCAGCATTAACATTAAAGTCACACAAGCCAGCCATATTCCCACCAGCTAATATGAGAAAGTAGGAACTAAACGTTGAAAACAAAGGTTCAGAATAAAACAAATCTTCAGACTAAATAACCAACTCCTAAGTCAATTTCACCTAAACAGCCGATCGTTCCCAAACCGTCAACTCCTCCTCTTCCTCCTCCTCCGATCACGCAAAAGAACCTCATACACATGTTGGTTTTGTCACCATCTCTGACCAAGATGATGGGATTCAAACCATATACGAACGTGGTAGAACAGGAAATTGGCATACACCCTGTCGATCCATACATGAACTTCCCTTACGGGATGTTCATTTACTGCAATCTGATAGTACTACAAGTGGTGGGCAACCCGTTTGTACAGGGTCATTGAAAGCGTTTCTATAGAGTATGATAAACGTGACAATACATGCAAGATTATTCAAAAGTTTTTCACTGTACTTAACTGGGTACCTTTGATGCAACAGGACTTTAACAGTTTGAATATAGATTTAAGGAATAGTTACGGTGATTTCTAGCCATTTATACACGGACTTTCATCTACTATAGTTCTAACATTTCGCCAGCAATGGAGTTGAACGCTGTCACCAGATATTACGTAAATCAGGTTGGAGGAGCTTTAGACAATCGAGATTTTCTCCTGTATATCAAAAAGATAAGAGTCTTGTTCTCTGCTTTTGGCGGCCTTTTTAGAACCGTGCTGCCGTTTTTCAAGAGCGGTGTGAAATTTGTCGGTAAAGAGGCACTGAAAATGGGCGCTAATGTGCTTGCAGACGTTGCTAGTTCGGGGGTTTCCCCAAAGGAGTCGTTAAAGACTACACTGAAGGAGGCGGGAACTAATTTGAAGAAGAAAGCTGACGTATAGATAGACTCTATGATAGGCAATGGCCTATCAAACGCGCGAAAGGGAAAATAAACAATCAGTCCAGGACTAAACGCCGTGGTAGAAAGGTGATAGATGTGTTTTCATAATGTCTGACGAATCGCTGGTGCACATGAGCTCAGAGCTAGACATCTTCAAAGATTTGCCGGTTCAAATAAACGTGGAAGAGTACCGCTACATATCTCTAAACCCTCAAAATACACTCATGAAAATTCCCCCATAACATTTCATTATTTTGGCAATGCAGACGATTACCTTGACATGACCTATGTAGTACTACAGCTGTTTGTGTGAATGGTGGATTTCGGTAGAAATGACTTGAAAGAGGACAAACAGGTCACTTTTGTGAACAATAATCTAAATTCGCTGTTTCAACAGGTAGAAGTGTCACTCAACAATGTCAACGTTTCCATCCCTCAACCAGGCTACCCCTATAGAATATACATTGAAACGTTGCTCAATTATTCGGAGGATGTCATGAACAGTAGACTAGAGTCCACACTCTGGCAAAAGGACACGGGGAATACGTATGCAACAAATGATGGAATGAAGTGGCGTGGCGAGTATACCAAAGGAAGCAAAGTTGTGCAGCTAATTAGAAATCTTTCCAATTCACTCTTTAATCAAGAAAATGTGCCGTTGAACAATGTAAGCGTCACCAATAACTCTCGCCCTCTTCGTCAAATTTTCATCTCTTTTCGGACATAAAGGACTTTAAAGCCTACACTGAGATTCAGTTTGCTAGACATATTTGAGAGCTGTGAGACCGTCACCAAACATCCCGCTTGCTCATCAGGCAGTATAAGCAAAAAGTAATGCAAAGTACCATCGCAAAAATATAGGATTTCACGCTCTCAACATTCCAAAGGGGGCTAGTAGCATGACTTTCAATGACGTTTTCATAGGTCAAATACCCAGAAGAGTAGTTGTGGCTATGGTCGCTGACCAGGCATACAACGGCAACATTAACAAAAACCCATACCATTTGCAACACTTTAAAATGAACTCTTTTCACTGTATGTAAACGGTCAGCCTTATCCCTCACATCCCCTAAAACCCAATTTTGATGCCCGTCATTTTATCCAATATTTTCAAGCTCTACAGGACGGCCTCGGGATACACTTTAAGGACGAAGGGCATTCAATTTCAAGACATTAATATTCACACGGTTATACCGTTATGGTATTTGATCTAACGGTAGATATGGGGCTAACGAGTCTTACATTTCCGGGCAACGGCACGACACCATGTCTATAAGTATAGCCTTTAAGGATCAAACTCCAGATCCTATCAATCTGCTTGTGCTTGCTGAAGTACATTGCACTATAAAATCGACGCCAACAGGACCATTTTGGTTTCACGAATACGTTGCAAATACCCCGACTTCTGTATAAATGCACACCACACTTTTTTGGCGTGTACGCCTGTGATCAATTGCCTCTGGTAAATTTGCATAATAGATAGCTTCCCATAACGGTTGTCGTTAACACCGATCCTAGCACGAAACCAGGGAATCATAAGGTCTTTATCTTTAATGCAAAGAACGGTCGGGGGGGATTTTTCCACAGCTACGGTCTATAACCTTTTTCGGGGCATATTCTAATTTTTTTAAATAGTTGTTGTGGTACAAGGTGGACTCACAACACTAGAAGGTTGCAAGACGATGTCAGCACCACCTGTGGCCATTACGTTGTTCTTACCTATCTCACCGATTCTGAAATTATTTTCACAATTCAGTATAAGTGATTTTAATTAAAATGAGGCCGTCATTCAAAAAACCTACAGTCTTGGCTGATGCTCACAAACAACACATCAGAGCTGCATATCATTAAAGATTAGTATCATTTTTGCATGAATAGACATATAACACTTGTCACGTTTATATGTTGCTAATTTCTCCCGGTAATTTTTTTTCACAACGCGCGCGACCGTGCAGCCAGTTGCCCCGAGAGAGGCACGCAAGTAGGTTGCATTCATTATCGTGTGTGTGTGTGTGTGTGCGCGGCTAGTGAAAATATTATGGTACAGAGGTTATGTTCTTGTTTTCAGTGACATGGACGAGGGACTTCTATCGGATATTTACTTCTTGAACAGTAAGCAGTCCAAGTTTTCGGCCGTTGGGTTTTCACCTAAACCTCCACACAAGATCGTGGTGACAGTGGGTGGACGACGCGGCGCTGTGACCCTGGGTTCGACAGAGAGGCGGAAACGTGCTGAGACGATACCGTCAACACAGAGTTTGCCTCTTCATCTAAAAGAGTGGCAGTTGAGCAATCGGCTATCCGTCGTTTTTAAATGTTTATTTGGAGCCCTAAATCTGGTCATCAAAATGAATGGAAGTTGCATATCACCGTGCATGGAGGAGCGGAGCACGCTAGTAAGTCTATAGCGAATTATTACTGACATCATTTATCACAAGAAGAAGGACGAGAAAGAAGTACAAAATCAAATAGCTGCTTATCGCAATTATTTGCATCATGCAGGGGAGAAACCGAATTTACCCGAATATATAAGATACATTCGTTGTGCCACATTTAGAGTGATCCTGGAGATGGAGCATTTTCTAAAAGTACAATTCATCAGAGAGTAGGACTGAACATGTCACAACAGGTATGATGACGTCACACAAACAAACATGTCTTTAAAAAGTAGGTCATGTTTATGAAGTCCCAAACAAGGTCATCTTGATGACGAACAACTTTCACCTCCCCACAAACAAAAAAAAAAAAATAGGTCATCTTGATGAAGCACAACAAACCCATCGGTACCAAGAGTTCGGCATATGAGTCAAGATGATCATCGACGCGTTACACCAACTAGCTGCAGTAGCGACCAAAACGGAGTATATCTCAGTGTCTAAGCTACAACCGAACGTGCCTTACGTGGTGTAAGCAGTCCGGAGCTTCTCAACAAAGAACGGGCCCAGAACGCTTATACACCTTGGGAACGGGCAGATTCAAAAATCTTTCTGCAGAACTCATTGACCAGCTGGAGCAGTATTTCCTAGCTCCAGCGATTAGGGATAATATAAATTGGAAATATTTAATTGATGAATGTTAAACATTAATCAGCCACTATCAGTATAATTAAAGCAATCTTGCGTCCCCTCTATACAAAGGGACAGAGTAGCCAGGTCATAAACATTCCGATCCCCAAATACAGCTAGCAAGCCGGAAAACCGTGGAAAGGCGCAAATCTAACAAAGCATAACGGGACATGTTTGTAACACAAGAACAACTTGAGGGGGAGATCTGAGAGGAAAAGTAAAATAAACAAGCCTAGAAGTTCGTTAGTAGGAGGACCCTTAGAGAAATTGCGCCAAATTGTAGCCTATAGGGAAGGAACCGGGAACCGCGTGATTCTCAAGTAGCCAACCTACGAGTAGAACTTTAAAAGACGCTACGAAAATTTGAATATAAAATTGAAGAAAGCACATGAGACTGACCGACTGAGGAATTAATAAAAGTTATGGGAAACCGAAAATCCCCGCAGTTCAGGCAGTACCTAAGATGTTAAAGAGCGTCCATAAGTAAATAAATAAATAAATAAATAAAAAGTTCAGGCAGTTCAGGCAGGAGCAGTTCATGCAGTTCAGGCAGGAGCAGTTCATGCAGTTCAGACAGATAGTTCAGGCAGGAGCAGTTTGATCAGTTTTTAGTCAGTCACGCAGTGCAGTGCAAACACCAGTTTAAGCAGTTTTTTTAGTCAGTCAAGCCCCTCAGTTGAGTTCACGCAGTTCACGCAGTTCAGGCAGGAGCAGACCAATTGAAGTAGTTTTGAGTCAGTCACGCAGTGCAGTGCGATTACCAGTTTTATCAGTTTTGAGTCAGTCAGAAGCAGTCAGTCAGCAATTAGCAGTTGCCGTCGTTCAGTTGACAGTTGGTTAGTGTTAATTTTTCTCAGGAAGTTCGAGTTAATTATTCGGCAGTTGCTCAGTTCCAGCTACCTAGTTTAGTTATCAAGCAGTCAGTTGCGAGTTAATCAGACAGTCCGCAGTTAGTTCAGTTCGAGTGATGATGATTATTGCTTAAAGGGCGCAAAACTACTAGGTCATTAGCGCCCAGACACACCGAAATCTGCGCAACAGTAGCACATTGTGCAATAATATAAAACCCGCTATTAATAACTGGGGTTAAATTCTCATCAACAGACCAGATCAAAACGCAGCTGCAAGAGCTCAGATATTAAGTGTTATAACGGCCTAAAAATAAAACAATGAAACCCCTTAAAACAAACAACGAGGATAAAATTGTCTACAAAAAGACAACAATCTTAAAATATTCGAAAATTGCCGTCATTGGTAAAACCATTAAAATTTACACCGTGCTCCAAAAGTCACAAACACGGATAAAGCGCAGCACTCGTTCCACAGCAACCACATCATCGGCAAGTAGCTCCTCAATAGAGGAGGGCAAACCCAGGGAAAGTCTAAAAGTTGCCAGATGAGGGCATTCGAGTAAAATGTGACGCACTGTAAAGGGTTGGTCACATCGTGGGCAATCTGGAGCAGGTTGACCATTAAAAAGGTGACGGTGACTAAATCGGCAATGCCCTATTCTAAGACGAGCTAAAATTACTTCTTCGCGACGGACTGCGCGAGAGCAAGTCGACCAATGAAAAGGGGTGGATTTAATTTCTCGAAGCTTATTGTGGGGAATGATATCCCACTCATCGCGCCAGCGCGAGAGAATTCCTCGACGTATACAATGTTTAAAATCCCCTATATAAAAGCGTTGCTCGTACTCTGCAGGGTCTAAAATGGCGGATTTAGCTGCGACATCCGCGGCATCATTACCCGGGAGTCCCACGTGTCCAGGTACCCACAGCAGAGTCATTCTGACACCAGCGATCAGAAGCGAAGACACTGCATCCTGAACTTTCTGCACAAGAGGATGGTAGGTGTACAGGCGTTTAAGAGATAAAAGGGCACTCAGAGAATCGGAACAGATGACACTGTTCCCCAGCCCGTGGTCAGAAATAAATAAAATAGCCCGATATATAGCATAAAGCTCCGCCATAAAAATAGATGTCGCAACGTTAAGACCATATGTAAAACTGGTTACATTAAAAACAAAGGCACATCCTACATCTGTGTCAGATTTAGAATCGTCGGTATATATAAAATTACATCCAGCAAAGTAAGAGACAATCTCGTTAAAATGACTAAGAATGAATGGTGCTGCGGTCGAGGACTTAGGACAGGCCGTAAGCCCAAGATGGACGGGGGCCTCTGCTAAGAGCCAAGGGGGAGAGGAGGTTTCCCCGAGCATGGAAAAAGCAGGAGAGTCCAGGTCCATCGTCCTTAACAGCTCCCGGAAACGAAAGCCAGCGGGCTTAGGAGTAAAGGACCGAGCAGCGTAAAATGAGGCGAGAGACACATTAAAAAACGGTTCATTCGCAGGATGACGAGGTTACGTAGCCAGTCGACAATCATACGCAGAAAGTAAAAGATCCATTACGATAAAACAACGGAGGTTCCCCAGCCTCCGCACATAAACTCGACACAGGACTGGTGGGGAATGCACCAACAGCGACACGGATACCCCGGTGGTGAATGGGGTTAAGACGACGAAGAACGGAAGGTCGCGCTGAGCCATATACTATACAGCCATAATCCAGTTTGGACCGGATTAGAGATCGATAAAAACGTAAAAGAACAGTCCGGTCGGCTCCCCAGGATGTGCCACTTAAAACCCGCAAAATACAGAGAGAACGTTCACACCGGTCTCTGAGCTGTGCTACATGCGAAGACCAGCTTAATGTTCTGTCAAAGATTAAGCCCAGGAATCTAACTTCGTCCGCGAAAACAAGAGCTTCTGGGCCAAGATGGAGAGATGGTGAAGGATACACCTTATGACGCCAGAAGTTCATGCAGACCGTCTTCTCTGCGGAGAAACGGAACCCATTACGTACACTCCAAAGGTAAAGGCGGTCCAGACAGCATTGGAGGCCAAAAGACAGGTCCTCCTGGAAGAAAGGTAAATCGCAAAATCGTCTACGAACAACGACGATTGGATTCCCGGTGGTAAACACTCAGCTATGGAATTGATGGCGACGGCAAACAGTGTACAACTAAGTACCGAGCCCTGCGGTACACCATTCTCTTGAGTAAAACGAGAAGATAAAACTGACCCCACGCGAACATTAAAAACCCGGTCCTTCATAAATTCCCGAATAAAAACAGACATCCGACCACATATATGCCAATCATTAAGCGTACGAAGGATACCGCCCCTCCAGCAGGTATCGTAGGCCTTCTCCAAATCAAAAAATACGGCAACAGTTTGGCACTTTCTCACAAATCCGTCCATTATATGGGTGGAAAGAGACACAAGATGGTCGATGGAACATCGATGACGACGGAAACCGCACTGGACATTCGTCAGTAGGTGCCTCGACTCCAACCACCACATAAGCCGCCCGTTAATGATTCGTTCCATCACCTTGCACACGCAACTGGTGAGGGAAATGGGACGGTAACTGGAAGGAAGCTGTGGGTCCTTTCCAGGTTTAAGGATAGGAATGACTGTGGCCACTCGCCAAGCGCATGGAAATGTGCCATCACACCAAATACGGTTAAAAATTTCGAGTAAAAAATGCATGCCCTCAGTTGATAAATGCTGCAGCATAGCAACATGGATGCCATCTGGCCCTGGAGCGTAATGCCGAGATGCAGATAACGCATGTTCCAATTCCCTGGACGAAAATTGGACATTGTAGCACTCTTGGTTGTCTGAGGCAAAGCTAAATCCTCTAGGATCAACTCGCTCCTGAATAAAGCGAAAGGCAGGGGGTATTGGGCAGAGCTCGAGATCTCAGCGAAATTCCGACCTAAGGTATTTGCTACATCCTTGGGAGTAGTAAGTACACAATGTGATACCTTGAGGCCGGATATGGGCGTAAATCCAGGTTTGCCCGCAACCCGGCGCAGTCGGTTCCAAACAACAGATGAAGGTGTAAAACGGTTAAAAGATGTGGCGAAGGCAATCCAGGACGCTCTCTTCCTATCTTTAATAACTCGACGGCATTTCGCGCGCAGTTGTTTGTAACGGATGAAATTCTCTAACGCAGGGTGGCGACGAAAGACCCGCAAAGCACCTCGTCGTGCACGCAATACTTCCCGGCATTCGTCGGTCCACCAAGGAACCGGAATTCCTCTGGGGTGGAAAGACGACCGGGGAATAGCCTGATTTGCGGCTGCAACAATGATCGTGTTGAGGTGTTCGACCATGGCGTCAATAGTGGGAAAGGGACACCCGGAAAATACGGCCAGAGAACGAAAGAGACTCCAATTTGCTTTTTCTAGAAGCCACTTCATTGTGCGCTGAGGACGTACTTGGGAAGACAGGATATGAATGTGACACGTGAAATGATCACTAGAGTACAAATCAGAGAGAACGTGCCAGGTAAAGTGTACTGAAAGCGAAGCCGAACAGAAAGACAAGTCCAGATGGGAAAAACTGTGTGGGCTGTCTGAGAGAAAAGTGGGCTCACCTGTATTCAGTAAAATAAGATTGTGGCGATCCAAAATATCAGCCACCAAGCTACCCCTCGCACACTCTACAGAGGATCCCCAAGAGGGATGGTGCGCATTGAAGTCCCCCAAAAGCAGTATAGGGGGAGGCAGCTGGTATAGAAGGTTGTCCAAATCAGCCACGGAGACAGTAACCGATGGAGGTAGGTAAATGCTGCAGACTGTGAAACTAAGGCCAGAAAAAGAAACCGTAGTTGCTACCGGCTGTAGATTAGATTGGAGAGACAGGGGAGAAGTATGCACGTCATCCCTAATTAATATTAAAACTCCGCCATGCGCGGGAATGCCGTCTTCGGCGGGAAGATCGAATCTCACCGAAGAGTAACCTCGAATATTGAAAGTATCCTGAGGACGAAGTTTAGTCTCCTGCAGGCATAAAAACAGAGCATCAGTCGATCATAAAAGCAACTCTAGTTCAGGTCTTCGGCTGCGGAGCCCACGTACGTTCCACGAAAGGATAGCCATTATTAAAACAGGTAAAAGAAATAAAAACACCGCCTTACTTTTTGGTCGGACCGGGACGAATCAATCGTCCTTTCTTTAAAGGCGTGGGACTTGATGGTTTAGCAGTAGCAGGCGCATCCTGCTCCATAAAATCCTCGGAGGGAGAGCTCTCCCGCTGAGATGGATCAACCGATTCCAGCATCTGGAAACGGTTGGAGGTGTTGAGAGGCGGCGACGGTGACCGCCTTGCGGGTTTGCTCCCAGAGCCATCGTGGGAGCTCAACCTCCGAGGGGGTGAGGGGCTTTGATTTTTCTTCTTAGTCTTTCCTTCATTTGTGGACGATTTTATAAAGTCAGTCCGTGTGTAGGCAATCTTGAATTTTACTGGATCAGCAACAAAAACCACTGGCTTGGGTGCTGTTGGGCGCTTGGTACTGGTAGGAGTAGGCGTTTCGGTGAAGACCAGGTCACATGTTTGCGTGCTACTGTCCCGTCGGTATATTGCAGTGGCGGCTACGGAGCTATACGTACCGAACTTAGGTACAGGAGGTAGACAGGCTTGAACGAAACGAAAGTTTCTCTTTAACGCGGATTTCCTGAATAGAGCGCTCCTCTCGAAATCGAGGGCAGTCGCGGGATGTTGCTGGATGAGGACCACGGCAGTTCACGCATACAGGGGCGGATGAACACGCTCCCTCGTGGCTTTCTAAGGCACATGTAGCACAAACGGATTTGGGGCTCTTACAAGACAGGCGGGTGTGACCGAAACGCTGACATTGGAAACACCTTAAAGGGCTAGGAACATACGGGCGGACTGATATTACCTCATACCCTGCCCTAATCTTGTTTGGTAACTCAGCTCTATTAAATGTGAGGAATAGTGTTCGCGTAGGCTGCACCTCACCATTTCTCTTAGCCTGCACACGATAAACTGAGGTGACATTCTGCTCGGCAAAATAACCCTGAATTTCGGTGTCCGTCATACCGTCGAGTACAGAGGTGGTTATTACCCCTCGGGAGGAATTCAGGGTATGATGGGACTCGAAACGGATCGGGTAACCGTGGAGTAATATAGCCTTAAGAAGCGCAGTAGTTTGAGACGCACTCACAGTTTCTACCAATAGGGACCCATTGCGTAGGCGCGTGCACGATTTAACAGGCCCAGGAATACTGTCCAAACCTTTTTGAATGATGAAAGGGTTCACGTGAGTAAACGACTGACCTTCCTCTGTTCTGTTAATTATCAAGAAACGAGGGAAAGAGAGCTCAGTCACCCCTCTTATGTCCAATCTCTTACGTTTAGTATTTATTTGCGGATTTTGTTGCACCATGGCGGATTCATCCTCCACCATTACACCTGTCTCCGATGGCAGGCTGCTTCCTGGGCGCCACCCCGGCTTAGGTTAGTTGCCCTGGCCTGGAACAAGTAACCTCAGGGTCACACCTTCCTGGGTATAGACAAAGGGACCCAATCGCCTACAGGAAGTCTACAGCGGGTGTAATGGCCCCTCCCCGGGCCTGGCCTTTACCAGGGGATACGCTCTTGCCCTACATGATGGCCCAGTGCTGGGAGTCACGCCCTTACCCAGTCACCTTTGAACCGTATCAAACAAGGGGGCATCCATCAGACTAAAAGCAGGGAGGTTTAAAAGTAAAAAGTAAAATGGAGACAAACTAAAAAGAAGCCAAACGCGCTAAGCGCGGACCTGAGGGAGCAGCTCGGGGTCGCTACGCCCCGTACCCAATAAATTGGGCCCCTGAGGAGTCAGTTCGAGTGACTTACTTAGCTCCTTCATAGTCAGACATTTTGAGGTCCTCTTCTGGCAAGTAAATATACTTTGTATACATAAAAGTGATCATCGTCTCTGTGTAAATGTAAAATAAACAATTCTTAAAAGAACTTATATGTCTCTTGAAGTGAAGAAGATAGTGTTTCCAGTCCACATCCTGTCTCCCTGGTAACGTGCATACGTTCCCAAAACTAAAAACAAATAAGTTATTCTCATTCGCCGGAGCAGTGGTAGTGAGTGGTGAACAACACACTATAGCAGCGGGGAGGTTGAGGAGGAAGGAGGAAGACGCCACGACAAGACACGACAAGAAGCACCAGCGAAAATACGAACTAGCAGTTGGTTCCGCTTCCTCCTTACACACTTCTTTCTCTATCACTACCACAAATATAAACCCTGAGATCCCATATCAATTGATCCCATCTTAATTAATCCTAACCCCTTTTTAATAAACCCCCCTAAAACGTCAGCTAAACGAAGAATTCCGCAGCACAGTTCAACTTATTTGACTTTTACATCGTCTACGAGGGCGAGGAGGTTCTCAGAAACGGATACCGCAGGCACATCGTGAACTTTTCATCATCATAACATGGCGTACCAAATAGACCCGGTGGGAATAGGCAACAATCTCCATGTCAAACTCCTTTTTAACAATCAAAATCAAGTCACAACAAGAGGCGATTATTCAGTTAACATCAAGCTGCTCTCCACGGAATTTTCATTCTTTGGCGAGGACAAAACTGTCACCGTCAAACTAGTCACCAATAACTCCGACATCGTGGAAGTCCAATGCCTGGTCTTCAAAAGCTCAACAATGCGGCATAGACGCACGCTGCACCATATACCTCGGAACCACCCCGGCATTGGACTACAAGGTCACGTCGACAGGCTGCTTCCACACGGCATCCATTAACGGATTTGTCATGCCCATGTTCATTCTGTCGGCCCATGAACACATCAATAATAACTTTTCCCACATGCTATTCACATGCGTCACCACGGCGCACGAGGAGGACGACGACGAAGACAGTGATAGTGATGTGTCTTTTACCCCCCCCCCAAAAAACATATACTACATGTTTTAAAATGATCTTTTGCCACCAAAACAGTGACTGAACAGTTATTAAGCATCTGTAATTTTTTTTTTGCAAGTGGTGAACCACATTTTACAACAGTGGTGTGAGAGACATATTTTTAGTGCGCCATTTTGTTATTAACAAATATGTATCAATCATTTTGTTATTAAACAATTTTCTCAATTAATAATTGTATTATATATATTTTATGTAAAATAAATAATTCTGTCCCTTCTTAAGTCACTTCCGATGATGGTCACGGGGTATCACTGGCCAACTCTCCCTCTCCGGAAGTGCTCTAAGAAGGGATAAATACTACTCACTGCCTATATTAATTTGGTTTGAGAATACTTTTATTATGTTGAGCACTACATGTAGGGATTGTTTGGATTTGAATTGCTAATGGGCAGCTGCTGGTACACTATTGGGAGTTGTATTTATTTTGATTTTGGGTCATAGTAATTTTGTGTTACCTATTTTGTGGTTGCGTAAACTTTGGTAAAGAGTCAGCTGACTTTTTATAGTTTATTATCAAATTGAGTACCCATTTTATATTATTACTTGTGATATTGTAATCTAATAATATATTGTTTGGAAATTGTAAATTTTTGTAATCATCGTCGTTACTAAATGTACTACTATGCTTTTTTAGGATATATTCTTAAAGGAGTTAATATAGTTATATCACTTTGTGTTATACATTATATCATTGCAATGAAGATAGACGTTACTATTTTGCTATGATTGTCATTATAGGAACTTTATCTCCACATTCCGAAAAAGTCAGCTACTTATTAATGACACTCAAGTTTCTTAATTTTCATTCAAATCCCCCTCCTGTTTCTCTGCTCTACGACACAAATGTTACCCATTCCAATATTTTTCAGACCCCTTATCAATTTTTAAACCCATGTCATATTTCCCTTCATTCTCAGCTGCTCGTGGTAGCCGATCGCCCTAATTAGTGCCTGATCTCATAAGCCAAATACTTTGCACGTTCCCAACCTAATTTTAGCCCCTTAAGTAGCTGTATATTGTACTACTGCCCCATATACTCCCCTTGCCCTACCGGCACATCTTGAATTTTGATTCGAATACGGACAGATTCTGTAGCTTTCATATTGCTTTAAGTTTCCACTCTCAAAAATGTTTAACCTTGCTTTCTTCATTTCTTCCTAGTCTTCAAAACATTCTTAGAGCAATCGCCGCTTGTTTCTTTGCACTTCTGCAATGGCTAGTTATACCACCCTGATGATTTTTGCTCTCTCCTTATTTTACATTTCATTGCCACACTGATTAGCTTAATAATTTCGTCTAATGTTCAGCTGTCTCAAACTTATTGCCCTCCCAACCCACCCATATTTTAGGAAATTGAAAATGTCCTCTTGGTCTGGTTTTCATCTAAACCTGTTTTTACCTGCCTTTCTCCCTATGCTTACCTCTTCCTATATATGTGTTGCATACATCTACTCTTGATAGTCTCAGCATGAATAGACTAATTTTTCCTATTAAATTTTTACTTACCAGCACAAAGTCAATTACACTGCCACACTTGCATTTATGAACGTTATTTCTCATTCCGAAAGTCGTCGTATTTTCTATTCATAATATTGAAGGAGAAAGCGTCACAAAATGGTATTATATTCTATTGCTCGACCCAATCAAAAACCCCATCTTTTTTGTTTTTGTTATTTAAAGTTCATTAAAAGAAATGAAAATTATTGCTTTGCTTGATTTTCATTTTTTTGGTGCTTAATGTGCACTCTACGCTAATTATAGCCATTAAATTAGAGCATTCAAGGCAGGAATGAATAACATGCATTTGAAATCAAAATTGCGAGTTTATTCTCTGGCAGAATAGATGAATATTTTCGGGTGTAAGATTATAAGTATGGCTTCCTACGGAAGGGTACTAAAGCCGAAGCCGTGGGTTCCTTAATTTTCCGGTAGGTAAAAAAATGTCCAGTCTGCAAGAAGAGGCTTCTATGCAAGAATCATCGGCTGTTTCACGCCCTTAAATGAATGGGGCACTTTTTTTTATTAGATTTGTTTACGGACGCTCTTTAACATCCCAGGTTTTCAGCATCCCATTCAAATACGGGCGTGAAATGGCCGACAAATTTTGCTCAATGGCCTATTTTTTCAGGCTTGAGGTTCTTTACCCCTACGTAAATGTCCGACACGGGCCCCACGGCTGTACTTTCCTTCCGAATGAAGCCATACTTAGGATTTTTACGCCCGAAAAAATCCATCGGTCCTGGCCGGGATCGAACCCACGATCTTGGGTTTAGGAGGCAAGTGTGATAACCACTACACTACCAAGACCGACTAAATGGGACACTGATGACGTGAGATGTTAAAGAGCGCTCGTAAATAAACTAAATATATTAAAAAAAAAAAAAAAAAGGCACGTTAAAATGAATACAGTGCTTATAAAGACGACATTATTTCTCATAAAGGGCTCAATCTCTATGAGTAGTAACTCTAAATTATGTAACAGAATAATTTATTTCCAACACCATCCGCCCAACCAAGTCGCTAAAGGGAAAAAATGGACTTATGTAAGAGCTATATACATCATTATATAACCAACAACTATTTACTGTTGCTCAGTGATAAAGCTAGCTGTTAGGCTAGCTTTAATCTTTGCCATACACACTTTCTTCACGATTCCACTGATAACCAGGACCAAAATAACAGACGCCAAATGATGGCATTGGAAGCGTTCTATAGCCTTCATTATTATTGATTGATTGTTCTCTGTTGGATTTTGGTAGGGTGGTTAACACAGTGCGCTTTCTGCTTTGGCCTACTTTTGCTAAAGTTTAACACTAATTGGCACCCACGGCATGAAACGTTTTTCTACACCCATAACTGGGTGCTTTGTTAGCCCCTCCAACTCAGTTGCTCAAAGTCTCGTTTCGAAGCTAACCACAAAAGATGAACTCGCAAATTCCAATCCTGCTGATGAACCATCTGGCTAATGAGTTTAACAAACTCATGACTGTGACTCTTCACAGGACAAATGCATTGGAATGCAGACGAATCTGACACTTACTCCGTAAAACCAGGACCGATGGATTTTTTCGGGCGTAAAAGTCGTAAGTATGGCTTCCTTCGGAAGGGAAAAAAGCCGTGGGCCCCGTGTCGTACATTTACGGCACGATAAAGAACCTCAAGCCTGAAAGAGAGGCCTCTGAGCAAAATTTGTCGGCCGTTTCACGCCCTGAGTTGAATGGGACGCTGATGACCTGAGATGTTAAAGAGCGTCCATAAATAAATCAATGAAAAAAAAGTATTCCGTAAACGTTAAACTTTTATTGTAGCTGATATTTATAAATTTGTAAATGTATCGTTACTCATTAAACTATCATAAATGCGCGTCATAAAACCTACAACACAAATTATCCATAATAATAATAATAATAATAATAATAATAATTTTATTTTTAACCTTTACATTGTAGCGTCGGGATCCACTAAAACCTGAGACAAGCTTTTATTTTTTTAAATATTTTCGTTACTATGTTGGCTACACTGCAACATAGTAACTCCTCGTAGTAGCCCCCCAATGCTGTTGCTTCTCAAAGCATAAATTGTCGCTAAATTTTTGTGTCTCTCATTTATGAAAAGCTTTGTTTTACTTTGTTTTACACCATGGAGTGTTAACGGATCCCCAATTTTATTTGTAGTGCTAGTGGATGATTTCAGAGATGCAAGTATAACGTATTTTGTTCTGCTTTTCCTCTTTTGTGAAGGTACGTATGTCTGCTGACATTTCCAAAAGAGGAATAGTGAACCAGATATGTTATACTTACTTCTCTCAAATCAATCATTAAGACCCACATATGGAGTCTTAGGTACATCACATGATGGGAAGCTCACAAACTCAGTGGAACTGCCATTTTATACAGTCTGCTCAATTAAAATTGATTTTGATGCGTCACTTGCGTCATATGTTTCAGAGGCGGTATATATCGTATATTTTAAATTCATTTTGAACAATACTTCTTTAGAAAATCCACAATGTGGCTAGTGAATTTAGCAAGCATTTGTGTGATTGGGTAGAAAACTGCATCACATATAGCAATTTATGTTTTAAAATACGTTAAAAACCTAAATTTAAAAATTGTATTGATTTGTTTTTATTACAATTAATTATCCAGTCACACCTGTTTGCGCGTAGGCATTTAAGGGGATACATACATCTTTAGGGGCCAAACAATATATTTTATATTTTTGTTAGTTATAATGTTGAAACAAATATTCCACATTGTGTCTGTGAAAATATTTTCGTTATCTACAAAATTAGTTTAATTATGTATTTCAGTGTGCGATCACAGTTGGTCCTTTAAATCAACCCCAGTCTCACTCCTTTCCTTACTTGAGGACTGTTTAATATTATTCCTAATTTATTATTTTACATTTCATGTTACAAATTTTGTTTCTTTACAATACTGTGGTAAACATGATAGCAGTGTGCAAGGTCTATTAAAATTATAAATAACTGTTTAGCAGTATACTGTTGTCGATTTTAAAAATTACAATATATGTTGGCAAGAACTTTGTGTGTAAATGTGGTAAAGTTTATCTAAACATTGAAAAAGAATTGCCCAATATTGTAAGAAAATCTTCATTACATAGCCAACAAAGTACCTCTGAAAACTGTGTATTAGTACTACAACTGCCATTATATCAATCTATAAGTATATCCCTTATTTTCTTAAGAGTATATTTTTCAAAATGTTTAAATCATAATGTATATTATATTTAGTGTAATTGAAACAACATTCTTCTTATAGAGGTCAACAACATAAATCTGAGTCTTATTGAAATAGGAAAAAATAGAGAAATTAATATTTTAATGCGGAAAACAAAAGTGTTTAAATTTAACTTTTTAGAAAAGCATACTTCCGCACATTTGTACATTACAAATTTTATCTATTGCAATTTAGTAGGTAAATTTAGATGTTACCTTTATAAAAACTAATAATTTCTCAGAAAAAGTAAAAATATTGGGGATATTTTAGTGGATGCCTTTTTATGCAAGTATAACAAAGGACACTTTGGGAATGAATTATTTAAAAATGTTGTAACACATGAAATTAATTGGTTAATTATAAAAAAACATGTTGTACAAATTAAGTACACAAAATTTAATTATAATAGATATAATATAATTGGTAAACAAAATTAGAAAAGCTTAGCATTAAATGGCAAACGTTCTTGTACTACTTTAAATTTCACTTACACTTTCCTTAAAATGGCGCATTCCCCGCTTTTAGTCTGTTCCATATATGACTTATTGGCGGTTACTTCATTTAATTTTATGTGAATTTTCATTTAAAATGTACGGCAAGGTGTACAAAATAAACTTGCATAAGAGAGAGACAGGAATCTCCATAGCTACATCTGAAACTCCCTGAATGTTGGAGAACTTCTAACGAGAGAATTACTCTCACGAGTTTCAAAAGTTTGGGGATTATGGGAAACAAACTTTAGAATATTTCAACAAGGGCGAATGCTTAGTATATTCTGTAATAAATTATAAGTATTTTTCTAAATATGCTATTACAATAAGACTCAATATAATATATTATATGTAATATAATATAATGTAATGCAATATAATATAAAATATTTATAAACTCGGTGTTCCAGGGAATTTTGCTTACAGCTTGATATTGGAGGCCGACAACAGAGCTGCGCCTGAGGAATAGATCCGATCTTCGAACGAGAATCAAATTGATGCAATGCATGGTGTACGTGGTATGTGGTCCGTAAAAGTAAAGCAATATAACCTCATTAGTGGTAATTCCATTTCAAAAGAATGTACCATCACAGCCATTCATAATCTCTATTTCAATCGGTGGACTGATAACACTGGGCAACAATGAAAATGTTTCGGGCTTAAAAATAGTGAATTTACATGTATTTCCATCTGCTGAATTCAAACATCACCATAAAAATGATAGATTAGCTCTTGTTTTGAAGATAAAGTGACATTTCATTTTTTAGAGCGAAGATTTTAAATTTGGGGGAATTTTTTTTGGGAGTTGGCACACCTGTCAAATAACAAAACACAAATGCTCTTCAGCTGTTTGTAAGTCATAAACATAGATACTGTTGCTGTGACTGTGAATTACATGTAGTTTCTACTCAAATTAATGCAAAATTTCTGGTTCGCGAGTGCTTTTTAGTGTAAAATTTGTAAAAATGCCACGAAAATGTGTAAATATGGTGAATAACTTTTGTTATATTTGTGGTGAAATAACATTTTCCTCACAGAAACGCAATCTGACACCTCTTGTAAAGACTGCCAAGCCTCTTGTGGACCCAAAAGACGTTCTTCTTCCACCCCTGCATATCAAGCTGGGTTTGATGAAAAACTTTGTCAAAGCTATGAACCGAGAAGGACGGGCCTTTAAGTACATCAGAGAGAAATTTTCGAAATTAAGTGATGCAAAAGTTAAGGAAGGCATTTTTGTCGGACCAAAATTAAGAGAACTTGTAAAGGATCCTGCATTTGACCAAGTTTTGGAGGGGAAAGAAAAGGAAGCTTGGGAAGCCTTCAAGGGTGTTGTTCATGGATTTTTAGGCAATAAAAGAGATGACAACTACAAGCATTTGGTGACAGTGCTCCTGCAAAAATACCGTAACCTTGGATGCAACATGTCCCTTAAGATCCATTTTCTCCACTCCCACCTAGACTTTTCTCTCCTAGTTGTGGAGCTGTTAGTGATGAACTTGGGGAGAGATTCCATCAGGACATTTCTGTCATGGAACAAAGATATCAGGGCCGTTGGAATGAAGTAATGCTTGCGGATTACTGTTGGTCTTTGTGTAGGGATTCTGCGGAACTCCATCACAAGAGGCAAGCTAAAAGACGACGAAGTCAATAGGCCACCACATGATTCTCTTCGGACACTACTATCTGCGAAGTATTTTTCCAGCAATTTAGAACTCTTAGCATGTAATTACCAGTTAAAAAAATCAAAAGCACTTTCATTGTTGTTACCATGTATGTAATTAAAATGTATCCTTTTCTCTCAATCCTTTAATATGTAATACTTCCACCTTGTGTATATCATAGAAACTAGAGCTAATAAAATTTTTTCATTGTCATATTTGTTTTTCTCAATCCAAAATTAGTAGGAATTGCCTCATGAAGTGCTCGAAACATTCAAAAATTATTTTTTTGTTGCCCAGTGTAATTAGTACTTTCATGCTTATAAACTCTAACTTATTGAATATTCTGATAATACCGTTAATACTGCACACTGAGCTAAAAGGAAACTGCTGGCAGTGAAGCAACAAATTCATATCTGCTAAAAATTAAACACCATGAAATTTGGAGTAATAAGAAATTAATCATGCTGTGAGCTAAACCCAAGGAGTGGATAGTAATGCTGCATATTCCAGTCCTGACTTGTGTAATGTTCACTGAACCTAATTTTTCCTTTTGATACTAAGCAATTATACTTACCATTGTCATCACTAGAAACTAAATTTATTTTTATTTCTACCGCTTTTAGGAGAAATCGAGTAACTTCACTTTCGGTCGAAAACAACTTAAACGCACCCACCGATCACTTATGTCCAGACTCACTTCATATAAAAACGGATAAATAATCGCGCGATAAATGAAGGAGTTATCAATAGAAAGGTGCCACTGAAACAGGTGTGCAGGCAGTGCGCCCGCCGCACGTTAACAAAACGCGAGTCAGGTAAGGGAGAAGTCGAAGGCAGTTCCATTCTGCATGTTGGTATACGGTCTTCAGATTGATATACATATCCCTGTTAAAGAATTACTTTCTGTGTTTATTAGAAAATTCTGTTGTTTTTAAAATTTATTTTTCGGCTTAAGAAATGCAATTTTCGTATTTTTCTGCCTGTTTGTTACAGTACACATAATTATTATTTTTTTGATTTTCGAAGGAAAATGACTGTCTAATATCAGCTAGTAGAGTCCTTCAAGCAGAAACTCTGTGTTCCACATTTTCTGGAACTACATGAGCATATGTAAAATATTTGACATCGTTCATATCCACCTACATCTACATTATCACCTTAAGAAGATTAGCTACGTTACAGATTGAGGTAAATCCATTATTTTTATGTAATATATCTTTTTTTATGTGTTCACACTATACTTTCTATATTATTACTTAACTTGGAAATAAATTTACTCATTACTGAAATTGGCGCAACCAGTCTATATTTTTATCTTGAAAATGAGGCTGGAGTATACCTCTAACGCTGCTACACAACATTTGAATCACCTTTCTTAAGTTTGGAAAATTTCCCATGTAGATATTTGCAGTAACATTCCCCCATGTGTTGTGAGGCAGTATTTAGAAGGGGGGTTTGATATTTGTTTTCAATTTGTTTATTTATTTAATTATATTGTGTCTTAGGAATAATGTTTATTGATATCTGATTACAGGTATTCAGAACGTTCCCTCCCTCACCTCTACCACCAGGGGTGGCCGAGGTCTTTTAAGGCGCGGACTCGTGAGCGGGAGGTCAGAGGTTCGAATCCCACAAGGACCGTCCTTCCTGACTGAGGTTTTTCCCATGTTTTCCTCAGTCCTCATAAATGCCAAATCCCTTGGAGGTACCCTAAACTTAGGCCTGCAACGTTTCCGTCCTTAAAAAAAAAGTCATTTCTAATTTATCATTTGATCTTATGTATCATCAGTGTCCATTGCCTGTGGGGCCTCCGTAGTAAAAACGGGCGTTAATCACCATTAAAAAAATCCTTCACCTCCGACGTTACCTCCAGTAAATGTAATTCTGAAAGTGAATGCCACGGCCATTGTGCTGGATTTTATATCTTTTGGATCAAAGGGAGAAGGATCGAGAAATTGTTGGAGATTGATGAACACTGGCGATTGTTACTAAAATACACGTTTTATTATGTTTCATGTTTATCACAATAATTATAGTAAGTCACCGTTATGTTGTGAGAGTCCGATAAGTTCCATTTATCATCCCCACATGAGCCTGGTCAGTCGTGTCTGTTTTAATGGAACGTGTTTGATAGCGGTACTTTCTTTTAACAGGCTGACGCGTCACAGCTGTCTCTGTCTTTAATTCTCTCTAGCGAATTGTTTTACTTAATCTGTTCGTCACTCCCGAACTTAACTAATCCATTTCCGAGAACTATTCAGCTTAACGCTGGTCACCTCCACCTCACGAACTTAAATACCTTAACCTCTTGTCACCTACACTTATGGAGCTTCACTGCCTTTACCAAAAACTCAAAACTTTACAAGACTCGAATCCCCCGCTGTAAAGTACGACTCCCACCTTCTATCAATTAAGGGGCTGCCTTAATTTTGTGTGTCTTAA
This sequence comes from Metallyticus violacea, assembly GCA_030762175.1. Lineage (NCBI taxonomy): Eukaryota > Metazoa > Arthropoda > Insecta > Mantodea > Metallyticidae > Metallyticus > Metallyticus violacea. The sequence goes on from CM060846.1 coordinate 133,103,160, forward strand.
TTCAACAATCATTTTAATTGTCTCTTTCCCATTGTTTCGTCCTATTGTCTATGTCACCTGCTCTTGATTTTTCTATCCGTTGATTGGATAGGAAATTCTACGATTTTTATGAGTTTATTTATTTCCAGAGTACAGTTGCCTGACTTTGAGGACAAACTCACTAGCTCCATCTTGCCTGAAAAAATTGTATGGCCCCTTCGGTGACTTTCCCAATGAAGTGCAACCCACCGAAACATGCGATAGGTCTTTCTTAGAAATAAGGAACAATAGCTTGTATGTTTAGTTTCCTTCGTCCAAGAACTCTAATAACTTTTGGGTGTCCTCTTAACAAATTATGAGCAATATTACGGCAACCTGCATGGTATGCAAAATAAAAATTTAAAATAACCTTATTATATATTCATTAATCATATATCACCCATAGTTGTTCATAATATTACATTGTTTACAAAGGGTTGGAGGGTTTGAGGCTTCTGGGATTTATTTCAGTTCAAACAGAAACGGGAATAAGAGGCACTATGGAACATTCCCTTCTGAACATTAACACGAACTGTAGCTTTCATAAACACTTTTTTGATATTGGCAATCGACCTGTCCACATCTGGATATTGGCGTCTAACTTCCTCTGCAACACCATTGCAGGCATGAGCGAGGCAAGTGATATGTATTAAGTAGTTGTCAGTTTGGTTATTACTTTCAAACTAATATGCTACCTCAGTATGCAATTGCTCACTGCATGTACAGCTTCACATGCAAGCAAGCATAGGCCCTCCACTAGGGTCTTCCCTATCCAGAACTCAAACAACCACCATTAAAAACATGTCCACTAATAGAATCAGTCGTCTTATCAAGTGAAACCCATCTTTTGTGATTTTCTAGTTTACTTCCAATATCACTAATGCACTTGCAAACTTTGTGGACATAGTATCTGCGTAAGTAATTGGTTGGAATTATCGCTGCCAGTGTATTTCTCCATAAGCTCTTTGAATGTCAGCTCTGAAAGTTTATTTAGTTTATATTTGCAGACATATCTTCGTAAAAGTTTGAATTTTATGGAAGCATTAAATGCTTGGTGTTCAAATTGTTTATGACGATGCTTATGTTTCTTGGTGCGCACATAATCTTTTACAATATATTCCCTCTTGCAAGCAGGTGTAATTGCAGATTTCAAACTTTATAATAATTTTTATTTACAATGGTGAAAACATCCTCACCATATTTTGAAAGCAAGTATGTTTATTATTAATATGACTTTCTTACACGTTTATCCATACTGCGGAACATTTATATCATTGGAATAATATGAATTCCTTTGTTTGTGCAACTGATGCTGACTCTATGTTAGAGCGTATCAAAATTGGATTAGAGCAAATGGGAATCACTGCAGGTATTTTTAACACAGTATGCCAAAGTATAGAAATAGACTTAGGGGATACATGAGAGGTAGAAATTTGAGCAATTTTAATGCATATATTTTTAAATTTTCACTGGACTATTTTCTAGTTTATTAGCAATTAAGTAATGTAACTTTGAAACGAAGAAATTTTAGGCCCATATTTAGATGGGTATTTTATGTAAAATATTCGAAAATATTTGGCATCATTCATGTACAACTGTATCTAAAAATATGAGACAATGGATTGAATGCTACAATGAAACTTTTAACATATGATTATATACATAAGTTAGGGAAGTATTCTTCAGTTAATTCAGCCTATATATTTTTACATGAAGTATAACATATGAAAAGGAAAACTTAATTTGCTCCTCATACTTGGAATATCTGAAAATTAAATAATCATTAATATTTACTTTTTTTTAATTATACAAATGGGAAAATATTGCAAATACTTAAATGTTTAAAAAGACATACAGATAGTGCATCTGTTCGGAGGTTCTTTGTCAAGTACTTTAGGTAAATAAATATGAAATTGGAACGGTTTAATCTTTGCAAATGGAATTATATATCACTTATATATGTGTTGCAAACTCATACGAACAAACGCACGAAATTGTAAATTCGGCAGCGCTTGTAAGGTTTCAAGGAGGCACTTCACGTATTCAAAATCTCATACATATAAGAGTTATTTTTGGCCTACGTTTGCAGCTGAGCTCAGAGCGCGATGGGCCAAGGTCTCGCAAGACATTTTATTGAACAACAGACATCTTTTGTAGATGGCTGCATACGAACAGTCAGTAAAAGTTTGTTCTTTGGAGGAAGCAGTATTTCTGTCTTTGTATTATTAAAACTCAGTTTTCATTTAATGAAAGTTCTTAATCGAAGTAGCCGACAATGACGCATGCTCCTATCAAAATAAGATATTAAAAGTCCTGTTATGCAAAATGTAAATTGAGAAATAATCACCATTCATTATGCGCGGTTTCCATCACTCAAGCCTTTTAAAGAGCCTTCCATAACTTTACACAAAATTCTTTTAAAATGCACATTTTCTGAACATCATAGCAGTTTAGCTCCAATAGCATAAGATTCAGTTCTAATTACAGATACTGTTTATTTAATTTTCAAGTTGTGGAAAAATTCATACAGGATGGTCCATATTCGAATGAAAAATATTTTGATATTTATTAAAAATAAACGAGAAGTTATGTTAAAATTACAAATTTACTTCATTTCTACCGTAATGTGGCTTTTAATATTTATCCAAAGCCAATCGAAAATTATTTTTATGAAATTATACAACAAAGTTAAATTATTTAAGTGTCTGTCGTTGTACTTAAAGAAAAGGACTTAGACACATGAATATTTTGGTCAACCAGTTTCTTTTACAATAATAAGCAAAACGAATGGCTTAGAGCTTAAAAGTTCAGTCAAACCTGATTCTACAAATATTCATTAATAATTGTATTATAATCTTGCAAATACATGTACCACAATATTTTATACAACTCGTTGCATATCAGTACGTGATTTACGAGATGGCGCTGATGTAGTGAATTTTCTGTGTTCCTTTCGCAAACTTGATGGTTTCCCAAACTATATTCATTTCACACGATACAAAGTTTAAGTCACCGACAGGAACTTGACAATATAACCAATGTCTCAATAGCATGTGTACCATATGATGTGGCAAAGAGTATCCGGTATATATTCTTCAGTTCATTTCCCTCTTTATAAGTGTAACATTTGCTAAATTATATTTCTGTTTACACCCATCGTGAAAAACCAACCCAGCACTGTTTCTATGATTATAGTCCTCAAAATGTGGTCATTCAGCAGCTTCAGCAAATAATCGACACATTACCGATGATGGGAAATGTAATCTGATCTGGAATGACTGGATCTAATCTTTAAGCAGGCAAGAGTATTGCAGTAGTACGAATTTTTTCGATGCACATTCCCTTGCTTCGTTAAAAGTCACTTGTGTTTACAAAATAGTACAAAACATTTTGGTAGGTGCATTTTCTACCTGCTCAAAGCTTTGTAGTTTTTATAATTGGCATTCCTTCTAAAATTTAATATGCGTATGTTTGTAAATACCACATTAATTTCTTGTCTTTAGCACTGACTTAAAAGGCTTTAAGTCTGTAAATAGTTGTGATAGCCGTAGTCACTTGTAACACCTTATTTATTTGTATAAATGATAAATAACAGAGAAGATTAAGATTTTTAGATTGGAATGTGAAATGAATGCTTCTCTAACACTTGCAGACTTTTCCTGTTACATAAGGGCTTTGGTGAAAGGCGAACACCTGGCATTTTAAGCAACGTAATTGGGTTTTTCTGAGCATCGACAATCGTGGTTTTTACGTTGTGTTCGTTTGCCCGCTGAATTCTAGCGCCATTTCAGGACATTGTATATCACCGGCCAATCGGCAATCAGTATTTTAAATTTTTGAATACGCCAATGCTCCTGCGCATACGGAAAGTCAGTGTTAACACATGGGTGCCTGTGGTTGGCATATAAAGAGGAAAATCGCCCAGTTTTAAGCATTGCAGACATTCATTCAAGACGGGTATTCTAAAGCTTTCTAAAGTATTTCAAAGGCACTAATTTGCTAAATGCATTCTGAAGCATCCTGGAGCATTCTAAAATAATCACAGGCATTCTCAAACTTCCTTCACTCGGTCGGTGGCGGGAGCGCGTAACTTACACATATCAAAATATATAAATAATCAAACAACCAGCGATAATCCACTGTAAGCTTTAATTCCTATGAGAAAGTTGGACGATAGAGCAATACTTAGCAAAGCCTTGCCGTGACGTGAGAATCAGCTAATTAAGTTATTGTTTTCCCGGAAGCTCGCGGTCATCAGAAGTACTTAGCATGCCAGAGCGCCGAGTCAATAAACTACTAGTTCAAGGGTTATGGACATTAATTTTTCGACAAAAACTATATATAAATTATTACGAGGTGTCAGGGCAATAAATGCACTTGTTTCATCATATATATTCATTTTAAACATGATTTTCTGTCCCCTCCTGTTGTGTGAAACACAACAAAGACGCCAAAAATCCCAGAGGTTAGAAAGTCGATGAAAGCATGACTATTGGCTACGCCCACGCAACAACGACAGAACGTCGAGAACTGAACCACACTCGTCGGAGACACCGACTAGAACTCGCATTCTATTCTATTTTCTTTCCAAGTTAATAGATCGGTTGAATAAAATCACGATTTAATCCTCGTCCAATGTAAAATAAACGAAGATAAAAAGGCTTTCAATTTCACTGAACTTTTCAGGAAAAGAGAGAGGTAATATATGCTATTTTTCATTAAATAAACTTATTGGCTCATCCTCAACGTAAGCATCCCTATATCAGTAAATGTTTTGAGCAATCGCATGAGGAACTCATGATCACATACATATATTCGAATGAACTACAGAATTACTCCATATTAGTGCAAATTGAAAGCGGTGGAGGTAACGAGAGTTAAACACGATTCTACAGTTATTCAACGTGATTGCTGTTATTCGAGGAAGACAGCTATATAATCACTTTTAAAGTAAATTTATCATTGCACTAAGTGCACATATTATACTAGGCCTGCGGAGATACAGTACTAACAATGAAGCATTAATTTTGCAAATGGAAAAAAGAGATAAGCAGATTTTTACATTGAGGAACCTTATAAAACCCATTATTTTAATTGCTGAACATCAAGTCATCCGTTAAAATTCTGTAAAATATCTTAAAAATCCACACAGTAAAAATTTACAGAACTAAAATTTGAAATATCAATATCGAAAATTATCGTATGTATAAAACATAAATTACAATGTACCTAACAGATATTTAATTCTGTTTTTAAACTTTAAAACATAGCTATTATATACATCATACTGACTTTTACAAGGTATTATTAGTTCCACTGCTTAACATAGATAATGAAAATTGGTATCAAATGGTAACGGAAAAAGAATGAATTATAAAACATGCTATTTCTAGCACGCATAGCAAAAGTCATTTGAAAATATTGGATACCAAGTATCAATAAAAGGGATAAGTTAATGATTACAGCTGACGGTGTAAATCTGCTTAAGGAACAATCATAATATGAGTCAATACAAAGTAATATAACAATTTTTTCAGTGCATCCCATAGTTAGGACGACATGAAGACGTTCTCAGAGATGCAATAAGCTGTTCCCTATTCTCGCATTAGAAAAAGGGCAAATAAAAGCAAACAATTTGATTTCTGTATGATTTTAAATGTACCCTAACATATAGGTCTCATTCCAGTACAAAATTAATATCCCCTCGTGGGGCCAATCAATGCGTAATGACGGTCGGTCGTTTTGATTGATTGGTTATTGTTTTGGGGGCCCAAAACGGCTAAGGTCGTTAGCACCCAAAAACACTAAAAACGGCTCAGAGTAAAATGAATAATCCATCTGCACTAACAATCAGTGTAGAAAACAAGCAATATTAGCACTTTAAGCAATAAAAATATCCAAATGACAAATAACATGGGGGAAATAGTGAACAATAAACTAAAACACATCAGCAAAGCTGAAAACAAAACAGCCTTAAAATTGTCTAAAATGCCGTCATAAATAAAAAGATATAAAACCACACCTTGCTCCAAAAGCAACAAACACGGTTAAAACAGAGCAATCACTCCACAGCAATCACATCATATACATGTACTTCCTCAATAGAGGCGGTCAGTCAGTTCAAGCTGGTACCACGGGAAAAGGAATGTTTTCAATTATTATTGTCGCGTAAGTTGAACAGTGTTTCCATTAACGCCTCTCAGAAATAAAAATTGCAGGGCGATAACTCAGGGGACCTAGTGGGCCACATGTTATTAATGATGACTATTATAGGATATTTCATGAATTACATGCAACCGAGGTCGTTAAGGCGCGGACTCGTGAGCGGGAGTTCTGGGGTTTGAATCCCACCAGGACTGCCCTTTGACTGGGTTTTTTTTCAGGTTTTCCTCAATCCTAATAACTGGCAAATGCCGGGGATGTGCCCTAAACTTAGGCCTGGAACGTTTCCTTCCTTAAAAAAATTCTTCCCCAATTTATCATTTCATTTCATGTATCACCAGTGCTCACCGCCTGTGTTGCCTCAGTAGTAAAAACGGGTGTTAAACACCATTATAAATATTTTCCTTCGGATTTCTGACCATTATATAAATTATGTTTAATTTTGTTTGCTATCAATTCCCTCAATATCATAAGCTCTCCTTAAATGATATCAATATTGTGTTTTATTATAACTACCTAAATCCTAAGGCAAGTTAAAATATGTTCTTATTTCTATTATGTTTTAACTTCTTGTTATCTTCTAAATAAATACTTAGTTCTCTGTTAAAAGTTCATTTTTTTTTCACTGCATTCTCTTCGAAATTGATCAATTAGTCAATTTATCATCATATATGGAAAATATATCTTCAAACAAATTATTATAGTTTTGCTAACGAACGGATTGAATATTTCTTTCTCTTTATTTTTCTGTCTTTACTTCCATTTTAATTTATCTGTCTTCCCTGGGGTACCTCGTATTGTAACTCTGACGAATTACTGTGATGTACCATCTGTATTGAAAAATATAAAAACCAAATTTTGTTCTTAAGAAAAAGAAGAAGAAAAAGAAAAAATAGTTTGCGTTACTTATAGCTTTGTATTGAAGGCATTTTGTGCTGTATCTATAGCTGTAACTGTAACTGAGGCATTATTCTCATATAGTGTCGATCTTTAAAAATAATAAGCGTTAATCATTAGAAATGAGCAGACCCAGATACTGTTGTTGCTCCTACTGCCCCTATCAATTGTTTAACTCAAGAAATAGTCTTTCCGTGAATGATATTATAGGTATTAGCTGTGATAGTGGCAGTACCTTACCATTGCGAGCTTTCTTCTTTGTCGACCGTATGTTAGTAGGAGACTTTCGCTTAATTGTCGAAGTAGCTTGAGTGTTTGAAGTTCAATCGATAACTTCAATGAATGTTGTGTAATGAGGTGTGCACATATACACATTGTAGCAGAGAACATGGTGACTAATGATGAAAATGATGACACCGAACTTATCCAAATGTATTTATATTCTTATTACAGCTATGCAGGTCATGTACGTTCGCTTGTACAATAACTAGGAAGAGGTATTTACAGTGATAAATGGAGCCGTTATCGGAATTACACAGCAAGTAACCGGCGATAATTTTGTGCTGATAAAAATAAAGTAGCTGACTAAGAATATGTGTGCGGGCATATTGAAAAAAACGAGCATTTTAAAGTGACGGGTGAAGTGTGATCTAGAGTGGAGGTTGTTATCGTAATTACATAGCAAATCAATGACGATGATTACGTTATTGCAAATATATTAACTGATTAATTGCAAATGCCCTTGCACAATTACAAGGAAGCGTAATTTAAAAGCGATAATGATGATTGTTGTTTAAGGGGCGCACAACAGCTAGGGTCATTAGCGCTCAAACATACTAAAAACTGCGTCAGAACTAAAAAATAAATAGTTATCACAAATCAAGTCTTAGTAGCACGTTGTGCAACAAAATAAAAACCCATAACAAATAACAAGTGGGTGTAATGGTCAACAAAGGACTGGTATTGAAAAAGCCGCAATAGCGAAAAACAACAGTCCTACAAAGTTCTAAAAAGGGTCAATAAAACCCCATAACCATCGACACTAGAACATATAAAAACTGGTAGAAAAACACATCAGCAAAAAGCTGAAAATAAACCAGTATTGTAAAAGTCTAAACTGGTAACAATAAGACCCCAAAACAATAACAAGGGTTATATATAACAACTCAATTAAAGACTGGTACTAAAAACGATGCATCGAATGATGAAACAACAACAGTCTTAAAAGTGTCTAAAAATGCCGTCATGGACAAAAAGAGAACACCTCACACCTTGCTCCAAAAACCACAAACACGGATAAAACGGAGCACTCGCTCAACAGCAACCACATCATCTGCAAGTAATTCCTCAACAGAGGAGGGCAAACCTAAGCTATGTCTAAAAGCTGCCAGATGATGGGATTCAATTAAAATGTGACGCACTGTAAAGGGGTGGTCACAGTGGGGGCAAGCTGGAGCGGGTTGACCATTAAAAAGGTGAGAATGACTAAAACGGCAATGCCCAATTCTAAGACGAGCTAAAATTACTTCTTCGCGACGAACAGCGCGAGAAGAAGTTGACCAGTTAAAAGGGGATGATTTACATTCCCGAAGGTTACTGGCGAGTATTAAATCCCACTCATCGCGGCAGCGCGAGAGAATGCCACCACGTAATAAATGGTTAAAATCGCCAAAATAAAAACGTTGCTCGTGCTCAGCAGGGCCTAAAAGAGCGGATTTAGCTGCGGCATCTGCGGCCTCATTACCTTTGAGTCCCACATGTCCAGGTACCCATAATAGTGTCACCCTGACGCCAGCGTCCAAAAGAGTAAACACTATTTCCTGGACCTTCTGCACAAGGGGATGGTGGTTGTACAGATTTCTAAAACTTAATATTGCACTCAAAGGGTCAGAACAAATAACAGTGTTCCCAAGCCCGTGAACAGAAATAAATAAAATCGCCCGATAAATAGCATAGAGCTCCGCTATGAAAATAGATGTCGCAACGTTAAGACTAAACGTAAAACATGCTCCATTAAAAACAAAAGCACATCCTACCCCTTTGTCAAATTTCTAGCCGTCGGTATATATAAAATTCCAGCCATTAAAAGAGGATTTGATCTCGCTAAAAGAACAACGAATAACATGTGCTGCGGTCGAAGATTTCGGACAGGACGTAAGCCCAAGATGAACGGGGGCCTCTGCTACAATCCAGGGGGGAGAAGAATTGTCCCCAGCTAAGAAAAAAGCAGGTAACTCAAAGCCCAACATCTGTAAAATCTCCCTAAAACGAAAGCTAGCAGGCTTAGGGGTAAAAGACCGAACAGCATAAAAACGATCAAAAGACACATTAAAAAACGGGCCATTCGTGGGATGAAGAGGTTGCGCAGCTAAGCGACTACCGTATGCAGCTAGTAAAACATCCTTACGATAAAACAACGGAGGTTCTCCAGACTCCGCACAAAAACTCGACACAGGACTAGTGGGGAATGCTCCAATGCCAACACGGATACCCCTGTGATGAATCGGGTTAAGGCGACGAAGCACAGAAGGTTGCGCTGAGCCATAAACCACACAGCCATAATTCAGTTTCGATCGGATAAGTGAGCGATAAAAACGTAAAAGAACAGTCCGGTCAGCTCCCCAAGATGTGCCACTTAAAACACGTAAAATACAAAGATAACGTTCACACTTGCCTCTGAGTTGCGCTATATGCGATGACCAGCATAATTTCCTATCAAACACCAAGCCAAGAAACCTAACTTCGTCTGCGAAAGAGAGTGCGTCTGGGCCAAGATGGAGCGAAGGTGGAGGATACTCCTTGTGGCGCTAGAAGTTTATGCAGACGGTCTTCTCTGCGGAGAAACGGAAACCGTGGTTTACACTCCAAGCGTAAAGGCGGTCGAGACAGCATTGGAGGCGGCGTTCCAAGAGATAGGTTCTCCGAGAGGAAAGATAGATGGCAAAATCGTCTACAAACAACGACGATTGTGTTCCTGGCGGTAAACACTCGGTGATAGAGTTAATCGCAATGGCAAACAGTGTGCAACTGAGTACCGAGCCCTGAGGTACATCGTTCTCTTGAATAAAACTAGATGATAAAACTGATCCCACGCGAACATTAAAAACCCGGTCCTTCATAAATTCCTGAATAAAAACAGACATACGCCCTCGTATGTCCCAACCGTGAAGCGTTCGGAGGATACCGCCTCTCCAGCAAGTATCATATGCTTTCTCCAGGTCAAAAAATACAGTAACCGTTTGGCACTTCCGAATAAAACCGTCCATTATGTGGGTCGAAAGAGATACGAGATGGTCGACAGAGGAGCGATGACGACGAAAACCGCACTGAGCGTTCGTCAATAGATTTCTCGACTCCAAACACCACATAAGCCGTCCGCTGATCATGCGTTCCAACACCTTGCAGACGCAGCTGGTGAGGGAAATCGGACGGTAACTAGAAGGAAGGTGTGAGTCCTTTCCAGGCTTAGGTATCGGAATGATGGTGGCCATTCGCCAGGCGCTAGGAAATGTGCCATGACACCAAATAAAATTAAAAGTCTGTAATAAAAATGCATTGCCTTCCGCTGATAAATACTGCAACATAGCAACATGAATGCCATCCGGCCCTGGTGCGCAGTGTCTAGAGTTCGTAAGGGCATGCTCCAATTCCCTAGAGGTGAAGGGGACATTGTAGCACTCCTGATGGTTGGAGGCGAAACAAAAGCCCTTTGACTCGACCTGCTCTTTAATTGTGCGAAAAGCAGCAGGATAGTTGGCCGAGCTTGAAACATCAGCGAAAGTACGACCTAAAATATTAGCGACATCAATCGGAGTAGTGACAACCCGATTTAAAATCCGCATACCGGGAATAGTCGTAAACCTAGGGTTGCCCGCAACGCGGCGTAGTCGTTTCCAAACTACGACGGAAGGCGTTGTGCGGTTAAAAGACGAGGTAAAAGCAATCCAAGAAGCCTTTTTGCTATCCTTAATGACTCGACGGCATTTGGCGCGAAGTTGTTTATAGCGAATCATATTTGCTGAAGTAGGGTGACGACGAAAAGCTCGGAGAGCACCTCGGAGTGCACGCAACGCATCCTGGCATTCATAGGTCCACCAGGGAACCGGTATGCGTCTGGGGTGACAAGACGACCGGGGAATAGCCTGATCTGCGGCTGTTGTGATGACCGTACGGAGGTGCTCGATCGCGACGTCGATAGATTGAAATTCACACCCTGAAAATTCGGCCATAGATCGAAAGAGAGGCCAGTTCGCCTTTTCAAAGAGCCACTTTGGCGCGCGCTGTGAATGTGCATTTGAAGAGAGTACATGGATCTGACACGGAAAGTGGTCACTGGAATATAAATCGGAGATGACGTTCCAGGTAAAATGAACAGCAAGTGAGGCAGAACAAACAGCTAGGTCTAAGTGAGAATAACAATGAGTGCTGTCAGAAATAAAAGTAGGATCACCAGTGTTGAGCAAAATGAGGTGTTGGCGGTTTAGGAAGTCAGCCAACATGCTACCCCTTGCACACTCCGAGTTGGAACCCCACAGGGGATGGTGAGCATTAAAGTCCCCCAGAAGTAGGAGAGGGGGCGGTAGCCGAGATAAAAGATTATCCAGATCAACTGTTGCCACAGCGGCAGAAGGAGGCAAGTATACAGTACAAACTGAAAAACTTAAGCCTGACAAGTGGACTGTAGCTGCAACAGCTTGTAAAGGCGTCTGGAGATTAAGTGAAGCACTGTAAACGTCATCTCGGATTAAAATGAATACTCCGCCATGCGCGGGGGTGCCGTCCTCGGGAGGAAGGTCATACCTCACCGAAACTGTATCCGCGGAGAGTGTACGAATCCTGTGGTCGAAGTTTAGTCTCTTGGAGACACACAATCGGTGAGTCAGACGATCGTAAAAGTAACTCCAAGACAGGTCTTCGACTGCGGAGTCCACGCACATTCCATGAAAGGATAGGCATTATTAAAATTATATAAAATAAATAAAAAATTAACCACATTACTTTTTATTCGGTCCAGGACGAATTAGGCGTCCCTTTTTTAATCGCGTGGGACTCGGTGGTTTTGCCGGAGCAGGCACATCCTGCTCCATCACATCCTCAGAGGGAGGGCTCTCCCGCTGAGAAGAGTCAACCGATTCCTAAACCTGGAATCGGTTGAAGGTGGAAAGAGGCGGTGACGGCGACCGCCTAGCAGGCTTGCTCCCGTATCCATCATGGGGAACTCGATCTCCGAGGTGGAGAAGGGCTCGATCTCTGCTTCTTGTCAGTGGACGACTTCATAAAATCAGTACGAGTGTAAGAATTCTTAAATTTCATAGCCGCAGCATCGAAAACAATAGGCTTGGGCTTGGCTGGAGAACGTTTAGCGGAGCTCGATGCACTAGGGACCTTTGTGAAAACCAAGTCACAAGTCTGCGTGCTGCTATCTCGCTTCTGGATAGGAGATGAAGCTACAGCGCTGTACGTACCGGTCTTAGGTATCACAGGTAGACGAGATTGGAATCGTTTCCGGGCCTCACTGAAGGAGAGTTTTTCCTTCACCCGGATCTCCTGGATGCAGCGCTCTTCTTGATAGCGAGGACAATTGCGGGACGAAGCTGGATGGTCACTGCGGCAGTTCACACAGACGAGAGCAGATGGACAGGCTCCTTCGTGACTTTCTGTACCGCAAATGCTACAGGTGGCATGAGTACTCTTACACGACATGCGAGTGTGGCCGAAGCGTTGACATTGAAAGCATCGCATGGGACTGGGGATATATGGGCGCACCTCTATAACCTCATAACCAGCTTTAATCCTGTGCGGTAACTCGACTCGGTTAAAAGTGAGGAAGAGAGTGCGGGTGGATTGCACTGCACCTTCCTTCTTCGCCTGTACACGGTACACTGATGTGACTCCTTGGTCTTCCAGACAACCCTGGATCTACGAATCAGACATGCCATCGAGAACATTGGTGGATACAACTCCTCGCGACGAGTTGAGAGTTCGGTGTTGCTCAACACGGATCGGGTATCCGTGGAGTATCGTCGCCTTGAGCAGTGAGTTAGTTTGTGACATTGCTTGTGTCTCCACCAACAGAGAACCATTTCGAAGTCGTTTACAAGACTTAACAGGTCCAGAAATGCTATCAATTCCCTTCTGAATAATAAAAGGGTTCACTCGAATAAAAGACTGGCCTTCTTCAGTTCTACTAATAACTAAGTAACGAGGGCAAGACGGCTTTGTTACTTCTCTTACGTCCACTCTTTTAAGTTTTATTTGAATAGGTGGGTTATTGTTTACCATAGCGTTTTCATCCTCCACCATTGCAGCTGTCTCCGATGGCAGGCTACTTAATGGGCGCCACCCCGGCTCAGGTGACCGGTCCTGGCCTAGACAAAGTCACCTCAGGGTCAAACATCCCGGATCCAGACAGAGGTACCCAATTGCCTACAGGAAGTTCGCAGCTCATGCAATGGCCCCTCCCCGGACCTGGCCTTTACCAGGGGATACGCTCACCCCCTACATGATGGCCCAGTGCTGGGAGTCACGCCATTACCCAGTCACATTTTAACCGTGTCAAACTCGGGGGCATCCTTCAGACTAAAAGCAGGGAGGTTTAAAAGTAAAAAGTAAAATGGAGACAAACTAAAAAGGAGTCAAACGCGCTGAGCGCGGACCTATGGGAGCGGTTCGGGTGCCTCGGGGTCGCTAGGCCCCGTACCCAAAAAATTGGGCCCCTGAGAGGTTTAAAAGCGATGGTGTGGTTACGATCTGGAATGAAATATTTTGCAAAAAGAAATAGCAAGTCACCATAGATAAATCAGCTGATAAATGTACATGCAGCAAGCAGTGCTCTCTGATGTCAAATGTAGGCGAGTTCAAAAATTCACGCATTTTAAAATATTGCAGCATTGTATAAGATCACCTAATACATTCACTTAGAAGTATTCTGAAACTATAGTTTCGGCAGATCCGATGCGTGAACATAAGGAAGAAATTGACCATGTGGAATACATACATTGTGTTTTTACTCAATATTTAGAATTTGTCAATGGAATAATTGCACGGTGAACTGAGATATCTTTCATTTTTGTTATTAATACGCAAAATCCAAGAATGTATTTTCACGCCAGAAATAGATTTGATCAAATGAGTATAGATATAATTTAATATTTTGTACAATCCATAATGCTAAGAAATTACAATATTTTCTTAGACTGTACGTTAAAATTGTCTAATATTTACACCATAACTTTGAAAAAGTTGTTTAACTAACTGTGAGGTGTGAGACTGAAATATAAACATTACAGTTTTTACCATTTATGTTGCAATTTCAGCATGTATGGCAAAGATTGAAAGCGATTCAAACTATAATGCTATAAAGAGATGTGAAACAGTACAAAAACGAAATGAAATACATTTATATCAACTTATTGAAAAGATGTAAATACACCATGCATCATATAAGACGTTAAATGTTTCGGAAAAAGTCAATTTTTCTCGGGCATGCAAAAACAAAATGCTATATAACCCACAAATTGACAGTAAATAACATCCATTTACGATATGGTAATGGACAATCACTTTACTGATCATAGATATACACAAGAGTATTTCAGTGTACATGTTATTACAGGCAATGAAATCACTGCCTTAAATATAAAAGAGATTTGCACTCTTGCAGTTGTAAATACATAAAGTGTCAACTTTCGAGTGTAACTTCAATCGAACAGTATATATTTTACAATATATATAAATGAGGGTTTATGGAATATTCATGTTATAACAATGATTGGATAAGGGGAACTTTCTGTCCCCAAAATTTATCTGCAGGTTACGAGGAAGAAGTTTTCCATCAATGTAATAAATTATATTTAGATGCAACCCAATTGAAGTAGACCATTAGGCGAAAACTATACATTTTTCCGAATTTAAATGCTCTCAAGAGAAATTGTACCGATTCCAAAGCCAGTTTTTGAACATGAGGCAAATTTATGCCTGTTTTATCAAACGTGTAACAAATGTATTGACGTTAACAAAAAATGCAAACACCTTCGCAATGTGGAGCAATGGAGTGGGTATTTGAAAAAGATCCAGTGCCCCAATATTTTTTACACTTCAAATTTACATGGTGCAACACTTAAGAGAGTGGCGTAATTGCTGGTTGTTTTTAAAATCCTACGATGGTCCCATTTTATTGTAATACATGATGTGAAAATTTATATACACCCACACTAACCACGAATGGGAATGGCATATATACAATAAAACACCGTAATGTTATATTTTTTAATTTAAACATTATTCTTATTCTACTTAAAAATTATCCAAGATATATGCGTTGGAAGAATCGAAAGTGTACTATTTTATATTTATTTACCACCTCATATAATGAAAAGTACGTTATTACGAAGCACAAAATAAGTTATTGTCCCGAGAAAATATCTATGGATGAAAGATAAAGTTTTGAAAATTGCTCTGCTTAAATGTTCCTTCAAAATATATATATTCTTCAATTACTCATAGAATATTCTAAAATGAACTTATGGGTATTATGTTTAAGTGTGACAAAATTCAGAAGACTCTTTATGATAGAAAACGAGATTGATCCTTTTAGAGAATGCGTAACTATTGTAGTTGCTTGCAGAACCATTTATAGGAAATTTTCGTGTCCAAGAGCACAATTTCTATATGTTTCTTCTTCGGATATCGCTTGTGCGACAAGAAGTTTCGAATTGTTCTCTTGATTTACTGACTGGAACGACAGAAAAATGTGTTTATTCGACACATATAGGATGGTCGAAAAATATTTTAAAAGGTTACGTCGATGGTTACAGAGAAAATTTAGAAAACGGTTAAAAATTACGTGTACTTGTTCCATTAAATTTTTCTATCACGCATGTCGTCGACATGGTTTTAATAGAACGTGGATTCTTGGTGGTATGGGAGGCGAAACGGTGGACTCCGAATTTGAATCCACGGAAATTCTAAGAAATATAAAGAGGCATGGTAGGAAGCAAATATAAAAGAACTGAAATTTGGGAACGCGACTTGGGGGATAAAGTTTTGTGTAGAGCGTGCAATTTTGTCTCTTCGTTTTCTATTCCGGAGCCTCTCGATCCCAAGCTGCCTTCTCTGGAGGTCTTCCAGGTTCCATCATTTCAACTTGAGTACATTATGTAATTTCTGACATTGTGTATCTTTTTTGATTTGTTTATTTAAGGACGCTCTTTAACATTGGAGGTCATTAGCGTCCCATTCTATTTAGGGCGTGAAACGGCCGACAAATTTTGCTCAGAAGCCTTTTTTCAGGCTTAAGGTTCTTTATCGTGCCGTAAATGTACGACACGGTACCCACGGCTTTACTTCCCTTCCAAAGGAAGCCATACTTACGATTTTTACGCCCGAAAAAATGCATCGATCCTGGCCGGGTTCGAACCCGCGACCTTGGGTTTAGAAGGCAAGTATGGGTACCATTACACCACCAGGACCGACACATTGAGTGTTGGTGGTGCAATTTGCCCAAGGAGACATTTATTTAAATTTTAGACAACCGATTTTAAAGGCAACGACGATCCAATGCTTAGAAATATCTGCTGCCTCCATATCTGCTGCCGTGACGAAAGAGCTCTTCAGACTGAAAAACCTTTAAAAGATGAGAGAAACTGCCCTTTTCCGTTATTCGCTCATTTTTAGAGCTTTGAGCACATGTCGACTATAACATAATTTGTGCCATTTCAATTTCTTGATTGATAAAGGTATTAGACACATAGTTAAGGAAGTAGCTGTTCGCGTCGAGAAGTGCTGTCATGGTTCTTTAAGATTCCTCTTTGAGATCAATGGGCACCATCGATTAAAATCGATTGCCTACGAGATCGTCTCCGGAGTGAATGGTATAATGTGAGAAGATGGAAACGTATGCTAAAATTGGATGCTTCCAATCTTAAAACGCAGTGCGTGCACGAATTCCGCATCTACTGTTGCAGCATGTGGTACGGAGAGGCGGAATACCACATATACAATCTTCATCATCGCCAACCGAAGAGCACTGATTTGAATGAGGGACTTACACCGTTCTACCCACGATACGAATCTCGTATCCGACCTCGTTCACATGGGAAACAGGTGTGGATTAAGGTGGAGTTGTTTACAGGCATATCTGTACAACCTCTCGAGAGACTCCACAGAGATCTTTCCTCGGTTCGCGTAACTCTTAGTAGTAGCGGTACGTCTTTCGCTGTGTTCGTTTTCTTCAGGAGCGTTCGGATAATTGCTCTAGTTGTAAACGGCATAAGGATGGCCATAGACATGACTGACGAGGATGCTACTCCCTTTATAGATCAATGCATCACTCGGCGTAGGTAGATCAGCATTTTGAGGTGCGAGAATGAGGCGAACTTTCTGACAAACACCTTACACGTTCTCGGAAACGAAGGTGCCGTTGTATCCTACTCACGTAAGACTTGGATATTGGACCACAACCTGCACTTGCTGATGTTCGATTCCGCCACCTGCATTTCGCTGTCTCACCATTAAAATTATCAAATAAAACATTTGGGTACAAGGAAATAGTACACACATGCGATGCAAATTCAAAATCGGAATGGTGGTTTTTTCGATTAAAGAGGTGAAACATTAGAGGAATTAATATCCGAACCAAATCTAACAGTAAAGAATGATAATCCTGCAACCGTTGAAAAAAGAAACGGTGAATCTGCTAACTTTGATCTAACCCTGTGTAATAATAAAATCAACGGAAAAATTATAAGCTGGAAAGTGGGTCAAGAATAATTACCATTGATCATTGCTTAACCGCCACGGGTGGCCGAGGTCGTTAAGGCACGGACTAGTGAGCGGGAGGTCTGCGGTTCGAATCCCACCAGGACCCTCCTCCCTGACTGGGGTTTTTTCCAGGTTTTCCTCAGTCTTCATAACTGGCAAATGCCGAGGAGGTACCTGAACTTAGGCCTGGAACGCTTCCTTCCTTAAAAAAAAAATATCCTTTCCCAATTTATCATTTCATCTCATGTATCATCAGTGTCCACCGCCTGTGGTGCCTCAGTAGTAAAAACGGGCGTTAAACACTACTCAAAAAAAATCATTGCTTAATAAATTTCGTTTGTTGACATTGGAAGAGTACACAAAGGGAACTCATTTTAAGATTGGAAACGTAATTGCGCACAGGCAAATTGGGAAGATATGTCTTTGATAGCTGCAACTTAGTATACCAAGGTCTTATCAGAGGTTTAAGAAGCAAATAACCTAACGAAGGTCATAAAATAACAATTAAAAATGGTTCCAATAAATAAGATTAAGAAATATTTGTACAAGGAGTGGACCGACGCACTCCAAGAAGCTAGAAGACAAATGAGGAAAACCAGAAGAATGTATCAAAAACGATAATTGCGGATGAAAGTATAAATAACTTAGGAAATGTTCGAGAGGCAAACTAAAGATTCAAAAATTTTCTGACTGAAACGAGGTATAACTCGTAGAAAAACTTTATAGATAATAATTTAAACATAAATGCTTGGGGATCCCCTATAAAATTGTAATGGACAAAATCAACAACCAGAAATAATAAGCACTCTTAAATCGGATAACGGGACAAAGACAACCGACTGGAAATGCTCAATGAACGAATTTCTTAAAAAGTAATACCTGATAATGATACACAATCTGACATAGCAGAGAAAATGCTACAATGAAGTAATATTTACAGAGACTAAATTAAAAAGTAATATATCCGTTTGATATTACAGAAATAAGAGAAGCTATTTAAAAACTGAAGAAAAAGAAAGTAGCTAGACCTAACGAAACAACAAATGAAGTCTGAAAATGTCTGGAAGAAAAATTAAACCACCGTCTTGTTTAAACATTATAATAAATGTGTGTGGTTGGGAAGATTCCCAAATTTTTGGAAAACAGCCGCAGTAATAATTTTATAAAAGGGTTCTGATATGAATTTGGGCATGTAAAAGTATACCATCCAATTACTTTGTTGAATACAATGTGAAAAAAATTTGAAGAATAGATTGGTAAAAGAATCACTGAATATAGAACAATGATTGAAATGAACGAAAAAAAAAATATGGCTTTAGAAAGGGAGGGTCCATTGAGGATGCACTAAATGAAGTACTGAAAATGACAAATACATCTAAATTAAGGATTTTTATTGGCATATTAGGGACGTTTGATAATCTATGATGGCCCTTCCTTTTTGAAATATTAAGAGATAAGAACTATCCAACAAGTCTTTACAACTTAATAAAAGATTATTGCAACAATAGGAAGATCTATATAAAAGGGATAGGGAAAGAGTAGAACAAAATATAACTAAGGTAAGTCCGCAAGGGTCAGTCCTAGGACTAATTTTCTGGAACATAACTCTTGAAACACTATTAGTTAGACTGCAATAACACTCAGACATAGTTAATACATTAGCGTATGCAGATGATGTTATCATTTATAATAGATGGAAGTAATAGAAGAGAAGTAGAAGCAAAGGCCAACAACTTAACGAAAAAATAAAACTTGATTTATTAACTCCAAACTACAAATATTTCCAAAAAAATCAGGATACATTGTTTTAAAAGTAAAGTTCAAAAGAGACCCAACTATATACTACAATAATAAGGCAATAAGAAGGTTAAAAGAGGTGAAGAATTTTGGATTACTATTGAATGAAATACATTTCAGAAATCACACCCAATATATAAGTTCAAAATCTGAAAAAACAATGATGCAACTGGCAAGGTTAGCGAAATGAAAATTCAAAATTACACTAAAACCCATTACTAAAGTATATTTGCAGTTATTATTAATGGGGCGGGAGTATGAGCCCACAGAATTAATGATGTTTTGACAAGAAATCAAATAAGCAGAACCCAGCCAAAAATATTGCTAAGATACATCAGCACAGTCAGGACCACACGGACACTAGCCCTATTAGTAACAAAGGGTTTTTGGCAAATTAAATTATTTCATCAAACTAAGGAAAGAAATTTACTGGCTTATGTAGGACAATTTTGGGAAAGTAAGATAAATAGTTGGGAGTTGCAATCACTCAATAAAAGATATTAAAATCTTATTAAAAGTAAATTGGCAGCGTGAATGGAATCAATGTGAAGTGGAAAGAGGAACCTATAATATCTTATTAACATTAATGAGATATTAAAATTAAATACATAAACCCTACTAAGGGATTAATACGTTATTTAGCAGGTATTGGACTATATAAAACCTAATGGAACAACATTAAACAAATCATGTAACGTTATTTGCCACCACTGCGGTAAGCAAGGAACCCCAGAACATGTCATTTTTGAAGTTACATATTGCCTATAACATACCAAGGATGAAAGGACAATTTTGGGTGTCATAATTATTATTTATTATAAGAGATACTTTTTATACAAGCATTTAGATAATCTTACTCAAAAAATTAGTAGAATTTCATCGGAAGAAAAGTTGGAACAGGAAGAGATATAACAGCTACGGTACAAAACTAAATATCATCTCAATAACATGTAGCTATATGAAATATATTCGTTTGTGAATAAATGCCAACTTATAGTTTACAACATTTACGTTGTGCAAAAAATAATACGTTTTTAGTATACGTTAATTTCTTCTTTTATTAATTTTTATACATAACAATTAGAAGGTATGAAAGCCAAAAATATTTTGATCAAACCCACCGTTTTTAATGGTGTTTAACGCCAACCCACGCCTGAATTATATAAACAATCGCTGGCAACATTAACAAAAACTACATTAGTTCGTAATGCATACTTTTACAGGTTGACAAATAAAAGAAATAAAATATATGTATTTGGTAAAACTAATTGGTCATAATATTTAACTTGGCAAGAAAGACGTTTTAATTCAATAAAAACATTTTCACACTTTGATTTACTGTTAAAAGCACAATTATTAAAAATAAAATATATGTGTTTGGGAATAATTTCCTTTGCCAAACAAACAAACAAACAAACAAACAAAGTGCTAGGTTTGAAAATAAAAGGAATATTTGAATATTTAACTTTAGTAAAATTATTCGCTCATTGATTTATTTTACAAAAATATATATATATTGAAAATAAAATACTCCTATTTCCGAATCAAGTACTTTTGCAGACCAACAAACGAAATATTAACCTTGAAAACACAAAATAATATTTACTATATTTTCATACCTTCATTTACTTTTATAATTACAAATTAATATCAGAAATAATATATACTTACTAGCGAATCACTTGCCGTTTGCATACAAACGAAAAACTATTACTTTGAACCAAAGTTGATTTCCAATATTTAAACTAGCAAAAAATATATAAGTATTCTTTCAAAAGATATGTAATAGTACCACTCTTTGAGTACCTTATAAATAAAATTAATAAGTATGATATTTACATATTTCAACGCGCAAATAAATGTTAAGATATATTTTAATATTTTAAACAATCGTTGGTTAGCTTGAAAAAAAAGCAAAATATTATATATTTGTACAATTTCCAGTAAAATAAATACAATACGAATAAATGCTACAAATAAGAGAAAAAGTAATAAATATTCTGCACTGACATTGTCTAAGTAATAAAGGAATTCTTAGGAATCAAGGAAAAGTGAAATATTTAGGGATATAGAAATCCGTTATTGGTAAATACGAAACATGCCATTGTGTAGGTGATAATTTCTGACATACGTGTTCATTAAAACCTGAAAATGAATACATGAACAGATAGAAAACGCCCAAGTGAGGTCTTGTACAGTCTACATACATATGTATTTCTCTCCACTAATAAGTAAATATATTTAAAAACGCACAAAATGATTTAATAATCATGAACACAGAAATCACAATTAAAGATTCTTCACAAAAATTTCAAAGACACTATTAACACCCGTTAAAAATGTATTACGGGATAATTTATATGTGGGTTTAGCACTAACCATGCTATTCTTCAAAGTTATTCATATTATATGCACAGACTTCCTCAACTTGCTGAAAATTCGTGTTACCCCTGTAGCATTGCACACACATCTGTAATATGCGGAGGGCATCGGAATGTTCCTTTCAGTCATTTAATGAAATGTGTCTATATTATGTGTCTGGTGTTTCCATTGAATGCATTTGATCTATTTACATTTCCTGACACTGGCATTCCACTCATATCTGAAGTGTGCGTCAGGCATTGGAATGTTCCTTCCACTCCGCTAATTATTGTGTATATCGGACGTCCGGCATTTCACCTGAACTGCATTTGACCCTATTTACATTTCCTAACAGTTGCATTCCTCTCACATTTGAAGTGTACCTGAGGCAAAGGAGTGCTCCAATTACTCCTCTAATTACTTATGACTATGTATGGAGAGCCTGGTATTTTTCCTTAGGCACAATTGGCCCATATACTGTTTCTCAACACATTAGAAAAAAAAATACAAACTACAGTCCGTAATTCAGTATTTTAGGAATAAAACCAATATGAATTTTGTGCAATTGACTGCAAATTAATAAATCATTCAAAGCTATACTTAAAAGAGAAATTAATATTTTTAAATCATTGAATATATATAATTATGAAATATGATGTTGTCACCCAGGAGAATTGCAAACATTTCTCTGTCAGTATAAAAATACACTATGACCTCAATGAAAAGTGAACGTTGATCCAGTATAAAAGTAAATCCTGCAAATGTGATTTTACCAAGGCATTTCATGAGACAGTAATTGGGTTTAAATACGTATTGTATTAAGTACAAATATAAACAGTCATAAAGAACAGTTTACATTTTAGCGAAGCTTTATACACTACCATGTATAGCATTGACACTAACGCATTCTTGCGGTGAGTAATTAGGTTCCGGGTATGAATTAATGTATAAATATGTGTAGTGATTATTATTGCAAACATTGTAGTAGTTATCGGTACATCCAAAATACAAATTGTCTTGTGTTTGCAAACCATGTACTGCATAGTACAGTAAAATATATATTATATATACTCCTGTGTGCTTGCAGTTCCAGGCAATTTATACTTGTAAACTATATGGTATACCTTATCCCTATACACATATGGAGAAACATTACAAACCACCTTATGAGTGTCATGATTGCGTAACTTTTTTAATCCATGTTAATTAATTTCGCGACTTGATATATGTTTATATAATAGAGAAGTATTTTTAAATTTTTATGTATAACAAAACACCGGTTTTCTGAAATATACAATCTAGTTTTCTATGTAAGCAGGACAAAAATCGTTTTAGAGGATGAACCATTTTTATAGGTACTTGTTGAAACCATTATAATGACTCATTTTTCAATATTTAACATGATGATATCCAATGTTTAAACATTATTATGTAACAAAATGAATATGTACATATATTTTACAAAAATTTGGGGTTTTGTGGAAAATGTTTACACTGCCAGGCGCTAAGGCTTACAATCTTCACAATATTCCATTACCATATTCACATATACGCACCTATGTGTGAATGTGCAAAGGCATTTAGTATATTTATATTGGTCTTGTTTGTATATATTTCAGTATGGTTTAAACTCCAAAGGAACAATAACTACTAAAAATGTTTCCATTTAAAGAATAACACATTTATACTCTGACATAAGTGTGTTACTTTTTAATAAATATTAAAATAACAATTAGATGCATCATTTTAAAATAATATAATCATTTTACACGTTTCCAAAACTGTGCATTACCCAAATGCGTAATGTGACAAGCTTATAAAATTTGGTATGCAAAGAACGCTATCAACATTTGTAAACATATATTTGTAATTCCAATCAGTGAAGAACAAACTTACATGTACAAGCAAATTCTAAAGTGAATGCATGTACCTCCACTAATTGTGAAACGTATACAACAATATTATTATAAATTACCACGATCTTATAATAAAAATTGATTTGTTCGACGTGGTTCACAAATACAACTATAGCCAAAATTGTAACCCTGAATAGAGACAACAAAAATATTCTCTACCTTTTACTGCCTTCACACATATATTAGGCCACGTATAATGAAATATACTGATCTATAATTTGTAATAGTGTATGTTGTATCGTATTCCTCATTTCCTTGTTCTTAATTCTCTTCTTTATCCACCTCACCGTAGATATTAGAATCATTTTCATAAATTCATTATTTTCCCCAAGTAACATTAGGAAGACATTAATATATCCAATTATATATCTCAGTTAACGTACTTAAATAAAATATATTTTATTAAGTACTGAAAAGGACGCGACTTTCTCATCGTTAATGAGCATTAAACAGTATTTCATGGCGTTAAATTGGGAATGGAGTATTTCCATTATATATAGAGTAGACCTATTTGCCCAATGATTTTCTTTTCATTATAGCTTTAGGTTAATTTTTTTTTTTGAGTAGTGTTTAACGCCCGTTTTTACTACTGAGGCACCACAGGCGGTGGACACTGGTGATACAAGAGATGAAATGATAAATTGGGAAAGGATATTTTTTTTTTTTTAAGGAAGGAAGCGTTCCAGGCCTAAGTTTAGGTACCTCCCCGGCATTTGCCAGTTATGAAGACTGAGGAAAACCTGGAAAAAACCCCAGTCAGGGAGGACGGTCCTGGCGGGATTCGAACCGCAGACCTCCCGCTCACGAGTCCGTGCCTTAACGACCTCGGCCACCCGTGGCGGTGCTTTAGGTTAAATAAATGTATTAATGTAAATGAGCATTGCGAATAAAGTAATTTTACTGAATAATAAAATAAAATAGACACCTATAATGTTTAACCTTTACGCCCATGAAATTGCGAATTTACTACACGTTCTTCTTCTCAAGCAATTTGATTTATGTATCTTAATGGACTTTAAATTTCGAACAAAATACAAAAGTGTTTCACACTGGAGAGTAGCAGTTCGATACCTGTATGGATGGAAATTTAATTCGAAACAAAATATGAAAACCTTTTACCAGAAAGTACAGTTCAATAACTATCTTAACGTTTGCTTAATTATTCCAAAGCTTAGGCACATGCTCAATTATAATATACAGAGCTGTCACAATGAAATATTAGGGGAAAAGTTGTGTTTTTATCATATTTTAGTATTATTTTCCTATATTAACATAAGAAAATGTTAGAACTGAGAGCTGTAGCGTCTTCACATTGCATAAACTGCCAGCAGACGTTTTACAAACACTTATATGTTTGTGAAGTCTAACAGAATAAGAAAGTAGCTTTGAAACACTATAGTTTGATAACTCTTTTAAAGTTTGTTTAATTATTTCAGAGTCTACGTACAGATCCAGTTATAGATAGGTATCTTCCATTAAAATTGCAATAACCAACGCCATGGAGCGCAGCGTGATTTATAGCGATTGTTTTTCAGAGCTCCGTGACGAATATTATTCGAGCAGACCAGTTATTTTTTAATTCTTCGTATATCCTGGCAATTTCAATGTGACAGACCTTTTCCATTTCGCAAGCAAATACGGTTTTGTTACAGGTTGATTTTTTTTTTTTTTTTTTTGATTTGTTTATTTGAGGACAGCTCAGGTCATCAGCGTCCCAATCTATTCAGGGCGTGAAACGGCCGGCAAATTTTGCTCAGAGGCCTCTTCTTTTAGGTTCAGGTTCTTTTACGTGCCGTAAATGTACGACATGTGACCCACGGCTTTACTTCCCTTCCGAAGGAAGGAATACTTACGATTTTTACGCCCAAAAAATCCATCGATCCTGGCCGGGTTCGAACCCGCGATCGTCACAGCTTGATGGCAACTTATGCAATATAAAGACACTACAGTTATAAGTTGCAATGCTTTCTTATGCCTATTTGAGGAACATGTTAGAAATACATAAATGCTAGTTACCTTTCAAAGGAAGCTATTCTTAGCATTTAATCGGTTTGCTCAAGTCTGGTTTAAACCCGCCATTTGGGATGTATAAGGCTAGTTTAGTTACCTTTAGACCACTAGGACCAAAGTGCTTTCGCCAGGGTAAATATAATGGTTCGAATTGTGTGTCTGGTCATATTTTAAGCATCCGCATTTGGAAATTCTCCAAAGAACAAATAGTCGCCTTCAATTTCATTCCAATTTACCTTACCTTCATAAATACATATGGTGAATTTGAATTTTCATTCATTTTCTCAAAATTCACGTATTGTATAAAAAGTATAAATGATGTCAACTGTACTCAAATTCTTAAGCGACTCTCTGGGAGGGCGTTTTGCACCTCCGGGGTCCGCGAGTCACTGTTTAAGAACCTCTGAATTAAAAAACGTTAAATATCGAAATTAAATATTTTCTCTTGGGTTGAAACGGGAAGTTCAACGACATTTTTACTTTTAATAATTTTCTTACTACGTATTTTTATTTTTTGAACATGCCCAGCATATCTGTCACATTCAAGAAATGTGTGCCTTATTACGCAAACTCTTAACACAGTTCATTCCGTGGCTAGGGCCGCCGTCTGAAAAGAAATTAAATTTTTTGACACTCTCTGTTGAGCATATTAACACAAAACGAACAATTTCATTGGACATATACTGTATTTGTTTTTTTATGGATATTAATAATATTGGTACACCATCGTCCTCCTAAATTTCCATTCACCAACACTGAAAATATTTCACAACAATTGACATAGGAAAACAGTTTTCGGGACTGGAATCTTCGGTAAGGAAATATTTGGCATATAATCAAACTCTACATTATCCACATTTTTTTCTTTAAAAACCGAAAAACTGGCCTTTAAATATATACAACATTTCTGGTCTTTCTCTCAACTTGTGTAGAATATTAGGAGACTTATAATATTTGGGTTTATCATCTCATTAAGTGAACACGTATGAATTTGTTAGCTCCCAATCCCGTAATTGTAATTGTTACAAAATAATTTCTGTAACTATTCATTATAAAGTTAAAACTTGAACATTGGTATATTAGAGTTCATGCGTAGATTTCACTAAGAGGGAAGCATCTAAATAATTTATCTCTTTCGCAGAGTAATGTGACAGCCTTACATGATTTTTTTAAATAATCAAATACGTTATTTTTGGTAGGGCTTTTACGTCGATATTTTGGCATCCTTCATTTAACAAGATGCAAGGAAGAGATTGAAAAAATTTTTTCGGACGTAATAATTTCAAATATGGCTTCCTTCAAGAAGAGAAGTAAAGCCGTGGGTCCCGTGTCGTACATTTACGGCACGAAATAGAACCTCAAGCGTGATAGAAAATATCTCTGAGCACATTTTGTTGGCCGTTCCACGCCCTGAATAGAATGGGACACTGATGGCCTGATATGTTAAAGAGCGTCCGTAAATAAACCAAAAATTAATGAATTACAAAATGCAAGCTAAGAAAGCTTAAAGGCAACTTCTTTTTTTTAAGGTACAAACTTCAATATCTTACTAAATTTATGAGCTATAGTGCACTTGTCTTTTTGCATGCTTTCTGTATCTATGTCGTTTCATATAATCTGCTTAAATAAAACCTTAAAGAAATACATACCTTGTGTGGTATTTGTTTTTAAAACTGATACTTTGTCACAACAAAAATTTTCACCTTCACTTATACCCATTTTTAAAGCAACTCTCCAGGTATGTTTAGAAATTACAGAAATAAAATAATAAATGTGTCAATTTAGTTACATTTTGTTACTATAAATTAAACATTTCCTTAATGATTAGATCAACTTATCTTTACTCTATATTAATACAGATTTTATCTACTGTTGAGTGCAATATCAGTCGCAGTGCCGGGTGTAAACAGTGCTACCATAAATAAATGACGCGATATCGGACCGGAACAAGAGTTACATTAATTTTGATTCAAAGCCGTTGTAACACAAGGAAGAAGTGTATATCTTATTTCCATCTTAAGATTTAGCTCACTTATTAACCTGAAAGTATAGTAAAACCTAAAAAGAACATTTACTTTGAAGTAATACCTTTTAACAACTTCTCTCAAAATTTTGCCTACCGGTGAGTGAAGAAATTAATGCAGTACAGGTAGTTTGCTCTTTCCTTTGGATTAAAGTATTTTCCTTAATAAACTGTGCCTGAAAATTAATTCGTAGAAACATTTTTCAACAATATTTTACATAAATAGTCTCCAGCTGGCAGTTCAGTCATACCAGAATTTATAGTTTAGTGTAGACATATGAATATGTTTATTGACAAAAATGGTAAAGTACCAAATAGGTTTAATCTATGATAAATTTGAAAGTTTGGCACATACTTTAAAACGTTGTGGCGCTCAATATAACAGGAATGGTGCGACTAAACTACAGCATATTTGTTCGCCCAGTTATATTTGTTCACCAAAATTGTAGATTCTGAAAAGCGATTGAAGTGTAAAATAATCAGCCTATAGTAGAGATTTAAGTTATTTGTCACTTAATATGTAGTGTTTAAAACAGAAGGTTGCGTTTTTCACACTCAGTATGGACCATTTTTTAAGTTGAAATGTGATGCTTATTGGAAGTTTTATCATATGTCTTTTTTGTATACTTGTCATATAGACGTATATTTTTAAAACATCTTATTTTTATTTTTTGCTTCTATAAGATTAACATAAATAAAATAAAAGGGTGTGTTTTAAGAAATGTGCAAATGCAAAAAAAATTGGAATAATATAATAGATAAGGAATTTTTCAGAATTTGCATGTTTACACATAAGCCCTTTGCAACAAAAATATCATTTTATTTTTCGGTGCAAATAAGTAGCGAAATATTTTATAAAATCTCATTTTTGGGAGAGAAAGAGAGTTGTGCGCTGTACGGTGTTTTGAAACTCCATTAATACAGGGTTCAACACAAAGTTTTGTGAAAGAAAAGTTACAACAGAAATCCAGTTTCTTTGTGGTTCTCAAGTATAAAATGAGATTGTCAATTCACACGAATTTCATTTTTTTCAAATCCCTTAGATTAATGCTATTTTTATCCAAATATATCTTTAATTTATATTCTAGAGAATCACAATGGCAACTTTAGTATACTATTTTTGTCCCCGAATCATAATTTGATAAAAGCGGCATCAGGTTAAGCTAAGTTACAATACAATATCTACTTGATCTTTTTAAAGTTCTTGTCTATATCGGTGTGAAGTGTGCAATAAGTGCAAGGCATTTGAGCCCAGTCAGCCCATATTGTTTGAGGTCACTTACGATGCACAAAAAATTAATATATTACCTGATCTACATTCATATTGAAACGGCGTTAACTTAAAGAACACACTTTCATAAAAGATAATAAGACTTCATCTTCCTTGTCAGTTCTAAACATATCGCCAAATGTTTGGCAAGTATTTGTACTATATAAGCTCCCTTGTTGTTTATTCGTGGGGTAAGCTAAGGTTATACAGTAAACAAACAATTCTCATGACCACAACATATTAAAAGAAACAAATTGGGGAGAGGTATTCCATATTACACGAGTGAGCGTTTTAAAATGATTAGGACACATTTTGAGCTAATGAAAGGCATCTGTTAAATTCTATATAATACCAAAGTACAATTTATACATACTGCACAAATAAATGAAATAAACTATCAACAATAAGTACTGTTACTCCCATTGCTTTTCTTTCCTCTACAAATGGTGAGTCATTTATACAGGCAGGCACAATGTTAAGATGAAAGTTGAAATTCGAGAATAAAGCACAATATGTAGAACTTATTTGATTTAGATGTTCTAACCCTGTGAGCTGAATAGGTAATTTGCACTGTTTATTTAACTATAAGATGTTTTAAGGGATCCTTTGCAACGTTTGAGGAATGATAGCGTTATGTCCAGAGGAACAAATATTTAATGTGCAAAAGTCTTGTAGTTCCACCGCTTTCCCACTAAGGTATGTATTCACAAATAAAACTTTGCTCACTTAACATTATATCATTTCCAAAAAACCAAAAAATACAAATTTACATGCGTAATTTGCTGCCGTTGTTCACATTGTCTTCCATTGAACTGATTACAAGATTGTTCTCAGGAAATCTGTCACGAATTCATTCATGAAGTTTTTGTAAGTATACACAAGTCGGAAATCTGCAATTCGGGAAGCGTTAAGCGCACAGGCGGCTTGCACCACGGCTATTTCATAGTTTCCCTATAAATGAAATATCTATCATCCTGCTCATGAAACGTGAAGTCTGGCATTAGAAGCTATCACAATTGTATTGTACGTAGTGCACAATGACACCACAGCGTTACTAGAATGGTACCGTTAACAACGCATTTGAAGGCATGCAGCATCTAAGGACTACCATTAAAGCGGATGAGGAAAGTTCCACAGGCATTAATTGTGATCTGGTATTCATAATCACTTCCCCATATGACGGAATGAAACGTTGAATCTTCACTATTGTGATTATTTATCAAGTACTCACAAAACGAATCTATTCCAGTATTCTCGAGTTTTTCTTCGCTCATATCAAATGCGAAACAGCTTTGTACTTCTTCTGAAGGGATGTCTGAGAGTCCAAATAAATGAGAGGCAGTTACATTCTTGAGATGTTTACTTTTTGTAAGTAGGCTCTAAGTACCAATTTTGAAGCTTCCTCCACCGCGCTTGCCCTAGGTGGAACTTGCAACCTCTTAGCACAATTCATCTCCCCAGTTTGATTTAATTGATTGAAAACGTAGGCCTAAATTTTTACATATGTCTCTCAATAGAACGAATGGTTCGATGTATGACTTCTTTTGGTTAAAGAACAAGGAAAACAAGACAGATATGTTATGTTCATTGATGAGACAGTGTATTGCAAACAACTGAGCGAAGAGCTTAGTGCAGGAGTCGAATGTCACATCTGGGTAAACAATGTGTCTCTTATACAGTCATATATTCACTTTGAATAGATTCTATATTTAAAGTATTTGAGGTTTCATGCCCTTCAGTTGCACATGTCAGTAATTTAGATAGGAATTTTTGTCGTAGTGTATAAACAGTTTCTCATAAAAATTTCAAGTCACAAAAATGTAGCACACATGTACTTTCTGGTTCTACGTGGGGAGAATTAGCCGCGACTCCAGTAAAAGCCTCTCGTAAATTATAAACTGATTTCCGTTTACGCGACGTACGAACTTCTTGTTTGCAATTGTCTCTGTCGCTCATTTCTGTTTCTGGTTGTTTGCATATTCTTTTATTTCTTTATTACGGCCATTAATACTTTTAGCAATACACCTCTATTTTGTACACCGACACCTAACATCGCCATTTTAATACACATACGCTTCCATAATAATGAACCTCAATTTAATGAGTAAGTCTTTGCCACAACTAGTTCCTCCTGCTAAGACTTTCACGACAAATTGGGCAATCAAAATGTAAGCCTTTCCATACAGCCTCTTCTTACCACGGAAACTACAAATGAAGTTTGCGACGAAACACGCCACAGTAATTGCTGACAACCAAAATTTTATTGTCAAAATTCATTAGAAATATACTAATTTCTAAAAATAGTTGAAATAGGGCAAAAGCAAATCTCAATAAGAATTTTGGTGCAAATACATACATACATACATACATACATACATACATACATACATACATACATACATACATACATACATACATACATACATACATACATACGTACATGCATACGTACATGCATACGTACATGCATACATACATACATGCATACATACATGCATAAATACATGCATACATACATACATACATACATACATACATACATACATACATACATACATACATACATACATACATACATACATACATACATACATACATACATACACACTCCTGCCGCAGCTTGAAGAGAGCAATCCTGGTTTCATCCTCCAACATTTAGCGCATCTCCAGATATTCACAACGAAGTCAGAAGAGAACTCAATTATGAGACTATCACAAACAGATGTGTTAGTTGTAATGATACAATACATGGTTGGCCTTCACGTTCCCAACACCTGACGCCTTGTGATTTTTCCTGCGAGAGTTTATTAAAAGTACAGTTTACGTGCCAAACTTAGCGCGGATCATGTTAATTTTAAAGCGCGTATCATAGAAATCATTGAGGAATTGATGACGCTGTGACACAACGTGTTTGGCAGGCATTCTGTATCGGAATTACTTTTAACGAAAGTTTTATATATATATATATATATATATATATTAAATCGACAACATTCTTTGCACTAACCATATATAATACTAAATATCTACATGTTTATACAGCATTAATTGCTATGAATCAATGAAATACCAGCTAATGTACTTCTCATCAAACCTATTTCCCTTACATTTTTTTTTAATGCTGCTTAACGCCCGTTTTTATTACTGAGGCACACTGATGATAAATGAGATGAAATTATATATTGGAAAAGAATATTTTAAGGAAGGAAACATTCCAAGCCTAAGTTTAGGGTACTTCCCCGGCATTTGTCATTTATGAGGACTGCGGAAAACCTAGAAAATCTCTCAGTCAGGGAGGACGATTCTGGCGAGATTCGAACTCAAGAGCTCCCGCTCACGAGTCCGCGCCTTAACGACCTCGGCCACCCGTGAGATTTTTCCCTTAGCTAGAAATATACGACCTACATTGCCCAAATTTCTTGAAGTCAAGCTTTATTATATCCCTTAACCATTCTTAACTCTTAATATTCAATGATGGTTGATTTATATTTTACAGAACAGCTGCTTGAAGAAAATGTCGAATATTTTTCAGTGTCTTATCATTTTAATTTAGTTGTTTAGCACTGTTAAATCAACCACGAAAAAATGTCTCCTTTTTGACCCTGTTTTTTTCAAAATATGATGTTAAGCTGTTTCTCTTCTCTTCAATTTTAGTAATGCATTCACCTTGCAAACATACGTGTAAGCTGTTTGTATGTTTATATAGGAATTTATGATTCCCAGCTCTTGTTGTTATAACCTACTCATATTGATGAAAATTATATTAAGTAAATTTGAAAGCCGAAGTAAACTTCTACAATTTAATGCATGTCTCAAAAGTTTACACTCATTCATGTAACATTTTGCAATGAATGTACCGACTGTTCCTTAATTCAATATTAAAATTTATTGCGATAATAGAAGAGATAAAACTTTTTTGTTAATTAAGCACAGGTTTGAAACAAGTGTATATAGTCAACCTTAGAATAAAGAACTTGAAACAAGTGTATATAGCCAACCTCAGAATAAAGAAATCTAAAAATAGAAACTAAGAATGTGTTTGATGAAAAGAATACAGATTTCACCAACTGATCATTACAATCGTTCATAATCACTAATGTGTTTAAGTAATCTGTTAAACTTGCCGTGATCTTTCGTTTGAATAATTTGCCTGCAGTTTCTGCAAGACACATTGCGGTGCTCGAGGATTGCATTTGGTATCAAGTGGTTCGCGAACCTCCTTATTTCTTCACAGCATTTGAACCGCGCATTTGCTAAGGAAAGGATTGATTGCGGGGGACCCATTACCTGGCCTGCGGGTTTTCTTGACCTCATCCCACTTTATTATTTTGTTTAATGACACTTGATTAGCCTAGCATACGAGATGTCAATTGAATAAGAGGAGCAGCTAGTTGTTCGGGTGCAAGCAATTGCTAACTTCGGAGTCTCTGAATGTGTAGGACAGTCACGTCGTCAGTTTAAAGCGCGTGCTGAAGCAAGGGGTTGCAGTATTGATAACTATTTATAAATAATTAGTATTAAAATTGAAACTTGATGATTTTATTCTCAAACAGCATCTAAAATTATTTGAGCTTATTCTTCACAACCTGATTATTCACTCCAAATTTATTAAACGGCTATTTAAAATCATTTTAGCTTTCTTTTAGTCTTCGCAAAAGTTTGAGTAATTAATTTAGGAAAACATAGTATCGCTTTCTAAAAATACACACCACTAAACATGGATTCTTTATTCTACGAAATAGTTGTATTGAACAAAATAAAAGATTAAAAACTGTTTAATTCTAAGCTGTTTCCATTTTCTGAGCTATTCTTAACTGTTAATATTCAATGAAATTTGTTTTGCATTCTGCAGAACAGCTACTTGAAGAAAATATTGATGTGTCTTCACCGCTTTATCACTTTAATTCAGTTGATTAGCACTGATAAACAGGGAACTGTATATGTAAACTAAAATTTCTGGAATGTCTTAAGATTATAGATAGTAAGTGGCTATCCTTAAAGCTAGCATCTATGCAGACTAACTGGTGTTCTCTTTTTCAAGAGCATGCGCACAACCGAGTACACATATGCAATAGTCCCCTCAACGGGTTAGGCTCAGGTGCTGTTTGTGACTTCTCTTGCTCTGGAAAGCTTTTTAATCCTAGCAATGCATTTACCGTGCAAACATACATGTAAGCTGCTTTTAGAGTTATGCAGAAATAAACGTTTGCCATGTCTTCCTTGGGTATACAATAGAATTAAATTCTGATACTCCTTTCCCCGTAAATTAAGTTGGCATTACAAAGGATGAATTCTTGAATGAGCACTCAAAAATGCAACTGTCCTAGTACCAAATTGAGAGATTTAGGAATAAATACAAACGTTGAAAATAAAAATTAAAACCAACTTATTGATTTACAATACGCTCCGTATAAAGTGATTCTTGAGATTGATACTATTATATTTCAACATAACTTCTGCACTTTTTGATCGATTTATTTATGGACGCTCTTTAACATCTCAGGTCATCAGCGTCCCATTCAATTCAGGGCGTAAAACGGCTCAGAGGCTCAGAGGCTTCTCTTTCAAGCTTGAGGTTCTTTTTCGTGCTGTAAATGTACGACACGGGACCCACGGCTTTACTTCCCTTCCGAAGGAAGCCATACTTCGGATTTTTACACCCGAAAAAATCCATCGGTCCTGGCCGGGTTCGAACCCGCGATCTTGGTGTAGGAGGCAAGTATGGTAACCACTACACCACAGGGACCGACTAACTTCTGCACTGATAAAATAATTGTTCAATTCGAACTTTATTTAGCCTTATATAAGTATTTTAATATTATGCTAGTAAAAAAGAAGGTTAAACGAAAGGTGTTATTATGTTGAACATGTAAAACAAGATTAGTTAATTAAAGTAATATGCCAAAATTATAGTAGTAATGACAGGGATTATTTCAATTTTAAATCTCGTCACACGAAAGTGATCTGTTTTCTAACTTTCTTGTTCCTCCTGTTCGAAGCAATGTTGGAGCCTGGAAAGATGCGGTGACTCCCACGACGCACCAGTGTTTCGAGAATTAGAAAGTAAGCTACCTTACGCATACTAGTGTTCTTTCATAACATCAATTCTTGTTTATAATTTAAAAAAGTGTTTCCGATAAAACTTTACTTCATTTGAGGTAGTAGAAATTTCTCCTACCGAGCGGAATGGCTTAGATTATATTGCGATTGCTATCTCGCATTAATTCTGCGACAGACTCACCCGATTGAGGCTTACCGTGGTCTTTCATAGCCCATTTTTCGGGGCAAATACCGGTTTAACATTCCCCTGCTACGGATTAATTTTCCATTTCATCATCCACATTCCATCTCGCTCTGTATCTTTCTGTGCTTGTGATGGCTTCAAGGTGACCTGTCATTGAACTGATCACGCATTTGGGAAGTTTCTCGGTGTATGTATGTACTCTATGTGTGTCGATAGGTAATTTACTTTCTCACTGACAAATGATGAATGCATTTGCTTATAAGTTCTACGGCCGGAGAAGGATAAACGGTCAAAGAACAAGAAATGTGTTATGAACTGGTGCATGGGTAAGCTGACGTTCTAATAATATATCCAGAAGTCCATGAGACATCTTCAGTAGATAGTTCCTCGTCACTTTGGTTGCAAAGTTGCTAAGAAACTTAAAGCCTAAGAAAAACTTGAGTACGTTCTATTGCAAGAAGAAAATCGAAAGGAAGGTAATGTAACACCTGAGCAAGTAATTTAAATGAGGACAAACTCGTCGCAGTAAAGTTATTTTCAGCGGGTAAATCAGAAAATGCGATATCTAAGTATATAATATTTATACTTATTGGTTTACATAAATGTACTTCCTATAAGAAATGATACATATAAAACAGGTCGTTTTTGAACTGTCGATTACAGGGATGGCAGCATGCCAATGTAAAGATTTTCATCTGTAAGAAAAATTGCTTATCCTTGCAGTACATGTTAAATGTGATTTGCTTCCTTTTGTAGACACTTCAGTGCAAGTCGCTTCATGTTTTGACACTTAATCCTACTGTTTCCTCTGGTGATTGTCTTTAAATCATTAATCGTTTGTTAGCAAATTTGGCAAACTCAAACCTTAGGTTCCATTCTTAAGATTGACATTAGTTTGAGTAATCTGAATGGTTACAAGTACTCCGAAATTGTCGTCAAAGAATCCTGATTAAAGCGGAGACTTGGCTGTAGTGTTGCACACTGTACCGTCTTGTTGAAAATGGCCCTGAAAGAGTGCAATGTCGTCCAACTGTACAAAAAAAAGTTAAGCAATATAGTCATATAAGTCTGTATTAACAATCTTCCCGCTATAAGGGTTAATCATACTACATACTAAACTACAACCCTCAGTGGGGTATTTGGACAATTTGTATTTAAGATTTTTGTTTAAGGGATGCCCAAATGGTATGTTTTAGAATTAATGTTGGAACCGTGTATCGTCAAGTGATGTGTAGAATGTCCGGTAGCTGCAAATGAAACTCACGAACTACTTTAAGAAATAAAATATGTTTACCTGAATTAATTGTAGGTAAACAACAATAATCATGTATGCTCTCTTTCTATAATTTTTGTCACTCTATTATGTAAGGTTCATATCAAAAAGCGCTCATGATGTTTGTCTCCTAAGATAAACGGCGTAATAATTTTTCCGGAGTTTGCAGTAGGTCTATTGCCACATATGCCAAAAAGAGAGTGCAATGCTTGCCAGTCTCGTGCAACAAGGATTCTGTTATTTCCAACTTCCTCAGTAGGGTGAATATTAGCTCTCTCTTGGAAGGCGCGCATACTGTATTCATTATCTGGAATGGTCTTTATGTGGCAATGATAGAGATCTATATCCGGAAATCTTTCAACCAAAATGCACATTAAGGCAGCTTGTGCAGAAGTGATACCTACAGACAAAGATAAGCAAGATGAAAAATGAATATTCTCAACGGTGGCACTTGACCAAGACATGTGTTAAAATGTACTTAAAATAAACTCCCAAAGTTTCCGCGTCCTTTAAACAAAATAGCATCCACAATTGTCTATCATACGCAATATTATGCTAAGAAGGTGGATTGACTATAAGCTAGATTTTTTTATTTCCTAAAATCAAATGGGTCAAAATAGGACTCATAAACTTCGCTAAATTATTTCGTGGTTGACAACCACATGGGAAGTTTCTTAACCCCATCATAGAAGAAAAAGCGGCGTTTAGTTATGAGCTAGTTACGCGGGAATACTTCCACACCGACGCTGTTGAATTGCTAGTATACCTGTGGTTCTTTTAATGATCCAAATGCTTATAACTTGCAAGGAAGCAATAAGTCTCAAAT
This sequence comes from Metallyticus violacea, assembly GCA_030762175.1. NCBI lineage: Eukaryota > Metazoa > Arthropoda > Insecta > Mantodea > Metallyticidae > Metallyticus > Metallyticus violacea. The sequence continues at coordinate 133,140,718 of CM060846.1, forward strand.
AGTAGGAATGAATTTTATTGCTTTTCCAAAGGATTGTTTCCATTGTTTTCCTGTTAAAACAGCAATTCGATGATGAACATTATCTTGGAAAGTTTGGCTCGCTACGTACTACTCATAACCTCCAAAATCTAGATTGCAGTTCTTATTTGGTTCAGCCTCATATAACATAAATGACCAAACCCTCCTTACCAAATTTACGATTACCGGAAAACCAAACTGCCTGATATGAATACCTCAGTATATCGGTATCCCGGGCATGGAGATTACAGGTCTCTCAGCTACAGTGGTCGTAAGACAACCGTTAAGCCACCCAGTAATTCCCACAACTTATAGGACGTCACCACCTACATAAAAAGAGGGAAAATGGCTCAATAATTCAAATTGGTGTAAAAGTAAATTCAGATATGCCCTTTCTTGCTGGAAACAGACAAATAACTGCAACCACAAGACTGAGAATCGGGCACCGAACTACCACTCAATCATTCCTGTTATTCAAAGATTAACCGCCCAATTTGTAAATTTTTACCAATATTGCGTCCAGCATATCATTACTGAACGTTGCTAATATGAGAAACATGGGACAACATGCGGAATTCTTAAAGAATTATCTGCAGTCATTAATGAAACAAATTAAGAATTGTGATATGGAAAACAGTGACTTTTAACGTTGTGAACCAGAGCTATGAACAGCATGCCTAAGTATCCAACTTCAACAATTTCAAATAGACAATTGTGAACACCGTAAACTTGTGCTAAGACATTCTCAGTGTACAACATTTATGAACGAAACCGCCAAACCTGACTTCCATCTGCATCAAGGCGCGATAAAACCTAGCAGTGTAAGAGAATTGTTAACATTTTATACATACAAAGAATGACTGTTTTTGCACAGTTAATGAGTAATGACCAGAAATATTAAAACCCTTCAGTTTTCCTCCCAGAAGTTGCAAGATACAATTATTTACTATTAGCCAGGCAATCTCATTAATTTGAATTTATGAAATATACAGTTTCTTAATTTATTCGTTTTCCTATCGATTTCCTATGTAACACTTATACAAGGGAGGTGACATGATAAAATCTAGCAACACCAGTACATTAGCCCATTTAAGATAAGAACACAAGTTTAAATAAATTAAACAGTTAGAAGATAAAACATAACTAATTTGAAGATTTCTTAGCAATTTTGTAATATCTGAAGTATTTCATTAAAAGTAACCTTTTGTGCTCAAAATTTAATTTAAATTTAAAAAACTTAAGATATAAATATCTTAATGAACAACTGTAATAAACAACCGCAATTTGTTGCTCTTTACTCTCAGCATGATATTTCTCCAAATTTTATGTAAAACGGACTTGATAAAATAATCTTAGCAACATTATGTGATTCTATTTTTTATATGTTTTCCTTAATTCCTGAAAAGCAATTACCTAGTATATTTGGCTTTTGTGATGGGCGTATACGAACTTGCAAACTGAATACAGCACAACAATGTTTTATAGACACCACTAACCATGAAATAATTGCTGCAATTTGTAAAAATCTAATTATTTTTTGTAAATAGGAGATTAATGAAACATCGGAAGTGTTTGTCTTTAGTTTAAGTGTTTAACTTATTTGTTTAGTTAGCATTTACAGAGGTTATGCATTGCAACTGGGGTTGAAATAAAAAAATGGTATTTAAGCTCTAAATTTAAATGTTTTTTCTCACAATATTTTCATATGAAATTACTTAAGATTCAAAATGTGCAATAATTGCTTATTTTAGTGCTTCACAAATACCGATTATTCCATTGCGGATGCCTCACACAGGGATATATTGTCATCAATTGCCTACAGTATTTCATTTATGTTCAAACTGTCTCTTTAAAAACGATCATGAAATATTTCCTCTTTTGACATGGAAACTTAAGGTCAGAGTTTGAGCATTGACCATATTAATGCTTTTGCATTTTGTGAAAACCGAATGTTCAAACCCTAGGTCGTAGGTGCAGAATGGTTGAATTCTAATTTTAATAATTGCCTAATTAATTAGTGCAATTCTTTTGAACCCATTGAACTATTTTATTGCCATTGCATAGAATTTTCATTAGTGTGATCCTTTTTTCCCTTATATAATTATGCAGATATTCCTAGTAATATAAATATTCAAAAGCTTCTGAAAATATGAGTTCACTTCTAGGGACAAATAAACATATATGATCTTTTTTTTAAATTCTATTCAAACAGTTTTGTATGGTCTGCCATTGAAAATATTAACTCAGTTATCTTGGGGATGGCGCACTTTTCAACATTCTCTAACAATTACGGTCAGGTTTATTTCTTAACACCATAGCCCTCTGAAATTAGTTAGCTTGGGTAAGTGCACGTATGCCTGTAAAAATGATGCAGCATCTTTTTATCATTAATTACTTTCTTGGAGAACATTTACTTTCTGATAAACATTCTACAGCGGTGAAGTTGTTAGTATATACGTAAATTTGGAAAATAATATTTCCAATCAGAAATTTGGAATGCACTATATTTTTCTATTAAATATCATTGAATAATACCATTACTCTAAAGTTACATTTGCATATATATCGAAATACCAGACTTTATTTATTTCAGGATAATCTTTTCTTTTAATTTGCTAAAAAGCAGAAAAAAGCATTTGTTGCACGGTTCCCAAATATAGTACCCCAATTAGGACTGACTATTTTCCTTATACAGAATACTGTACTGTTATTATTCGGCTAGCTTTGCTATTATACATACATTTTCTCATTTTATTTTGCTGACAGAATTGAGTAGCCCATGTGCAAAATATGAAGCTTAAGGGTACAAAACCTGAAAAAGTGACAGACAATTGTTCATTTTTGCAAAATTTGCTAGCTGCCATTTTTAAATTAGTTACTAAAATACCTTCATTAATTCAGAGTTGCAACACTTATTTAAATCTGCATTACAATAGCACTGGAATCCTCCATGAGAAAACTTTCTTAAAATCCTGATATAACCTTTTCCATTTTCAAAAATAAAAAATAATTATAGTCACATGGAGCAAAACAATAAGATGATGCTAATACCTTAGTTTGAATAGAACCTCTTTTTATAAGTCTGACTTGGAAGAGAGACAAGAGTTTGTGCAGGAACGTAGAAAACGTCAATGTTACTTACATCCCTAATATTCCTAAGGGACGTGTTGCAAATCCAGCTATGATCGGGAATGTTAAAAGCGCCTTAACTTTCAGTTTGAGGAAGTATGAAACAGTATTTAGGATAGGCATACCTGCCCTGGCCTTCGGACAGGTGATGATATTTTGGCCTCGAGATAAAGAAACCTGGTGAAATATACATAGCGTAAACCATTCAACCGTTCATAATGTATGATAATACATTTTTTCCATTTAATTGTAATATACATATCTGCATTCGCAATACATATGTATGTCTTTATAAATAAAAATGCATTCTCTCTCTATTCGTGCACTTGCATATCACATACAGTCAATAACTTTCTATCTATAAAGTGCATCATTTATTAACTTAACTACAAAAACTGCACAGAGATTTAATATTGCCGGTTTCTTAAACTGAGACGAAATACAAATTATTGACCGGTTAGTTTTAAAACAAGCTAATAAAATATTCCAGTTGCAAAATATCCCGCAAAAAATGAAATTGTTATAATACTCAGCTATTTTCCTTTCCGTGACCGTTCCAGGTGCAGTTTGTCACAGTTGACCTTGCTTTGCAGTTCTCTTCTCGTTCGCAAGTTTGAAAACCTTAGGCCAGGGAGCCGAAGGGGAGGGGTGTACGAATTTAACTCTAGAAAAGTAGTAGATGTACTAAGTATTCATTAGGTGGCATGATACAGTGTATTAATTACGTTAATATTGCTGTATCTGTTTCTCAAAAAGTAATTATTTACGATTCGTACGTGGTTACAGAATCGGCTCGTGATGTACCGTGATTGTGCCAAGAGAGATTACCAGATATCACCTTCCAAATGAAAGTTAGATTCACATATTTGTAAATGAAGTTGTAAAACGGGAAATATTGCTAATGAAAAGTTTACACAGCCGCTTGCAGAACTCACAGAAGAAACATTAGAAACGTTGGACATGCTCTGGAACGTTTCTCTAAAGCGCCATTCTCAGCAAACAGAACTTCCTAATACTATTTTCGAATATCTATAAAGCTACTGCAATTAAAGCCCTGTAATTACTGTAGTCCAGAGAACTTAAGCCGGGTGAACGGGCATCCAGGAGTATATTCTGTGAATATATTTTGAATAGTGTGCATAACGAAGAAATTGAACCCTAATGTCATTTTCTTTACAAACGAATCTTGGTTGCAACTATGTGGGCATTATAGTTTACCAACGCTGGAAAAACCTAACATGTTTCAAGAACGCCTCCATGATAAAAAGGAGTATGTAACGAAACCATCAGTCCATGTCTGCTTGACTCCTAAACCCAAGACCGCGGGGTTCGAGCCCGGCCAGGACCGATGGATTTTTTTGGGGCGTAAAAATCCTAAGTATGGCTTCCTTCGGAAGGGAAGTAAAGCCGTGGGTCCCGTGTCGTACATTTACGGCATGATAAAGAACTTCAAGCCTGAAAGAGAGGCCTCTCAGCAAAATTAGTCGGCCGTTTCACGCCCTGAGTTGAATGGAACGCTGATGACCTGAGATGTTAAAGAGCGTCCATAAATAAATCAATCAAAAAAAAAATGTCTGCTTGACCGTAGTGGGTGGCCGAGGTCGTTAAGACGTGAGCGGGAGATCTGGGGTTCGTATTCCGCAAGGACGTCCTCTCTGACTGAGGTTTTTTCCAGGTTTTCCTCAGTCCTCATAACTGGCAAATGCCGGGGAGGTACCCTAAACTTAGGCCTGGAACGTTTCCTTCCTTAAAAATAAATCCTTTCCCAATTTATCATTTCATCTCACATATCACCACTGTCCACCGCCTGTGGTGCCTCTTTAGCAAAAACGGGCGTTAAAACACTATTAAAAAATGTTCGCTTGAATGTAATACTAGTAATATTATACGATAGATATATGGCCGCCTTTGCTCTCCGATTTAACGACCTGTAATTTATATATCGGTGAGATATTAAAGGATTAAGTGTACAACACAAATACACATATATTAGATGCACTGAAAAATATATTCGTGAAGAAATGTGTTCTCAGAAAGAGGTCAGAGGGTAATGGATAATTTCATAACATAAAACGATGCCAGAAATGTATGTAAATTGAAGGAGGCAATTCTAGTAAATTCACCTTTTAAGTGTTCAAAATAACTAACACAAAATCATAGCTACAGATATTCTAAATCTCGTTCACCACGGTACTTGCTTGAAACGACAGAACGGCTGTTAAGTGTGGAACGGTGGCAGGAAGGAATAACTTCGCATCATATTTGCTAATGGTTGCGTTTGTAGAGCTATAATAAAAACATATCTATCTCCTTTATATTTTATTACAAATCATCTATCACATCTCTTAAGTCATTATCCGTTTTTCATGCATATAGCAGGTTTACCAAATTTACGACTATAATACACATGTTTATTGATATTTTATGAAAACAATGACCAACAAGAATAGTACCATTTAAAAACCCAATTACTACCCTAACGCTGTGATACCTCGGTATTTAAAGGCTTTCATTAACCAATATTCTGGCAATACAACGGTGAATGCTGGGCGTTTTCTTATCATTATGAAAATGGTCAGCTGCATGGGCACAGTCATGGGTTTTATGGAAGGTGGTATGCAGAAAATTCTGATGAACTATGGTTAATCCCAGGATTTCAAAGGTGAAGCAATTTAACTACCTGAATAATATTTATGGATCACTAATGAAATTCCATTAACAATTGACCCTATTATCACACTATCAAAATTAATATGAAATTACTCATATTTGTTACTCAGCTAAGATACGACAAGAACTGAAATAGGAATAAAACAAATACATACAAAAATGTAATTAAAGCTTTTATTAGCCGTTTCTTTGAACTAAAAATATGACATTTTAAAGATTACCGCCGTTTTAGACTCCCAGATAATATTTCTTTAACGTTCATCCATAATCTTTTTTTTTTTTTTTTTCCCGAGTAGTCTTGCGAGCTCAGTTTTAGTGGGTCGATCTTCAGCATATGCTTAAATGTTTTTGGATGCTTTTGTAGAGCTGTAATAAATTCTTGAATGCTGTAGAAAATCCTAGTGTTTCAGAATGCGAAAGGTTTACTGAAATGTTTTAAAACTTTGAAAGTTTGCTTATTTTTCTTAAAATCTATAATATAAGTTTAAGAATATGAATTAAATGGAAAAATTAATAACTTTATTTTCTCTTGGGCAAATTTATTTTCCATTTCCTATTTAATTTTTTCTAAATTTTTAGTGGAACCATGCGGCTTACTGCTCCTGATAAGGTGCATAATTCATTGTAGTATGAGTGAAAATGAAGTGTTAAAGAAGGAAAAAGGCATGACAAGTTTTTAATAGAGATAATAATAGTTCACGATTTCTTCCTATTATTGCCAAGCTTAAGTATATGTGCTATATTGTTGCATTATATAAACTGTGCCTAGCCAAAATTTACAAAGCAATCGTCTAGTTTTTTTTATTTCATAAAGCACGTTTTCTTCTTCAACATTCACATGAAGGGGGTAAAGAGTTTTGCATGTTTGAAGTAAATGTGTGCTATTTTATTGTCCAAATCTGAACTTTCGCCCACGGAAAAAATATTCTAAAATTGTTATATATATAATTATTCTTCATTAAATGCTAGGAAATAATTGACGCCAGTCGCTATGTGTGACCTTGGAGCGGAAAAATCGTATTTACAATCAGTACGCTTCACTATATTATGGTAAGCATTTTCCATTGCATTGTATTCCTTTTTTCTTCTTCTTCTTCTTTTTCCCCCCTTTTACGGACGCTCTTTAACATTCAGGGCGTTGAACAGCCGGTAAATTTTGCTGAGAGGCCTCTTTCAGGCTTGAGATTCTTGATCTTGCCATAAATGTACGACATGGGACCCACGGCTTTACTTCCCTTAAGGAAGCCATACTTAGGATTTTTACGCCAGAAAAAAACCATGGATCCTGGCGGGAATTGAACACACGATCTTGGGTTCAGAAGACAAGTATGGTTACCTTTACATTATCAGGAGCGACTTTTCAATTCCAAATACGAAACCATATAAATGGGATATCGGTATCTTCTTTATGTATTTAATGTTGTCTATAACAGGTCAATTAGGCCAACCTCTCTTTGCTTTTTCTTCGTTCTATCCGCAAGGTGTGCAAAAGAAGGCTGATTATAAGCAATTCAGAAGATTCCCACAGTGACATATCCCGACAAGATACTGTGGACTGTAGCTTATGGTGCAGATGAACTGAATTATGATTATGATTTGCTCTTCATTATATTTCCTAAGCAAAAAGCAGCTATGGAAAAGCCCATGCTATGCCAATGGAATAGAAATTGTTTTCAGTAACAAGCTGTAGAAGAAATTACTTCAATGTACCACTTAAAAGTAGAAATTAGTGTTTCATTAAGCATAAACAGCATAACTAGGATACAGTTAAGAACACACAACTACGTAATGACCAACGCAATTTTGCCCATACACAACGCGGTATTATCAAGACGGAAACTGCTTAACACCGCTCTTAAGATGAAGATACATTCTCAAAGTCCTGAATTGGAACGCTGGAGGCATCTACAGGACTAACTTTACATACACTGAAGGAGAAGCTCTCTTATAGTTGAAGCCGAGGAGACTTCTGAAAATCTGGGATAGTGTCAGACAAATGCCCACAGAATCCAATTACTACACCGTAAAGTGTAGTATTGAGTGGTCAATGCTATAATTCTTCGTGAACTGGGAGCAGATAATTTGAAAGCAGTTCTAGCTCAGATATGAAAAAAATATTGTGAGCATTTATGAACTGCGGTGGAACTATATCTGTTCTGGGCATCTTAAGCCTAGAAACTAAATATTCGATTACCGCTCATTTATTTCATAAAATGGTAATTTACATGAAATCTTCACTTAAATCAGTGAAATTTAATATTATGGAGATGACAATGTTGGATTACTGAATAAATAGCATGTTATTTAAAATAATCTATATTTTCAAATAAAATATTCCTATTTTGCGTTAGAGAACTATAAACTATAGAAACATGGAAATGATGAATCATTGGTTGTGTCAAATATACGTATCAGCTTATGCAACAGATATCGCTGCTTCCTTGTACTACTTTCAACCTCGCAGTGTACACCAACATCGTATTGCTATATAAACCTGCTGTATATTCATTTATTTATTAGAGCTAGGACCATTAGACCTGCTCTTCCGCTCTATCAATTTAATAATAATTGCGCTAAGATTCAGTGGCAATTATCACATAAACATTAACGAGGGCAAAACCCATAAACATATAAACCTACAAAAATGAAAGAGATAAATAAGTTTGTAATGAAAATGAAGATTAAAAATATTAAATTAAAAAGAAAAAATATAAAGTACAATAATAATAGAGCATGTACTAACAATGTCAATTCATACACATAATAATATGTCAATATTGAAAGTGGAAATAAATATACTAGTGAAACATTTTAATGAAAAACGCTTACAATACTATGAAAGACATGGGAAGATATATGATAGTAATAACAATACGAATAACAACAATACAATAAAAATTCTACAGTAGGATAAAAAAACAAAAACATATTGTAACACAATCAATCTAAATCCTAGGTAATCTATTCTTTCTAAAAAAACATGAAAGTTTAACTTAAGAAATGTTCCTAAAGGTTTGCATTCTTTGACCTCCCGTAACAATGCATTCCTGAGACGAGCAGTGGTTACGGTGAAAAATGACGAGTAGGGTGATATCCTGAGTTTCAAGGCATGATTTAAGGTTATGGGTGAAGGATTTTGTAAACGAGAAGATAGATTAGATGGAGAATATGTATAGATAATTTTGAAAAGTAGTATGGGACAATGAATCTTTCTTTGGTTTTTCAAGCGGAATAAAGACAGCTAATGGACAGAGAGTGTTGTACTGTCGAACAAACGCACATCCCAGATGTAATATATGCACACATTATGAATACGCTGTCGTTTTTTGTTAGGTTAGGGTTTAAGTCTGATAACAGTATTTTGCATCACCAGGGATTGCACTACACTCTGCTTAAGGTTCTGGGTAGGGGCACATTTAATCTTTTAAAAGTGTGGATTATAGAGCTTACTTTCCAACAGGTTTCAGTAACATGGTTTTCCCAAAAGAGATTACTGTATACAATAACTTCAAAATTATTCGCAGAATCAGTGAAGGGAATTGCATTAGCTTTTAGTTTTTGATATTTAAGTATTTACAGGATTGCTATGGTTTCAAATTTGCATATATTATTTAGTGTGACTGTAACACTGAGGAAAGTAAATTCTTCCATTCGTCAAAATGGTAAATAGTGCGACTATATTGGCGTAGTACAATACACACTGGTATGCTGCATAAAGACTGGTAGCAACCGAGATTTACCTCAAAGAGCGTAGCCTCGCAAATGTACAAAATGTGGTGATAAATAAATTAAAATTACCGAAAAACAAATAAGTGATTTCCTTGTTACCAGAAGAAGAATATATATCCATCAATATATAGGAGAGGTTTATCACCAGTGTGTTCCGCTGACTGTTAAACATGGTAGGGGTCAATTATGCATTGGGTATATTTTTCCTAAAATAAAATCGGGGATATTATTAAAATTTAAAGAAAGATAAATGAGAGAGGATATCATGTAATTCTTACGTTTCATGCGATACTATATGAATTGGATCTTGTATGTAAACGTCATAACTTTCAATTAGATAATGATTTTAAAAATCCATCTGGATACTACATGAGTTACATTGGTTCTTCAGAGAGTATGCTGAAAGATGTGGTTTGACAATCCCAAAACCTAACTGTAACTGTAAATAATTGTTATGAGACAAAGTGGATTGTTACCCAGGAAAGGCATTTAAAACATTAGAATATATCTGCGCAGTTATCCAATCAGTATAAAAAAATACAGGATAAGAATACCTCCAAGGATTTTCAAAGAAATTGCCTAGAGCTTGGTAGGCAGTTATGAAGCCAAGGTGGATACTCTGATGAAAGGAGAGTATACTTTTTGTTTATAATTAATATTCTACTTATATCATAGTGTGTTTGACCTAGAGTATCAATTTCTTGTGGCGATTTGTTGGTTTATTTGTGTCCCTATTAAAGTATCCACTACCACTTATCTAGATGGAGTTACAGTCATTGTAAATCTCATAGATTTTGTACATTCAACCATGCTTACCTTGTAGACACCCAACATCCCACTTTATTTGTACGACAGCTATACACCCACCTTATCCCTTATTCATCCTCCCTTCCCATTGGCGCTGCAGCCCGGGTTTAGCCTTGCCATGCTGCGGCGACCATTGCCACCTCTGCCTCTGTTTTACGACTTCATTGACAGAGGGCAGTATTGCAGGGCTCATGTGATCAACATGCCAGCATCCCGCCGGTCGCCTATCAAGCGGCTCCCTAGATCGAAGAACGCCATCTCACCATCAGGCAGATGCCATTTATCATCACGAGGCTTGGTGGATCCCGTTCCATACGTTCCTAACTCACATTATTCCAGAGAGCTCTGTGTGAAAATCGCCTTCATTACCAGTACCAAAAATAGCAAAAGTGGTTGCTTCTGCTGAGAATGTTACGGTCATTTCACTTTTCGACATTTAAGGAATAGTTTACCAGCATGTCGTACCCGCACACACAACTGTAACCTATAAATCGTTGTTGATTTCGTTTATTTATGGACGCCCTTTAACATCTCAGGCCATCAGTGTCCCATTCAATTCAGGGCGTGAAACGGCCGACAAATTTTGCGCAGAGGCCTCTTCTTTCAGGCTTGAAGTTCTTTTTGTGCCGTAAATGTACGGCACGGTACCCACGGCTTTACTTTCCTTACAAAGGAAGCCATGCTTAGGATTTTTACGTCCAAAAATTAATCGATTCTGGCAGAGTTTGAACCCGCGATCTTGGGTATAGGAAGCAAACATGGGTACCACTAAACCACCAGGATCGACCTAACAAGTAACTTATAAATATGTTCTGTAAATTTTGAATGCCGTATCACACGCAAAAAGTAACTTTTCCGTGCAACAAGCTAGATATGGCAACAATAATGCACGGCTGTACATCACAAATATTGTACCTTAATGTCTCCCTAAAATCATTGTGAAATGCGTTTGTCACTATCCCCATAGCAAAGATTTTGCCCTGTGTGACATTTTTCCTTTTCTCAAAATGAAGAAATATTTTCGAGGCAGGCATTTTCATCCTCAGAATGAGGGTTGACGGATGCGGAGGGATTGTGATCGACCAGTCAACAATGATTTCCAGCATGTGTCTGAATACTTGCAGAAACGCTGGGGCAAGTGCAATACCTCCAGCGGAGACTAATTTGAAAAAAAAAATAAAACTATGAATGATGAGCAAAGATATATTGTAAAAATATTAATTGTACAATATTATGGCATTAAAGCAAGACTTGTTTTTCTAAAAACAGTTTACTGTAAAACCCAACCTTAATTAACAGCACGTACACGGTCAACATGGTGCTGTAACATGACTAATCTTTTGCTTTTAATAAGTCGACAATCAGGGAAAATCATTATGATCTACGAAAAAAGAAAAGAAGAAAAAAAAACATACACACACACACACACACATACATAAGATGCATACTCAGTTTACTAGAAATAAAATTTATAACACCACAAACACCTCTGCAGTCAGATTTGAGGAAACTGGTTCATAATAAAGTAACCGGATTTATTGCGATGCACTGGAAGAAAGTGGAAAACCGAGGTGGGTGCACTTTTCAAAGTTATTGATTCTTAAGAGATAGTGTTGATATGAAAATAAAAGTTTGAAAATTTACATTAGTTATTTCATGAATGCTCCACATACTAAAAAGAATTTGCACTGCACCATATTCATTGAATTCGAGGAGCTTGAACCTATTTTCATTAGTCCTATTCGGAATCATAAAAGCTTTTTTTTATTGAGTAGTGTTTAACGCACATGGGATGAAATGATAAATTGGGAGAGGATATTTTTTTAAGGAAGGAAGCGTTCCAGGCATAAGTTTAGGGTACCTTCCCGGCATTTGCCAGTTATGAGGACTGAGGAAAACCTGGAGAAAAACCCAGTCAAGGAGGACGGTCCTGGTGGGATTCGAACCCCAGACGCTCACAAGTTCGCGCCTTAACGATCTGGGCCACCCATGGCGGTCACACACTAATTTTGTTAAACACACACTACTACACTTATAGAGTCACTATTTGTAACGATATATAACTTTTACCTCTGCTAAAGCCCCTGTAACATGCAAGAAATATTACCGGCGTACCGTGCAAAACTACGAGAAATACATGATACATTTTAACATGTTTATTATTATTTAATTTGTGTGTTAATTTATATTCGGTTATAGTAAAGCTAACAGTTTTAGTTAGTTGGAAGAAAAATCTCACTCATATCAAACCGCCTAATGCAGTTAAATCTGCAAACATCCCGATTCCGGAACTTTAATTATTAGAGTTTTCTATTTTAAGAATAATTGGAATTGATGAGACTCACACACTTTACTAGAACTGGCATAAAGTCCTTAAAATAACTGACCGGGCACATAAAGATTTTCTATTAATTTTACAGTATATAGATCAAAATTCATATTTAATACTGAACATTTCATCATTTCCATTTTTCATTAAGGTTGTCCGTTATTTGAAACATTACAAATTTTAGCACACAGAAGTTTACATAAAATATTTCAATATTTCTGAGAATCTATTTTTACAAACACTTTAATTCAAGACAAACGGCGGAATTACTAAGAAACATGTAACATGTACTGTAAGTTCTTAGAGACCAAAACTTTCCCAGTCGTTAGTAAAGTGAATAGTCAAGATGCTGAATAAGGAATGATAGTTGTTAGATATATCAAAGTGGGCGATGTTGATCTAGTCGACCCCAAAGAAAATAAAACTCTTATCGAATTAAGAAATACCGCAGTTTTCACTATCTTACATAAAAATATTTGCTGAAAAGAGCTCCAAGATATTGAAATAATTATTTCGGTTTGATTTGCACTGGAAATTGCAAATAAAACAGAGAATATTATATTTAGGTCATATTTCAGAACCTCCTCTCAGTCGATATTTTATTTCAGCAGTTGTTCCTGTCACTTCTCATTAAACCCATGTGTAAACAATTTAAACATTACCGTCAGGTTAAAATGCATATTGTAACACGCGTTCGTAAGAACATAATTTTGTTACATGGCAATGGGTATTTATTATTAACAAATATGGACTCATTTTCAGTCTTTTCCTTAATTAACTCACCAGAACTACAGTAAGGTGTCATATATGTAAATATGCACAACATTTCGCAACCCCAAAATCTACAGTCAACTATTTACGTGTAGTGGGTAAGTGGTATATGTGTAAGTTGTGTTTGCCAGAGTAATACTTACAAGATGCATAAAACTCGAAAGGTACCATTGTTCTCCATGGAGCAAGTATCTGCGTAGACTGCGGCCCTCTACATCTCGCAATGAACAATCACTAAAGAGGGAGTAGGGGAGGTGAAGGTAATATCATAATCATGACATAAAATATACCAGCCTCTCTTGGTCCCGCAATCAAGTAGTCAATATATATCCTTTCAACTGGCGAGTAGACATTTAATAAAACACGTTAATATACTCTAAAATTAATGCGGCTATAATAGAGCAAAGGTGGACAAACATAGAAAGTTGGATTCAAAAACACGTATCTTTTGAATATTATTAAAAGTTAATAATCATTTCATGTTTAAAAAATATAAAACAACGAAAAACAGGAAAATTATGCGAAAGTATTAGGTATTCCTATCTCAGCAGGCTGATATATTCTGTTAATGCAGATGAACTGAAAAGTAATAAATAGAATCCGGATTTTATCTAATTAGCTTTTTCTATCTGAAAACTTAAAGTGTTGACAAATTAGACTACTGGGACCATTGTACTTAATGATATTTTTACATCCAACAATACTGCATCTTATTAAAATAATTACGTATCTTAAGATCACTAACATTCTTGCTAAATGCCGTGTAATAAAACCTAGTAAATTACAGAAAAATGATGTATATTATTTTAAATTATATGGTTTTAAATTAAAAGTTGTTGGTACATAATGGGATATATACTTAAATTTTCGCCATCGTCAGCCCACATGCTCAACCTGGTATTTCCCTACTTAACCATTATTTTGTACTTCTTATTTCTGAAAATTGTAGCCAATTATCAGGTCTCGTTACATAACGACCGCGTCACTGTACCATTTGAGGCAACTTAACTTTTATCATTGTCTTTATTTAGGTGCATTGCTGCGGTGTATATATATATATATATATATATATATATATATGTGTGTGTGTGTGCTATATATATATATATATGTGCGCACTGTATATATACTTTGCTATTATTTGACACTAGTTTCATAGTAACTGTTTCAAGTGAGCAGTGCAAATTTTTTCCAGATGGTTGCAAATGCAATTGAGAAACTACGATCCTCGATAGCTATGGACGATGCTTTTTACCACAGATGAAATATGCTGTTGTGTCAAGTGTGTGACAAATATAAGTTATACAGTGAAATCTCAATTATAATAGCACACAGAAGTGCTTTTTACAAAAAAAAAAGTGTTGCCTTTACTTAAAAGCAAACTTATATACATAAAAATCCCCTCTCGAAAAGAGTTGCATGAAAACAAGTGTGAAGCTATGACCACAGCAAACATACCCCAGGAGCCAAATACTACCAGTAACATCCTATTATATGCTCTTTTTCACTCACTATGTAAGAACATACTTTTCGATCACCGACGGACGCTAATTCCTGAAAATATGCAGCATTATTTTGTGACATATCGTGCTAAGTGCCTCGATTGAATTTAGAATTGCATGCAAAATATATGACATGTAACATGTTTAAATGTGTTATTTGTGTCAAGTTAATATTTTTGTTATAACTTTAAATAAAACGATTTTGGGAAAAAATTAAGTCCCTGTGCAAATATAATATTATATATTTTATCTTTGTTCATTATGTATGTAAATATTTTATATAATATCATTCCAAAATTCTAACGTTAGTAATAAAACATATTGTCGAGAAGAATAAATATTTAACTCAGATTGCCCGTTATAGTAATTTAAATCTAAGGGCAAAAGAAAAAAACAATCAATACAATTCATAATGTTTACCTGGAGATTTCGGGTTATATTCTTGTCTTCAAAATCGGTGTATTTGAAAACAGGGGTTTTTCCCTGGTTGTTCTCGCAGTCAGCAAAGAGGCATAGCACGGGAATTTGTTGGTTCTGGAATAAAATAAGATCATCAGAAAGTCCACATGTAAATTGAGGAGTTAACTACTGACAGGCATATGTAAATGGCGGAGTAAGTCAAAATGGGGGAACAATTTAAGATGTAACTATTTTTGGAACTTAACAAGATATTTCCCACTTTTGCATAATTTACAACTGGCATATTTATTGTAAAATCTGGTGAAGTGTTTGCCTGTTATTTACCCTTATGTTTATACCCACTTGGCTTTTCTCTTTATGTAATATTCACCTCTTATGTTTAATTCATTTGGATTTGTTCTTTTGGTCCACGCTTTTTCTTAACAGGATAAATGATATGTATATCTAATACACTATAGGCGATTTAAAATTCCATTTCAATATTCATTCAATTTTAAACAGGAGGTTGTACCGGTGATTTACACGTACAGTTTCATGTTTCTTTGTTGAGTCTGTACAATTCATTTTAATCATAGACAATTTGAAATACCTTGATCCTCGCTATAAATTAATATACATATATTAGGATGTGGATGGTGGAATTCAGGATTGTATCGTGCACTCTCGCATGGTTTCTTACATGACTTTTTTTCAATCCCCCCATTCGTTTGGTGGAAAGAATGCTATCATTTATGTGGTTTTCTACTAGATATTCTGCTTGTTGGGTGATATTCTGACCTAGGGGTTTAATTGCAGCCAAGTCAGTTCTACTTCTTCAAGTGAATTACTAGAAGGGGAATATAGTCACAGCCAATGTCCTGTTTCATTCTGGTATTTACATTCGTGGTTAAACTTATTATAGTTAATTGTACCACGCTGGACCCAATCAATACTACACCTTTCACAGTAGGATGCGGCCAAATTGAGTAAAAATAATTATGCTCGCCTTTCTCAATATAAATAATAGCAATCTGAGGGTCGAGCCCGCGAGAAAATATTTGAAATTTGCCACTTAAAATTTCAAATAAATTGTATGCTTGATGTATGTTCGGCAACAAAAAGTGCAAAAGAAACATAGTGCTCAGGTTTGAACGCAAACCTTGCATCAAACCATTTTATCCCAGCATAAAACTCAAGAATGTGAGTGTCCGGGTTCAACAATGCAATGCAGTTTAAGGGCCACTTGGAAGTGCAAAATTCGCATTACTTTGATATTAACGAAATTCACATTACGTTGTAATTTTTTAAAAAGTGAGGAATTTCCTATGTCAAAAAAACTTCCCACATTAATTAGAGCATTAAAACTTGTTGCTATTTTTGGAGAGAAAAGCCGCCGACAAAGTTCAACCCGACGGATGGAGCTACTCCTAGTCTCTTGTGATGCCAGAATACAATGCCTATGTAACTAGGTTCCTTGGTCTGAGAAGGAGGCAGCTTCTTCGGGGTCTGAGTCTAGGTTAACTCTACAATAATTGCCAACACGATTGTCGTCCTGCTATACGTTTACACCGTGAGTAAGTAGAGGCTATGGCTTAAGATACTGCCAATCTAAATTCTACCGTCTCAAAGAAAGATGTTTTAATGAAAGTTTTAACTTCATATTCACAGTTTTTGCCAATTTCATGTTTTAATGCATATTATAGAGTACGCTTTAAATACATTTTTCTAGCCTAAGGTTTTAGCTAGTTTTTCTAATCCAATTTTTGTATATATATATTTCACTAACAAGTTTAACTTACGGATTTTGGGAAATATTAAATCAAAATGTATATTTTTATTTGAGTTTTAAACCCCGTTTAAGCACAATCACATTACTTTTAATCAGAAACACCAAGAGTTATTGACCCTTGAAACTGCCTAATATCTAATTTCGTCCTTAAAGAGTGTAGACATATTGGTGGAAGCTTAGTGGCATTATTGCTAGGTTTTCTAAAGAATTTCCATTCCCAGTGTTAAAAGTTCGATGTTGCATGTAATATTTCTATGCATATTTAAGTGTGAAAGTGAGATAGATACTATTTTATTTACAATTATATATGTACATGTTGGTTTTGGAACGATTTATTTAGGTTTGAGGCAAACCAGTTTGCTTTTAGTATTTTTAAGACGTATACTACCTTAGACAAAAGTCTTCAAGAGGAACTAGGTTCTAAAATTTATGGTTTAGTAACTCATTCACGGATGGAACTGGTAATTCAAGGTAAATTGAAGAGATTTTCATGCCCTTCATTAAAGATACATGCACTTCATAACCATTTCGGTACTGTAATATTTGATATTAAGACGCGACTTTTAGAGCGACACATCGATTCAAGCTGCAAGTATGACGTCCAAAAATATAAAAAAATGATTTTCTCTACCATATTTAGGTAAAGTTATCCTAGATCAAATAATTGGCGTACCTAAAGGAAAAGGAATATCTGCTTATCCTAGAAATTCTCAAAATTTTAATCAGGTTAGACGGGCATTAAAGTAAAACAAGGTGAACAAATAAAGAAGATTTAGGAGCTAATTTGTTATATTTAAAAGCATTTATCATATTTACAGTATTTACAAGAAATGGGAAGTATAAACATACAATCTTTTTTCCTTCCCTGTGTTTGGAAGCGCCATTTTTTCCCCTTTTGACGAGATTTGCTCATTAGTTTCTCGATTGTTGTTCCATGTACTTTCGGAAGGCTCGGGCCACACCAAGATAGCTGACAACAGAGGCGAGGAATTCCTGGCGATCATGCGCATCCTCATCAGACTCTTAGTCGGACATTGGTCACGGTGACGCCAGACCCTGGAATAGTTCTTCTTCAAGGGTCGACTGCCTTTTTTCCGTTGCAGAACTTGCTCTTCTACGTTTGGCACTATGCTCACTCAGGTCAAGCTTTTAGTTTTATCAGAACATACCGCTGTAACATAAAAAACGACAGAATTGGTACAGAAATGACTGCCTCTTAGCATAGAATTCGAGAACTGGAGAAGCAAATAACGCTCCTAACAGTTTCCCGTATGAACGTTATCAGCGTTGCAAATGTTATTAAAGAATACAAGGGAAGCGCAAGGGGTAGGCCCGTCAAAGATTTTATTTTGGTAATGTGGATAAAATGCCTTGGCCGGCAATTGTACAAAAGCAGACAAATGGAACATAGCTAGAGCTAAATTAGCTGGGTGAGCTTATCATTTTGCAGAGGAACAGCAGATTTAAAAAGTGTAGATATTACATGGGACGAGTTCAAAGCAGCCTGGTTGAATAAATCTATCGAAAAATTACCCACTCAGTACAATTACGCAGCATTATAAAACGCAATACAAAAGAATGATGAAACGGTAGAAATATTCATAGATAGGTGTAGGCAACTGTGTCACAAAGCAACACGCACCGTGAATAATCCTGAAGCGCAGCGCACCATAAATGAGAAGCCTGACAGACGTCCTCTTCCCGCCTTCATAAATGGTTTAAAGGATACTGTGGGATAGCAAGTTCGCTTCCAGATGCCTAAGACTCTGATTATAGCCGTCCGTATTACCACGACAGTAGAAAATGGGAAAAGCAGAGGCTGGCCAGGCTGTAACAACGAGCAATATTAAATTTTTTTATGATAAGGTGAGATAAAATTTACCACAATTGTAACAGGAAAGGATACACAGCTGTTGACTGTAGAAGCAGGCCACACCCCAGAAACATTACTATCACAAAAGACTAAGGCCATAGTCAAGGCCAAGGCCGGAGAGTGATGTTTAATACTAACCAGTCCTAAGCCGGAAGTCATGGCCGCAGACATGTAACTCCTACAGTTGGGAGGAAAGTAACCTTCACCCAGGAAGGATTTTTTTTTTTTTTTTTTTTTTTTTTTGCTATTGAGGCACCACAGATGGTGCACACTGATGATACATGAAATGAAATAATATATTGGAAGGGATTTTTTTAAGGAAGGAAACGTTCCAGATCTAAGCTTAGGGTAACTTCCTTGCATTTGCTATTTATGAGGACTGAGGAAAATCTGAAAAAAATCTCAGTCAAGGAAGACAGTCCTGGCGGGATTCGAACTCCAGACGTGTCGCACACGAGTCCGCGCCTTAACGACTTCAACCACCAGTGGCGGTAAGAGCAGAAAGCGATAATAGGCCGGACTCGAAAATGCTATGGATGGGGCATGCCAGAGCACGTGGCGAAAGACTGGTGGCAATGTTCACTGGGAAATGGGATGGGCCAGCCGGGGAGCAGGAACTCGGCAACGAGTGGGCCAGCACACTTCCCGTCTTCTCGCTAAATCCTACACACAAAGAATTAATTATGTCACTTATATTATAGGGAAACCTCGTGAAAGGCTAGTAGATACTAGGGAAAGTTTCTCTACAATTAATGAGAAAACAGGGGATCAGTCTTGGGTATTTCCGTAGAAATTATGCAGTAGGAATAACAGTGATGAATTAGATATAAAGGAACAATTAAATACAGATTTTAAAATAGGTGATAGAGCCACTAACATAGCATGGGATTTTTATGTAATGCCGATGAATTATGATATCAGTGAAACTATTGGCTTAGATATCTATAAGAAGCGGTGAAAGATGTAGCGAAAGGAAATTCAAAACAATGTATGGGGTGGTAATGTTAGAAGCTAGCGAATGTAAGTTGGAGCTTATCATTCCAGCGGCAGAACGTGTATGAACGATAGGAAAGAAGTTGATAATAATCTAAATTGTGACGTAATTTTTGCCAAAGATGTTATCATTCTGCTATGTCGGAGAACTTAGTACTTGAGAAAAGGTAGGCTTTCACGGCCAAAGTCACAGATATAACTAGAGGTATCTTTCGGACTGTTATGCCGTGGTCTGTTGGAGATAAGAGTTCCAGACGTTTCGTCCACAACTGCGGCGAACATCTTCAATGGCGTGGACGAAGTCTCCTTGGAGAAGGTCTGCGTGTGATGCTTTAGACGTGAGTATTGCTATATTTGTACTGTAAGTACCCTTCACTGTGATCCAGGGTGGGCAGAGGTCGCACGGCTTGTGGGAGAGGTCGCTTCTCCTATGTTGTTGTTCTCTCCTGATTGCTTCACTATGTTTTATTCTGTTATATGCCTAAATTTGCTTTTGATTACTGGATGTCAGTAGTTATTTATTTTTATAGCCTCTTCTTTCTAATTGAAATTATTGGAATGGCAACTGGCATTCAGTAATTGAGAGCTACTTAAAGCATATACCAGAATAAAATATAGCGAATCAATCAGAAGGGAACAATAACATAGAACAGGCCAGACCTCTCCCACCAGCCGCCTATTCTCTGTTCACCCCGGACCAATCAACGGAGGGCGCTCACATTACAAATATAGAAATTCTGACAGCTCTTCTTTCCTGTGTTCCGTTAATTATAAGGTTCTTCTATTTCCTAGCACTATTATGCCTTTGTTATTCTGTATATATAAATGTAAGGTTTCTTACTAAGGGAGTGGCACATCCATCATTGGTTTAATAAAGATAATGCAAAAGTAAAATATTAATGGGCTTACTCCATAGGACTGTTCAATTTTCTATCTTCTAATTACCGCGTTAATACATAATGGGGAAATTTAGCAAACCGACTTCCTTTGCTAATGTGAACGATGCGCCACTACAAGCGGTGAATAGTAACTTCCTTTCCCCCCGAACTCCTTCTCCTATTTTCTCCGCTTCTTTCTCCACCACCCCTGCTACCATTTCCACTCCTTTCACCTATTTCTCAATGATGTACATCAGTCATCTCACTACACTCCTCGTTCCTGCACTTGGGTCTCTTCTCCAAGCTATTTCCCATCCTAAATGCCCCCCAGTCCCCCAACCTCCTTCCCAACCCAGTACTTCCAAATCTGACCAATGGCGCCGGGGCTCCCCAGTACCAGGACCCTTCTCAAAAGCTGCTGCAAGTTCACTTCAGCCGCCTCTTTACTATCCAAATATCATGTATCTGATCTGTCTAAAATACTAGCTCAATTTGATGCCACTCATCCCAATCAAGACTACAAGATTACTGTGTCTTTCTAGACAAATTTTTATTCGTACGTAGAAGCCAAGAGATTATGGTGCTCTTTAATTTCTCAAGAAAGAGCAATAAATTTTCACATGATCATGCCACTGCTTTCCGTAGTCACAGAATGGTGATAAAAATCTCTTCTTCAATAATGCTGAAAATGGGATCAAAAGGGAGATAATTGGGCTTCGTATAGCAGTAACTAGAGTGATGCAATTATAAAGATATAAGAAAGATAATACGTTGCTCCGCCGTGTACTTCGTTGAAGTGCCTACAGATCGAGCAAGGATCAAACTCATGGAACTGGATAAAAATAACAGTTCATGATTATATTGGCCACCGATACCTGTTCAATGTAACAGGTGTCAGCAGATGCATCATACAGCTGACTACTGCAGAGCTCCCAGAGCAGTATGTTCCAAATGTATGGGGGCACAGGATCTCTTGGCTGCTGTGTCCGTAACTAACGACACAAGTACGCCATATGCAAAGAAACTGGTCGCGGGGCCCGATAGAAGTCTTGCCCCGAATATTTGATGCAAATGATCCCTCTTCCCCGGAATGTCACTCGCCTTCAGAGAGGGCAGAACTGGGCTGCTTATAGGCCTCCTAGGCGCAGACCAGCACAGGTCAGAGGCTATACGCCGTTCATCCCCCTCGTAAACAACGTACACACATCAACCAACACACGAGGTCCCATAATGCTATAGCACCAGCAACTAACCCAGAAAATTCTCCACAGAAAAAGTTTGTTTCCCGTACCAGCCCACAAATACACAGGCCTTAGCACCATAAGTACCGGGCACTGCTGAGAACACCTAGAACTGCAGTGAGAGACAACCTACAGCCCAAGGTGTCTTTGTTTATGGGCACAACGCCCACGCCAGAAGAATCTCGTGGCATTTTGTGAGGGACGAGGTTTAAGATGTGCTATTCCCCTTCTTACACACCCTATTGACAGTCGGCAGGTTCTGTTCTAGTATACCGAACTTTTTGGATACTTTCTAACCCTGATCTCATAGATGACAACTACTCGCTCAGCAAAACTTTTGTCAAGCAATGCCAATGGAATTCACCGTCTTAAGACGACCTAAAAGATTTCCTCCACAAGCATGATTTTCATGCTGCGCTCATTACTGAAACGGATCTTTTTACCCAAGACAACCTAACGATTGGTGGATATATTATTTATCGCGTGACCATATCCGGCAAGACGATGGTCCTGCGATCTTGCTTCAGAACAAAATATCTCATTCCTACAGGCTTATTCCCCCTGACATTTCGAAGTCACTCAGGTACATGTATCTATTAATCATTTCCATACGACCCTTATTACTATTCACAATCCCCTCGGTGACTTTGCGGAATCCGACCTAGAAATCCTAGTCCAGCTCTGAAATCGCAGCGTCTTATTGGACAAGACTTAAATGCCAAACATTCAACCTGGAACTGCCGAAGCACAACCTAGGAGGTATAAAACTTCTTCGATGCGAAAAATCCTCCTCCGACTATGTGATTTATGCTCATTTGGAGCCGACGTTTATCCCATTGAACAGACGTCAACAACCGAACATCTTAAACATAGCAATTGCACACAACATAAACCTCGCAATGGACATCTCGGTAAATAACGATGTGTGCTCTGACCATATTCCCTACTCATTAAATTGGATGGGGCCCTTTCTTATCCGGCCATCCCATTTCGCATAACTACTACAAGGCCAACTGGGAGTTCTTCCAGGAAACTATCAATTAACATTTTCGCGACGCTCCTATTAGCACAAAAGTTGAACTAGAACAGGCAACTTGGCACATTGAACAATCCACAAAATTTGCTATTATAACTTCTGTCCCCATACAGGACCAAAACAAATACAACCGGAGACTCCCACTCGATGTAAACAGCGCCAAGTGTCAACGTAAAATCAGCCCGCCGCTCTTGGCAGACCTCAAGAAATCCTGCGGCCCGGGAAGAGCTGCATAACGGAGCGGATTTTAATAAAGTATTGACCTCACATATTGAATCACAATGGAACCATACGCTACAAAATCTTGATTTAAAAAACACAAAGTGTGGCACATTGCCAAGTCCCTTATCTCCGTTAAAACTAAAAATTCTCCTCTGCAAACTAACTAATCCGTCGCACAAACTTGCACAGAAAAAGCTGAAGCCCTTCAAAACACACTCACACCTAATGTGTTTTCCTCCTCGCCGCTTTTTATAGCCAAAACTATGACACTGAATAAAGACTTCAGCTCTCGGGTTACCACAGCAAAATCAGAAACAGTTGCCCTTTAGGAATACAATAACTTATTGACGTGTGCCCTACAAAAAGGCACCTGACCCAGATCAGATTCCCAATATCGCACTCAAACATCTTCCACCACATGCACTAAACGCTTAGACAACCATATTTAACTTCTTTCTAGACAAAGGAATATTTTCCCTCTCGCTGGAAAAATTGCTGTAGCAAGTCATTTCCCATACAAAACATAGTCCACTCTAACCGGCTGAACTATTGGCCAATAAGCCTGCTAGACACACTAAGCAAACTTTTTGGAAATATATTGCTATAAGGCATTAATTTCCACAAGCATAATCACACCAAATTAATTCCTGAGCAATCGGAAATCCGCGACCAATATGTGCTCTGCAGCCGCTATGAGCTGCAGAACACATAACGCGTGGCCTTAACATCATTACATTGACTGGGGTTATATTTTTGGATATTGAGCGAGCCTTTGAAAGAGTGTGGCATGAGGGCCTGTTGTGCAATCTCCACAACACTTTCGAATCCACGTCCTATTGAAGCTGGCGTGCCTCAAGGTAGCATACTGAGGCCCACGCTGTTCAATATCTATATAAATGTTATACCCAGAGATGAAAACTCCGCCTACTACATAGGTGCTGGTGACACGGCTATCATGGCACAATGGGGCAACCCGCGGTTTATTCATGACAGATTACAAGAGGCACTAGATAACCTCGAACCTTGGCTGACCAACTGTGTTTTTAGCTAAAAAATAATGCGAAACAACACAGATGCTGTCTTCATCGTCGAAGAAATAAAAAGAAAGCTACCGTTTTCTAATATCTCAGAAAGCACAACATTTCACGGTAAGATCACGATGGTAAATCCCACCTCTACCGTCGATCCTGGTGGTGTAGTGGTTACCATACTTGCCTCCTAAAACCAAGATCACGGGTTCGATCCCGGCCAGGACCGATGGATTTTTTCGGGCGTTAAAATCCTAAGTATCACTTCCTTCGGAAGGGAAGTAGGGCCGTTGTGCCTCTGAGCAAAATTTGTCGGCCAATTCACGCCCTGAATAGAATGGGACGCTGATGACCTGAGATGTTAGAGCGTCGGTAAATAAATCTAATAAAAAAACACCTCATATCGTGTAACCTTCATAACAACAACTTCCATCTCAGAACATGCCATACATCTGATCCATCCTCCTATTAACCATTTAACAAAATTACGTAACATTTGCACACATACTTACGCACTAACTATCGGGCATCATTTAGGGCGTGTCATGGATGCTGCCGAAAATCACCTTTTGACACGCTTGTATATTTTGCATGTCAGCACACTTACACTAGCAATTACTATCCAGGGTAGGAACCCGACCCAATATCTGCATGTAAACCTTCAACCACCGGCTTGTAACCTTATTAACAAGCACCCTCTTTGCATGTTAGTCACTAACACCATGGGGAGGCGATTTATCCTGTGCGGATGATTGCCACCGGGGCGGCGGGTGTGGGGCAGTCCTTAAAAACAGCCATCGCATCAGACGCAGTGATAACTTCTCCAAGCAGATTTCGTCCACGCTCTTTTAAATGTCTGCCGTAGTTGTGGACGAAACATCTGGAGCTCTTATCTCCGGCAGACCACGGTATAACAGCCCGGCAGACACTCTAGTTATAACTAACTGCTTACTCTCATTAAGAACAATAAAAAGAGTTCTTTCCCCTTAGAAGTATATATAGAGCCCGTGAGTATTGAGAGTGGGGAAACATGTGTTACTAGTGCTGTAACAAAGCTGTACTCTACAGAGGAAGTAAATGATTCATGAGTTAGGAGAAATAATTCAAGAAATAAGTACCAAGAAATTAATAATACTGTATAATGTAAAATTTATTTATGTGTTTCCGAGAAGTTAATTTAGCAAAAGCTGTTAAAGTTAGTGAAGGAACAGAATATGATGTGCCAATGCAAGAAACAAGTAATACAATAATGGCGCCGTATGAAGTAGAGACAGTAAATGAAATAAAATTTCCCACGTGGAAAACGCGTAAGAATTTGTATAAGGAGCCCTACAATAAAGAAATGCTGTGTAAGCCCACCGTCCGAAGGACAGGACAATGTAATTCTAGCAATAGTAAGGCCCAAGGAAATCTGGACGAATGGAAGGGACGAGGTGATCCTCTTTCGGTAGGCAACTTGCCCACCTTTTTCTGAAGGGTGAAAGAAGGATGGTCGGCAGGTCATAAAGGGGTGAAGCTAGTCGTTGTTGGGGCTGTTACTGGCCGTGCCTGAGCTTATGAGACAGAAGTCCATAAGGTAGACAACCGAAATCGTGAGTATTTCGGAAAATGGTCTTAGTCATTTCGGAGTGACAAGAACAAACATGCCACGTTGTGAGTAAACAGAAGAGGGGAGTAAGACCCGCTGGCCTACAGTAGCGATGAGCAGACGATCGCGGAAAATAGAGGAAATAGTGGAAATAAATGAAAACTGAAGTTCGTACCTTTTATGTAAACAAATGAAAGAAAAATATTTTCATAAGAGTCAGTAAACCAGTTTTAAAGGAGAAACGAGATAATACAGGAATACACAAGTTTGAATATGGGAAACACATGAGGTATTTAAAACAAAAACAGTACATTTAAACCCAAGATAAAGAGAGGAATTTTAGATGTTTCATATGACTATATAACTTTGTTTCTCAATTAGCCAACCGGCGAATTACCATGCACTACAATAGTGGAACATGAGATAGATACAGGCCACGCAAAACCGATTACATTATATTTATACCTAGTTCCTTTTTCGCTAAAGGGTAAAATTAAGAAGACAAATACATGAGATGCTAAACAAGAAAATTATCAAACACACATAAGCACGCCGGGCGAGTTCTTGCTTTTCGTGCCTAAGATGGGGTGGTGAAATATAGACTATGTGTTGACTACAGGAGATCGAACGCGGTATCGAAGTCCCAAATTGGCCTATACCTGACATTAAGGAAAATTTGTCTATGTTAATGCTTATTTTTCTATAGTGATATTAATTAAGCTTAGCTTGCGATGAAGTTAAAGAAGCAGACAAATCATAAAAACATTTGTATTCCCTAAATTTAGTTGAGGAATATATCAGAATGCCTTATGGTCTAGTAAGAGATCCGATGACGTGGTCAAATGCAATATATTTAATCACTGGCAATTTAAAAGGCTTAATTTGTTTGGTATACATGAAAGACATACTTGAACTTGAAAAAAATACGAAAACATGCTGAACATTTCAGAATTTTTTTTAATAAATTACAAGAAGCTATATTGAAACCCGGTCTTCAAAAGCGTGATTTGACAAAACCAGAAGTTGCTTGCTCAGGTAAGTACTCAAGGCATAAATCCTGACGTTAGTAAAACGAAGGCAACAAAACAGTTATCTCATCGTTCTACAGTAAAACAAGTAAAATTATTTTAGGAGTATTCTGATAGTATATGGGTTTAAAACTTTAACTCAACTTTCAAGAAAGAATCAGAAATGTCATTGGACAGATCAAACAGAAAAGGCCCTAATACTTTGAAATATGTCTTGACAACTTCATCACTGCTTGCCCACCCTGATTTATCTCAACCATTAATTTTGTTATGGGATGCTTCCAATTATGGAAATTGAACCGTGTAAGTCCAATTCAAAAGGGTATTGATTCTACCGTTAAAATTTGCCAGTACGCTATTAACAGCTTCCGAAATAAATTATAATACAACGGAAAAGGAATTTCTTAGCCTTGTATTTGAAGTTAACAAATTTAATTATGCGGTCTAAATTTGTACTTTATACTGACCATAAAGCATTAACTTGGCTCTTGACAACCACAATTTCGCTGAATTCTAGATCAACAAGATGGATGCTAGTTTTGAGTGAATATGATTTTACCATTAATCATAAACCGAGAAAGTCTAATGTAGTACCTGTTGCTTTGTTCTGGCTACCACGAGAAGACCAGTCCACTGGTTGTCCTGACTGGAAGGTGCAGTTAGCGCAGGTGTGCTATTTGGAGCTGGAGACGGAGGAGCCCATAAACTTTCAGAAAAATTCATTTGATCTTTCCAGAGATATCCTGAAAGAAGAGTAAACCAAAGGGCACTGTTGTCAACAATTAGTCGGGTAAAAGGAATTAGGTTTAAACGACATAGTTTATTTGGGGTCAGAATGTACAATATTCGCTAACAACGGATGATGCAAAACCATTGTCCCTAGTGATTTGGTTAAAGACATAATATCAATGCATCATTACACCTCTTATAGTTTACATCAAGGAATTAAACGCACTCAAGCCATAATTGAAAAAAATATTTTCACCAACACTATGCGAATACGTAAAGACGTACCTACCGCAGTGTCAAACTTGTACAACTAAGAAAAAAAACTATTGAAACCAATAGCTCCGTTAGGAATGTCGGGAACTTCTATGTGACCTTTCCAAATTGTTTCTGTGTGCATCACAGGACATTATAATATAACAAAACCCAGAAAAAAGTACATTCTGACCACAACTGATCATTTTACTAAGTATTAGAAGCTATGCCAGATAAATCTGCAAACACAGTAGTTGGAACATTAGTAACAGAAAATTATTGTTGACAAAGGGGCCTTTGAGAAATTTCTGATCAAGGAACGAATTTTCAATCATCAGTAGTTACAGAAATCTGTAAAATATTTAATGTTAAACATATCAGTAGTTGCCCAATGTATCTCTAATACAATTCTACTATTGAGCGATTCCACAGACATTTGAAAGATTTTATATCGATGACAGCATTGCTCTTTCATTCCGAATGGGATAACATGATTCCATTTACACTAATGACCATTATTCTTTTTATATTCTTCATAATTCTTGTATATGCACGCGAGATGCGATTACCGACTGCCATCGATCTTGAACTACTTTGACTGAAAACAATTTACTGGAGGATCACATAGAAGCTATGAAACAAAGATTAAAAGAAGCGTATGGTGATGAGAACCATAATGTTCTAGAAAGCAAATACAAGTAAAAAAAGAATAAAAAATTCGGTCCTTGTGTTGTAGTGGTTACCATACTTGCCTCCTAAACCTAAGATTGCGGGTTCGATCCTAGCCAGGACCGATGGATTTTTTCGGGCGTAAAAATTTTCCTTCGGAAGGAAAGTAAAGCTGTGGGTCCCATGTCAACATTTACGGCATGATAAAGAACCTCAAGCCTGAAAAAAGAGGCCTCTGAGAAAAATTTGTCGGTCGTTTCACGCCCTGAATGGAACGCTGATGAATTGAGATGTTGAAGAGCGTCCTTAAATAAACAAAAATAGAAGCAAAAACAACATTATGATATGAAAGCAAAGTTTGTATTTGAAGTAAGTGATTATGTATATTTAGATAGGCCCTATATATAGAGAGAAAAAATAGAAAATGGGCGCCAAAAGACTGTAGACCTTGGAAAATAATTGAGAAACTTACCCCTTTGAACCACAAGCTCAAAATGTGTCCGTGTCGTACGATATGGTCCGTATAAACCGGCTAAAACAGAGACATACGGAAACAAAGGAGGAAATAGGAGGCAAACCCGAATCTACAACGGAACAGGACGTAATAAAGAATTCGCCCAGGCTCATTGAAGTTAGTGAAGAATTTCAACTTCTCGTATGAATCAATACAATATTCAGATGTAAAATAATGATGCTTATAATTATTCCACGCAGTTCTATTAGTAAAACTCCATCAGAAAAGCAATAGTGATCACATAAATTAAATAACATTTATTTGAGACTAACTTTGAAAACATTTTCATTTTACAGGCTTTGCCAAAGTAAGGAAATCGATCACCCTGCTATCAGTCATCACCGGGGAGGCCCACTGGAGCCTTGCTGATGATGCCATAGTTGTGCTTCATATATCCACCATACTATCGTCTAATGAGGTCCCGAATTTCACGGCAGCAGCCACCACGCCCCAAAAGCAGTTGCCGAGGCTACAGAAGGAAATTCGAATTTATGATAAACCATCGAAGTTACTTATACGAAATATTATGAACAGTATTCAAGAGGCAAACACCACTTTGGAGAACGATTCTTTATCATCTACTACTACCGCAATTTGGTTGGGAACGGGAGTGATTCTCACCCTCATCGGCCTAGCCCAGCTGTTAAAATCACCCGAAAGTAGCGGTGTACCAGACTACGCCCCTTTAGAAGACAACCAAGGAAATCGACCATCCACGAGAACACAACGATCCTGAGAGCTGCTCAACGAAATTAACAGGGCCAGGCTTGCCTGTTTTACGGAACGAGTACGGCTATGCCGCTGGATCTAGAGCCACAAGAAAAGAAGTAGATAAATCTACAGTGTGTTATGGTACCACAACTTTATATACTAATTCAAACGTAAAATTAACGAACTACAATGTATACAATACTCACCATTATTACGTTGTAACTATAGCTTAGGTTGAGATGGCAAGTACTCTCTGAAACAAAATTGGCAATTTCAGTAGATGTATTTTCTAAATATTCTTGGCAGTATCGTTCAAATGTTAAGAAGGGTGTAATTTATACTTACCTCTAATCGTCGCACTGGGTAGAAACCCCAAAGCATTGTCTAAGGTGGGAAGGTTATAGTGCCCAGGATTCGGAGGCAAGCTTTGTCTCAAATATAAAAAACCGAGCATAATACTCAAGGATGTCTCTGTCCGGGTTTGACAATTCGGATACTCCTTAAGAGCAACTTGGGGGTTAAAATTTCGCTTTACTTTGATATTTAAGAAATTCACCTTACCATGAAATTTAAAAAAATAAGGAATTTCCTATGTCAAAGAAGCTTGCCACATTATATAGAGCATTAAATCTTATTGCTATTGTCGGCGAGAAAAGCCGCCGACAAAGTTCAATCCGACGGATGACGCTACTCCTCGTCTCTTATAATGTCAGAATACAACACCTAGGGAACTAGGCGTCTTGACCTGGTGAGGAAGCAGCTTCTTCGGGGTCTGAGTCTAAGTCAACTGTGAGATAAATGCCAGCCTAATCGTCGTCCTGCTATACGTTTACACCGCGAGTAAGTGGAGTACAGGCTATGGCTTAAGATACTGCCAGTCTAAATTCTACCGTCTCAAAGTAGGGTGTTTTCAACTCATGTTTTAATTCATGTTATAGAGTATTTTTATATAAGTTTCTATTTATGGCCTAGGACCTTAGCTGGGTTTTAATGCAATTTTTATATGTATATTGCTAACAAGTTTAACTTACTTGTTTTTGGAAAATATTAAATCAATGTGTTTATTTTATTAGCAGTTTAAATCCAATTTAAATACATTCATATCACTTTTAGTCAGAAACCCCGAGAATTATTTTTCCTTGAAACTGAGTATTATCCAACATTTTCCTTAAAGAGCACGCTGGATATTATAATAGTGTCCATTGTCAATAATATCTGAAGCCAATATTTCGTACAATATAGCGAAATGCCATGAATGAAAATTTAATGCAGTTACAGAAGAACTGTAGTAGAGATTTGGACGTCAATATTATAATGTCTCCATGTTTGTTGCACACAACAGCGAAAGTTTCTAATTCTGAAGTTGTTAAGACCCAAATTCTACAAAATGTCAATGGGGACTTCACGGGCTGTGGATAATGCAGGGTTTTACTTTTCTTTTACTATTTAAGATGTTTCGTCGAACGCAAGATATGGCTTTTTGCATTAGTGTTTCTAGGGTATATAGGAATTCCGTGATTGCAAAATGTGTTACCCGTCACGGGTGGCCGAGGTCGATAACGTGCGGACTTGTGAGCGGGAGGTCTGGGGTTTGAATTCCGCCACGACCGTCCTCCCTGACTGGGTTTTTTTTTCAGGTTTTCCTAAGTCCTCATTACTGGCAAATGCCGGGGAGGTGTCCTAAACTTACGCCTGCAACGCTTCCTTCCTTAAAAATATCCTTTCACAATATATCATTTCATTTCATGTATCATCAGTGTCATCGCCTGTGATGCCTCAGTAGTAAAAACCGGCGTTAAACACTACTCAAAAAAATGAGTTACTTTGGATGATCGCTGTTATACAAGTGAATTCAAAATGTACCGAAAAACAACTTTCACAAGTTATTCAGGGCTAATTATCTGAGGTTTTTTTAATAGTGTTTAACGCTTGTTTTGACTACTGAGGTGCTACAGGAGGTGGACACTGATAGACATGAGATGAAATATTTTGGGAAAGAATTTTTTGAATGAAGGAAACGCTACAGGCCTATGTTTAGAATACCTCCCCGGCAGTTGCCATTTACGAGGACTGAAGAAAACCTGGAAAAAACTTCAGTGAGTGAGGAGGGTCCTGGTGGGATTCAAACCCCAGACTTCGCGCTCATGAGTTCGCGCCCTAACGACCTCAGCCACCTTTGCAGTACTTTTCTGAATGTTTTGATATAGGGAACCCATGGTGTCCGGTGGCTCATTACCGGGTAATTTCATTGTTTTCTTTTTGTAGTAACTCAACCACCTTTGTATCTCATTACTTAAAATAGGACTGTTTTCAAACAAAACACAAAATTTGACTGCTGCAGAGCGTGTTTACGCCACAAATTAATCTACTACTCATCACCTTCTGACAATTAAAATTATTTTTTAAGGATAGATGACGAAACATTAAATAAAATAACATGGAAAAACCGAAATTACTCTGTAACACTGTTTAAAGTAAATGTTCACAATGTCCTCTGCCATTATCATGACAAAATTCACAGCGAGTTACATGAAATGTCTAAATATCTGCATGCAATACACGCATGGACAGGTCGTGGTGGTTCTGTTCCAATGCCAGCTCGATCACTAGATCTGACAACCATTGTATTTTTCTTCTGGGGTCACGTGAAAAACCTAGCATACGTGACTCCTGTTGAAGCTAATGAGATCCTGGTTTAGGATTGTAGTAGCCGCTGACGACGTACGCCAAATTCCTGGGATACTAGAGCGTGTGCGACATTCCAGGAAGTGTTGGTGAAGTTTGTCGTGATCATGACGGAATGTTTTGAACATTTACTTTAAACAGTATAGCGGTGTAGTTTGGCTCTTTCATGTAACGTTTTGTAATTTTTGGTCAGCTGTCCTTGAAAATAAATAATTGCAACTATCAGGAGGTAATGAGCAGTTGATTAATTGGTAACGAACCGTAATGTAAACACGCTATACAGCAGTCAAATGTATTTTGTTTGGAAACAATTATATTCCGAGTAAGCATACATAAAGTTGGTTAAGTTATTGCAAAAATAAGATAATGAAATTACCCGGTAATGAATAACAGGAGACTATGCGTTCCTCAAATGAAAGCAATCAGAGAAGATACCTATAGAACCTGTGAAAGTTTGTCAGTAGAGTAAGATTTCACTCTGTATATTTTCCTCGGCGCTCCTTCTTACATTCATATTAGGAATTTTCCTCTTTGTTACGGCAACTGAAATTTTTTGATTGTGATTTATGTCACTTCGAGTAATGACAGTTCCATCCTCTAAAGTGAACAATTTTGCGTTGCATGATTTCACTGAACAAACCCAGAAACTCGCCAGTTTTTACAAATTGTTTTTTTTATAAATATAAATCCATCAGTACGGATATTAAATATAATATCCTTTTTCTTTCCAAATCCCCAATCCTAAATTTCATTGCAAATAATTACAATATATATTAAAATTCCACATATATTAAACATTCCAAATTGTGTTTAAAAATCATGGTATTTTCCGTGCTGTCCCATAGGTGGATGTATGTAGAATGGCCTGCTAACTTCCTGTAATAAACAAATAATGAAGGAAGGTTACTGCCGGGAGCCCGTAACTGCATTCTTTTGTTTTCACTCACCCCTTTCCCCTCCAGCGCTAATCGTAACTTCATTGATTATGTTCACTCCCGAATATACGTGACCTAAGACAGGTCAAAGATAAGATGCCTATTTCAGTTCGGAATTTCCATACGCCCCATAGCACAGGCGTATATCAATGGGTTCAGGGATAAGAAAGATAATATATTTGCAATCCTTCCTATAAAATGGGGGAAGAAAACGAAAAGCAGTAAAGGTGTTATTATATGATATGAATTATCAGTGGTGTGCTTGACGCCCACAGAAGCTTGTTTTACCAGATGAAATTTACTACTCTTTTGTTTACAGATGAAATATATTTATAGATTAAATACAGATCAAATATATTTACAGTGTCTTGATGGGTTACCTTCAGAGAAAGACTTAAAAAATACATGCTATTTTTGGTTTTACATTATTTTTTGTCAGTGTCTAACTTCTTAGATCTCAAGATGTGTCTGGTGAAACGAATTGGAAGGCTGTTAGTACTTGACGCTTACTTTATTAAAGTTACTAAACACCCAGTCAGGTAATCGTCTTTAACGGGTTCGAACCACTTGTGTTCTGCGGTCGTATACGCTGAATTGAAATTATGAAACTTGTTTAAAGTACCGAAAGAGCGAGTATCATGTTAACGAATCCTCAGAATACATTGTTACCGATTCCATCAAATGTTGGAATCGTGTTATTTTCAACATTACTTGATTCGTCTTTTGAGTCATGTGCAGTATGCCTAAAAATATGAAATTTAGTGTTTCTTATATGATTACTACTTATTCATGTTTTCGCTTACTGACCACTATATTACAGGTCAAATTTTTCTTCTCATTGACAGTACAACCCGTAGTGGGCGTTGGTCTGCCTTAGCGACCTCTTCATCCTTTACCTTCGCCTTACAACTTCATTGATAAGAGGGCAAACTTGCAAGGAGAGGCATATATATGATCAAAATGCTGACATCCAGCAGGTTGCCTATCAATTGGCTTGCTAGATCGATGAACTCCACCTCTTCATCGGGCAGCTTTCCAATTATTCCCACCAGGCTGGATGAACCCCGTTCCAGACCTTAGAAAATGTCCTAAGTACTAGCAGTCAGCAACGCTAACCACGAGACGAAACATATGGAAATAAGGAGCCGCATATTTGGGGTGGGCTTCTAATGTTCTCCCAAACATGTAAAATACGGTTTCTCAGAGCTACGGTTGTTCACTCTTGCCGCTCATCCCAATCTCGTACCATGTTATCCCAGATGGTCTCTTTGGCATTTAGTTTTGGGAATTTTACGGGTCTACATAAGGGGCGAAATTTTAGGGTGTTCTTTTATTCATGCCATTGTGTGTGCAAGTGTGCATATTCTTATTATCCTTAACGAATAGGATGGGCTTTATTTGCGCGCAATAAATTGTATACCCGCTTGGGGGCATACAGTCCTCTAAATTTCCATATATTCTTAGGAGTTCATCCTAAAGGGAAGATCCACTAATATCTCAAAGACAAAAGGCTCATCCAACCCCAAAGGCACGCGCTAATGTGACTACTTTTAGTCATAGCAACATGCTCAGGGACCTAATAGGTACTATTAGGGCGCGATGAACCATCTGCCCTTTTCACCGGACTAAATAACGTTCTCCCAGTACTGTGCTTGAGGTACATATTGAAGAACGAAAGAGATGCGCGCTCATCGGTTCCTTGAGTTAGACTCTATTCTCGCAGGTAAGCGATGGTAAAAGTCAAAAGTATAAAGACAAACTTTTGGACCGTGAGATCGCTTATTGGGAGGATTGGGCTCAGCCTCAATTTTTTTTTTTTCTGGGATAAGTGGGTTTGCCTTTACTTGAATCCAAACGCGCATACCTCTGCTCCCTGTTTATCCTCTGGGGAGCAACGGACTTGCGCTTGGTCTTTAGTCTCTCATCTTGGTTTCGGCGAATAGAAGTCTCATGGTTTCTGCAATTTTCCTACTGCTTTAGTATGTCAGAAATTGATGGATCCCATTCCCACATCTCAGAACTCGTCCTCACTGGTGTACCGTATGTAAATATTAATAATAGTGATACAAGTTTTATCAATCTAAGCCCTTATATACAAAAACATCCTTTTCCTCATTCCTGTTCACACTCCTGCACAAATATTTCTCTTCTTAAGCATCTTCTTCTGTAAGTTCTCTCCTCCTGAAACTATCCGTATATCATTATCATGGTCGTCCTATTCTAGTTGTGGTTTCAGCATTCCACTCCAATAACATCTTTTTAATTATTTTTCTCATTCTTTTCAAGTGTCCAAACGTTTTTATTGTTTCTATTAAATTACTTCAATGACATTCTTTTGAGAATTCATAATTGTTTTAAATCGTTGATTTTTAATTTTCTCTATTCTTGACTTTCTTGTTATTCACCAATAGCTAATTTCTACAGTCAGTAATATACATGCACATTATGTAAGGATTCTGGTACATTTATGTAACATTCTGGATCAATAATTTATAAGGCTGAGTTTTTTTATTTCTTTAAAAGGTTCTTACTTCAAAGGATTGCGTTTAACATTCCAATTATCTTTCTTCATTTATTTATTTATGCGATTTCAGATCAGCTTCTACTCCCAGTTTCTAAAAATGGCTACCAGAAATAAATTATAATAAATATTTAAATTTCCTCTGGTTCAATCTCAAGTTTTTCGTCATCTTCAAGTTTAAATATTCATTTTTCTTAAAATTAAATTTAACCCACATTTTTAAGACCGTCCCACCAATTTCCTTGTCATTTATTAGATATCTTCAATATCTTGCGTTATTAATGATTGCTATAAAAGTGTTGTGGATCCATAGGATCTCCCATAACATTGCTCTTTCTAGACCATTCGCTTAAACATACTCTAATATACATTTTAAAGAGAAGCCGTTAAATACAACATCCTGTAACAAACTCTTTGAGGTGTACACTTCTCTGTATAGACAGTTTACAATTTTAATTTGTCAGCTATTCATTGAATAATCTGATGTGATAATTTTTATTGCTTTTTCGCTAAGTTTGCCATAATATTTTGCTGGGAATATTCTAGATCAATGAAAACCAGTCCTATCCCTTTTGTTTTGTCCCTGATTATTCCCAAATGGCTCGTATTGTAGAAATGTACTCTATTGACTTTTTTCGGAATTAAGGGCCCCATTGTTCCTCTGAAATATACAATTGATATTTTATAAGATGTTTTATTGCTTCGGAAAATTATTTTCACTGTGGACTTTGCTATACACAGATTCCTTTATAGATCTTTCAACATTTTCTATCCCTATTTTGAAGCATTGAACTGATAAATTCCAATTTAATCTCTTTTGGTATTTTTTTTTCTGGATCTTGTACAATTTTGTGAGTATTCTTGTTAATTTAAGTCACCCACATTTCAACATTTCCAAATTAATGTCCTCTCGGCCAGTTGCCTGACCATTCTTCCCTATCGATAGAAAGTACCTCACATCTTCTTTTACCCATTTCCACTTATCTTGTCTTTAACGATGAAATCATTTTCAACTTCCTTATATTCAAATATTTCTTCATTCATTAAATTTTAATTTTCTAATCACTGGTTGAGAGCTATGAACTGAAAATTAGGTTTATTGTTGTTAGCTTAAGATACTTTCAAACCTGCTTGATAATTTATAATGGCACATACTCTTTTTTGCCCTTTATATTACGTTCTTTTGATCTACACCCATTTTCCTCTCTTTTGTTCTCGTAAATAACCACCTTTGATACTCTTGTCGTTTATCTTCTATATTAAATTATTAATTATCATTATTAATATAAATATAAAAGTATAGTCCTAAATTATTCTTTTATATAATAAATAAAGTAAGAAAGGCTGCTAACAAACACTCGGTCGAAATAAATGACGGCTTAACAAGTTTATTTTGAACATTTTAAAACATGTGGGCACAAAAATGCCATGTTATAACCGCGAAATATAATTACTCTTATTTTAGAGTGTGAATAAAATAAAGTATAATAATGCTGATAAGAAAATTATAGGGGACGAAAGGATTTTTTACGTTTCAATTAAGAATTGAAACAAAGTCTGCTTCAATTTTACTTTAAACACAAGAGCCGAGCCAATGAAGAATATTTAGGACTCAAATAAATTGAAAAATAGTCGGAACCTAAGGTTACCCAGCATTCGCTAATTTTCCACTGCAAAGAGCAACTTTGGAATAAAACCCAATCATGCTTTTTGTGTCCATTGGAATTGGAATGTAAGTTCATTAATTTAACGGATTATATGTTGACAATATTCCAGCAATTGCCTTCACGCATATAACAGAGTATAAGAGTAATTGTGCAAAATAGTGTATAATACATAGCTAATGCTCATTACGGAAAATGCCGAAATACGTACGTTGGGTGGAAGGCCGGTTCTTTGGCACATATGTTTCCAACTGACAGTGGTCACGTGATGGTTCACGTCAGGGATATACAAAAATCGAAAAGAGCTACAGCGCCGACTACTACTTCTAAAGAAATTCCTTAAATCCAAAATAATTAATATAAAAATAATTCAATGAACCTATTTAAATTCAAACACTGGTGAAAACTGACACAACAGAAAGATTAAAGATTGAATCAAGCCTGCTGTTGTGTGAAGGTGGTTTTAAATTCAGTTAAGTATTCCACTGGAAAACTCATAGTTTGCATGATTGTTCTAGAAATGGAAGTTTTACCCTTTGCATTATTGCTTTATATGGTTTTATTGTGATGGTATGTTATGTAAACCGACTCTATGTACTCCTCTTCCTTGTCTTTATTTTCATGTCTGTTAGTCCATTTTTGTAGAACTTTCTGGAAAGCGAAATTGATGTCCACTTGGTTAGAGCAAATGGCGTCATTCTTTATTATTTTTTCCTTACTTGCCGCTCCAATAGTAACAAAAAGCTGTTCGACTGTTTTGTTGGGTAAAATATAATTTATGACCTCTGACGTGCCTATAACTTAATTAGTGGCACGGAACGATGTATTTCTGAAGTCCTTACCACTAAATTTCGTTCTCTGGTTTAGCAATGGCCATGCTTGCCTAATTGTGCCAGTGATCCATGTATTGTAACTTAAATTTTTAATTAAGGAATTCTTTGTTATTTTAGGTAATCCATGGATTCTGTACTAAATGCTCTTAAATAGTTATAGTTAAATTTGTACCAAATAGTTTGAGGAAATATATTACTTCATAATTTAAGTTCGCCTTTCTTTATTATGCTAAATTTTCAATTGATTATGAAAAATACTTCAGTGCTCTTTACTTGTTAATGGGTACTGCTTCTCTGTAATATTATGACTGATAATTATATTTATTCAGGAGTAAACTGTTAATGTTCCTAATGTTTCAATGTGCTTTGTTTAACAAAATGGGGAGCATTATATTAGAAAAATCAGTTTCCATCTCCCTGATGTATGTAGTACAAGTATTTTCTATGACAATATTTTGGGAGTTTACAACACAAGTAAGTTCCTAAGAGAAAAAATAAAAGTTAAAACTCTGAAGCACGAAGTGTGGAGTGGTGATTTTGTTTCATATTTAATGACTAACAAATGCTTTTCTGTAAATGTCTCTCTAGATGCTTAGGACATATTATATTTCATGAAAACTGGTATTAATACAGCAATTGAGAGTTTTCCAACACTGTTTCAAACATTCGCATACTATCCTAAATATAACAGCATTACCACAAATATGCGATTCTATGCCGCAGTGAAACTTAATGATAATTTTCGTTAACGAATATTACTCAAGATGGTTTGTTTCCCCTGAAAACAGAAAATCATACTGTAAACACAACGGACTTCCAAATCAGTTATCAATTTTCCTACCCTGTGGCTACTGCCTAGGGATTCACCACAAGGTGAATCAATGTGGATTGATTACGAACTGATGCTCGCCTATGGTTAATTTGTATTTTAATACCATTAATCACGTTTGACAAGGTTTTTAACATATTCCAGATCCCAGTACACATGTGTTACTTAGCTCATATCACTATTTTTATTAAATTACTTTATTTACTTTTCTCTCTTATTCCATGTATTTTCTTTGATGCCTGTTTCTTATGACGAATCTTGAAACACTTCGAACTATATGACAGACTTCCCTTTTTTCCCTTCCATATGGTACTAATGCCGTCGGTTACAGTGGGAATTGATCTTCCGTAATTTTTTATGCGCTCATACCAGATCAACAGATTTGTGCAACATAATCGAGCACTGATATTTTTACATATTTGCTATTTCTAATTGTATTATAGAGGAATTCTTTAAAAATGTAGACAATGTTTGCCCTGAAAGAATAGGAATTAACGTTAGGAGCTGAGAGGCTTTAGCTTTTTTCAACTTTATAAATGAGTTTCACTGAACATCCCTAGCACTTATTGAATTTGACATTGGGCATCTTTACCATTAAAGTAATTAATTATGGCCCTGATTATTATTATTATTACTATTATTATTATTTTATTATTATTATTGCCATCACAAAAATAAAGGATTCAAAAGAAAGGAATCTATAAAAACCGACGGTTGTACAAATAACATGGGACCTAAATTTGTATGCCATTCGCTTATTCCAGTGATACACAAACGCTAGTATGCTGGTTTGTTTGCAAATTAGCAGAATGTAAATCGTATTAATTAACTGCAATATTCATATAATCCGTTTTTAAAGAATCATTATTTGCTCTGCGTTTCCGCAGTACATTCAATATAACGTTAATGTTCAACATTGATCGTGAAGATAATCTATTTTACCAGGTAAAAGAAAACAAATGAGCATAAATGTTCACCGTAAATATCAAATAAAGGGGGAAAAAAACAACAAACAAACAAAAAAAAACATCACACTGGTTTTCCAGGAAACTTTCAGTACTTCCAAAGCTAGTACAGGATATCCTGTGGGTACAAAATACGCATGATTATATATAAACATTTTAAACTTTTTGAAAGAAATTCCTCTTATTTTTACCACATATACAACAATGTTTGGATCTTGCCTTTATAATTGTCATATTATATAAATATATACTGTTTTTAAAATTTTGGGAGGAATTTTTTGAAAATTATGCAGTTAAAAGATGTACCCGTTTCTGAGAAAATATACTCAGTGTGCCATGAACATTTTAACATTGTTTTATGTTTCTCATTAAGGAATAATATTATTAACGTAGTCTTTAATGTAGAGCTGATTTTTTTTTTAATATTGAAAGAGACAAGTTCGGGAATTTTTCCTGCTAAATTCATTAGTTTCATTTCTTATCGAAGATCATAAAACATAGACATCGAGCTCTTGCTAATGAAAAGAGAGAGGTATTTATATCCTAGCATAATATTTTCAATATTACATTTTATCTCTGCTAAACAGTGTTTGAATTAGATTGGTAGGGATGAAGGAGGAAATTTGGGTACTTCAGGGGTGCTCAAGAACTGGTTTTTTTGTACCCACATGGGGGTGCCTCTCGGATAGTGAGGCCAACATGGTGAGATACAGATATTGAAGAGTTCAAAACACTCAGTTATGCACTTTCAAGGAGTGCGGGCCAATCAGAAGGGTAGCTTCCATACCAGATATACCATTTCATAAACTTTTCCAAATCGCAAGCCACCGTTACACCACACATACCAGCATCCCACCTCTCCCAGCCCTTTCGATCCTGTAACAGAATCAACGAAATGAAATGAGAGGAAATGGGGAAGCGAAAAATGTAATGTAAACAAGAGACAAGGGGAAACCAGTATCTCAGGATGACCAGCTCCTGGGACCTCTAGACATATAAGGTTAGCCGAAAAGAATTTCGGAGGTTTAAAAATATCATTACTTTCTAAACTTTGATTAATTCTTGATACAGCTTGCATACCAACACGAAAAAAATATCTATTTATACAGTCATTGATGCACATATTTTGTTACGTTGACACCAGACATTGTTTTGTAAAAATGTTGGCCACAGCAGCGAGAGGGCATTTTGGTGTTGGAATTGCATGCAATGAGAAAAATAATCACTGTTAAATGTCAGTTTCGAGAAGAATGTAAGAAGGATCCACGACGGATAAATGTATCCGCGCATGATATACGCAATATAAATATTCTGTTTTTCTTTTCAGTTACTATATACTTTATCATGACAGTTTCATTATAGCTTTATGCAGTTGTATTGTAAAATTACGGGTCTATTTTTGACTAAGGCATTTAAACCTGAAAATTCTATGGTGCACTGATTAAAGATTCTGAGAAAAGGGAACATGAAAATGTAGCTGTTATTGCCGCATTATTTTCAAATATTTTCTTCGCAAAAATAATCTATACATTGTGATGATACTACCCATATATTATCTACATGTGGTAAGCATATAAATTGAATTATTTTAAAATGTAATATCTAACATGATAAGGGGATGCTCATCCACATTTCTTTATTAAGATATTGTTTCTTTGCAGACCCATGATGCATTTTTATTAAATTAATGAATTTTGTTCAATGCAATTCTTGTGAACAATGTTTAACGCCCGTTTTTACTACTGAGACACCACAGGCGGTGAACACTGATGATACATGAAGCAAAATGATTTTTTAGGAAATGATTTTTTTAAGGAAGGAAACGTTCCAGGCCTAAGTTTAGTACCTCTCCGGCATTTGCCATTAATGAGGACTGAGGACTGAGGAAAACCTGGAAAAAACCTCAGTCAAGGAGGACGGTGGTCCTGCCGGGATTCAAACCCCAGAACTCCCGCTCACGAATCTGTGCCTTAACGACCTTGGCTATCCGTGGCGGTTATTCAATGTATGCAAAAAGCACAGATGTTACAGAGACGGATCGAAGCGTTTTGGATATAACGTTCATTTTGAAACTATAAGTATGAAGATGAATAGGTCGGCCATATTTGAAAAGGGCACCAATATTAAAAATGAGAGCTTCTGTAAAGATAACCACAGAGTCCAGCATTCATGAAAGCAAGAGAATTCCATTTTGCTAGCATTTTACAGAACGTTAATGGAACATTTTGAGCCTGAAATGCACTACACAATTAACACATTTTTGCATGTTTCAAAGGGAAATTGTCTGAAAAAAATTTCAAGCACGAGTTACTTCCCTGAAGAATACAACGGTTCCAATAAAATGTGAGTTTTGAGAGCTGTTTCAACATACGTTCTCAACTACATAACGAAATAATTTCTGGACAAACATGATTTTATCTTGTTTCTGAAAATCAAATTTGCAGTTGGAAAGTCACGTAAAATTCCCGCATTCATCTTATTAATAAAATGTTAACTGAGCGGGTACTGCGTTTACAATAAAATACAGGTTTAATTCACAGCGCACTTTTGAGTTCTTAGCTGGTGGTGACAAACTACACCACAATAAATGTAAAGAAGTTTTAGACAAGCACTTTGGAGAGAGGGAGTCTACAGTTCATGCAGTACAGTAACTGAGTTATATAGTGCTAAAGCTGACATTAGAGGCTGATAAAACAATATTACAGCGAAATGGAACATGCATTTATCTTACTTAGAATGTTTTCAAAACTACTACTCCAACGAGAAAATCTCAATTTTCAATAGCTTATCAACAAGGTCTTGTGCTTTAAATTTCTCTTAATAATTCGGATAAATCATATGAGAGTATAACAATGGAAAACTGTTAACTGATTTATTGTGTCATGCTGCTTAGTCTATAGACTTTTTTCGGGCGTAAAAATCCCAAGTATGATGGCTTCCTTCGGAAGGGAAGTAAAGCCGTGGGTCCCGTGTCGTACATTTACGGCACGAAAAAGAACCTCAAGCCTGAAAGAAAGGCCTCTGAGCAAAATTTGTCTGCCGTTTCACGCCCTGAGTTGAATGGGACGCTGATGACCTGAGATGTTAAAGAGCGTCCATAAATAAATCAATCAAAAAAAGAAGTCTATAGACAGGTACCCTCCTGACTGAGGCGAGTAAATGCGATTTCTAACATAATAAGTTAGAAAACTTTGGGGTAGATTATTCCTTTTTATTTAATGACAAAGTTTGCTTATGCATATGATGTAAATGTTCAGATACTAAGCCATCAACGATATCTAACTCCATAGAGTGGTCTGCTTTTACTTGACGCCAATATCTGCGACAAAGAAACACGATCTGCACATTACTCCGTTAGTGCGAGGCATTATTTAGAATGAAATGTTCATTAGATAAGAGTGTATTAGTCCTTTAGAAACGTAATGCAATAACTTTGAAATTTGAACAGGCAGACCATGATTTCCTATTTCAAATTTCCTGCGTAAGAGGCATCTATAATCTCAAAAAATATTTCCGTATACTTCATAAACTCTCTGTATGTGCCATCTAGTAGGTTTTTTTTTTTTTTTTTGAGTAGTGTTTAACGCCCGTTTTTACTACTGAGGCACCACAGGCGGTCATCTAGTAGGTGATGTATATACATATACATATATATATATATATATATATATATATATATATATATCTGTGTGTATGTGTGCCTGTGTGTGTGTGTGTGTGTGTGTGTAGTGTAGTGTTGGAATTGGCAAGGGATTGTTATGGTTGTTCATTCCAACATTTATTATCACTACATTTAGTTTTCTCTTATAAATGGAGGATTACAATTATTGAAAGTGGTAAACCGAAATAATTTCATTTGTTTAGAAACTAAAACTTAAACGATCACAAGATATTTCAATGAACGAGAGTGAGTTAATGCCAAAGCTGTGAGGTAGTAAGAAACTGCCGAAATTGTGCTCTTAGCTATGCATTTTGTATTAGAAAGTATGAAATAGAAGAGGTTTGGC
Source organism: Metallyticus violacea (assembly GCA_030762175.1). NCBI lineage: Eukaryota > Metazoa > Arthropoda > Insecta > Mantodea > Metallyticidae > Metallyticus > Metallyticus violacea. The sequence continues at coordinate 133,185,062 of CM060846.1, forward strand.
CAATTTTAATAAATGTATAGTATGGAAAACGACTACTATACTTCAGCAAACTGTTTGACTTTAACTGCATTTATTTTTAAAAATAATATTATAAGTCAAAAGCGGAGACTGTCAATTAAAATATACAATCGAACCGTTACAGAAATGGCAAACGCTTCCTTGGGCTTTCTTTTCACAATGAATTCATTTCTAAACAAAGTAAACTATGTGAAAATGCTCAATAAAATAGTGCAACGTTTCTCATTATATTTTTAATTTGGGGCTACTTTTTAAGTCAAAAGTTCTGCGGACCACTGCACACTTGCCTTGTTCTTAAACATTTTTATATTATTTGTATTCTTTTTTCATATTTTGAGTCGTGTATATACGAGGTGCATCCAGAAAGAAAGTCCCGATGACCGATAAAGAGAACAAAAGCATCACTAAGTAAGAAATATTTATTGGAATAATTACATAATTCGCTGGTTACTTTTCAACATAGTCACCATCATTGTTGAGGCATTTATCGTAACGGTGCACCATCAATTGTATGCCCAAGTCATAGGGATCTGCCGCCAATGTTCGGAGCCACAAAGTCACTTCATTCTGCACCTCAGCGTCATTGTGGAAACGTTTTTCGGCCAGAAAACGCTTCATGAAACGGAAGAGATGAAAATCACTTGGGACGAGGTCGGAGCTGTAGGGTGAATGGTCGAAAATCTCCCATCCAAACTCAACACATTTCGTGTGGCGTTGGCTGTATGGGGTCTTGCATTGTCATGCAATAGCGTAATGTGTCTGTTGTCAACATCCCACGTCTCTTGTTTTGGATTGCTCTCCTCAGTTTATGCAACGTCTGACAATACCGATCAGCATTTACGGTCTCCCCTCACGGTAACAACTCGCATAAGAGTACACCACGTCGATCCTAGAAGACCGTGCACATGATTTTTTTGACAGAGATTGTTTGCTTGAATGGTCATCCTTCTCTGCGTACCGCTGTAGGAATATCAATGCTATGGCCAGACGTTTGGTTTTGTGTTCATCTGTCAGTTACCTAGCCACCCATCATGCACACACTTTTTTAAAACCAAGCCACCGGGAGACAATTTTGTGCACAAGCGAGCGAGACATCGGGGGAATTGACAACAGAGTTCTGAAATTGTGAAGAGCCGGTTCTGCTCAATTGCTTGCCGCACACTTTCCAACATTTCTGCCGTATCCAGTGACGGTCGGCCCCTACGGTCGTCGTCGTGAATATTGGTTAGTCCTTCAGTGAATTGCCTGCACCATCGTCTTACCATACTGCCGCACATAATGTCGTGTCCATACTCTTGACACAATTGGCGGTGGATATCTGTTGGACTTTGCTTTTGACAGTGCAAAAATCGGATGACTGCACGAACCTCGCAGTTGGCGGGAGACAATATCAGAGCAGCCATTTTCTCCTAGCACAGCGCGGTAACCACGGCCGTCGTAAGGCTGAAACTTTACTGCATTATTTCCACATACTTCCTCTCTTCTACTGCGCACGCGAATTCCTACTCGACTAATGGTGCCATCTCTAGACGCGATTGGGACTTACTTTCTGGATGCACCTCGTATTTTTAAAGCAGCATTAATTAAGATTTCCTTATCTTAATTATGATTAATAGCTCATAAAAGTATATTATATAATAAAGGGGATACTGTATTGTTATAAAGTAATTTTATAAATAATTTATTTTTCTGAATTAAATTTGTGTAATTTTTAACATATTATCTTCAAAAATAGAAACATGCAGGAATAATGGGCTCATAATGGAAGTAATTTCCAAACACAATAAGTAGTATTCAGCACGGAAACCTATATACTCAACAATGTAATGCAATCCTATCTGCAATTGATTTGAACTTAATATGTTAGAGTAATGCTCCGTTTTAGTATGTGGGTCACTTAGAATATTTTGAGAAATGAAAGTTGTATTAGTGAAAAATACACTTTTGTCCATTAGATAATTTTAAAGCACTTTCCACCACATTTTGTGTATTGTTCCCAGTGGCGTAGTCACAATTTTCTTAAGGGGAATTGTTTTGTATTTGAAATAAAAACACAAATTTGATAAAATATGAATACACATTTTAAGCAAAAATGTTTATTAATTTTGTAAATTGGGAAAGTGAATATTGGGAACACAGAATCCAGCACTTGTCTTCATATTTTAAACAACATATTGAAATGTTTATATTTCAGGGAAATTTAATCCGTAACCATAATTGCCGAAATAGCTTAAAACGTGTTTTAGTAATGAGCTGAAAAATTGAAGAAAGGTGGTGAAGTGTTGTTCCAAAATCCATCGCTAAAACCGTTAAAATGAGTGGTAATACACTCAATGTACGATTTCAGTTTCGAAGGCTAGGTTAAATCAATCAGTCTGGATGCTGTTGATCGTTGTAGATATCTAAAACTGAAATGAACACATAGGTAACAGAATTTTGATCAATATATTTTAGCTTAGTTTGGTATGATAATCAAAAAACCACACTCATTAATTAAGATTGGATCATTGTTTTACTTATAAAACAAATATTTCTTGGATAAACAGAGATTATAAACATTTTGACCGACATTGTTACTGCTGAAAAGAGTTTAACAAAGTATGACGGGACAATTGCTCTCCAAAATAGGATATAACATCACCTCTGTGGACAACATAAACTCAAATTAATAATATAAAAATATAAGTTTACGTAAGCAAATTTCTCTGATGTGTGAAGCAATATCAACATGAATCGGAGATACGGAGTAGCAACATGCAGCACAGTAACATTTGCATTACTAAGTGTAGTGATGTGTAATTCACTCCTGTGATCAATAATAATTTCATTAACACTCTCTTCAGTAAGTTTCACTTTAACAGAATAGGAAGATATTTTCCCGCACACGTTTCCTATTCTTAAGTGACATAATGACCGCAAATAACGGATTTGTGTCAACGTTGGTGATAATTAAACATTTCTGAACCACTGACGACATGAGGTTTAACTCTTAATTATCCAATTATCAATAATCATTCATCATTAATTACCAAAGAATAACTAATAAAATAGAAGCACCGTTCTAGCAATATATGAGTAAATTTCCAGTGAACAAACATTTTTGAATAATGGTAGTCTTGCACATTCAAACTGGTGAATGCTTCTATTTAGGTCTGGCGTTTGGAATCTTAACGCAGGCGATAGGGCTGCACAAATGTATTATAAAGGAAGCTAGTTGATATGGGAAAATGTAGCTGTTGCTAACTCACGGAAGGCGCATTTAATTACATGAAAGATGCGTACTCCTTCAATAAAAGGTCATTACTTATTAATATCCTTTCCATTCATTTTGAATTTGTTTAACGCCCGTTTACTGCTGATGATATATGAGATGAAATGATCTATTGGGAAAGGATATTTTTATTTTAGGAAGGAAACGTTCCAGGCATAAGTTTAGGGTACCTCCCCGGCATTTGCCATTTATGAGGACTGAGGAAAACCCAGTCAGGGAGGACTTCATTAGTGGCAAAATGTATATCTTGAAGGCAAAGTACAAGTGGAAAAAAGGCATATTAACATTGGTTAGATTCGCTATACAACAAACAATCACATTAAAAAGAAAGAAACCGTTCATCCTGTAAGAGTGGAGAACACAAAGCGCGCATGAATATTAAATTTGCTCAAACAATTTTATGAATCTTCATATGCAGCTACTGCAACTACAGGCAATTCAAATGGATGACCACGAAATTTTATTTTACTTTATGGAATAGAAAAAATGACACGAAGCTAGGTCAGAACAGTAGTGGATGGTACAAACATTTGCCTCCTGATTATTGCAAATATTCAGTTGTTTACTGGGCGGTGTGAGCGAAGGCATTATCATCATCCCCACGCACAAACTTGTCTTTCTACGAAACATTTTCAGCGCATTGGATATTATGAGAATGCCTTTTGTAAAGTATTGTCTGGCAGCGACTGCATTTGGTCTCTCAAATATAGCGTAACAATCTGATCGCTAGCTGAGAAGAATCACGTCATCTTTTTGCCAGAATTTCTGTATCTCTTTAATTTTGTTAGAGGATCCTCCTACAAAATTCCAAAATTCCTGGACCTACAATTTGATTTATTTTCTTAATCGTGCTGGTATATCCAGCTTTCGTTACCTGCTATGTTAGATATGCTTTTTAATATTCTTTCATTAAAGTTTTGTAACATTTTCTAGCTACATTTCCCTCGTCCTCTTTTTTCTCATTTCTAACGTGTGAGGTGAGTGACTGCAAAGTCTCCTGAAATTTTGATTTAGTGTTGTTGATCCAGTATTCACAATTTTCTAAATCTGAGAATATGTATGTGATTATCTTCCCGCAACCTAAACTCTACTTGCAACACATTTTTATCTGTTGTTTCTGCTGAGGACCATCCCTTGGGACCTTCACTTTCAAGAGAGAGTCTCTTCCTTTCTTATATCACACAGATCATCAAAAAATTATGACCTGCGAAGGGAAAATATACCCAAAGCATAAATTGATCTTCAAAGCGTTCTCTCTCTCCTAAATGAATTTAAAGTCATAATGGATTATTGCAAAGAAATTCTCTCCTTTGAGATTCATCCTCCAGCGTGTTTCAATAACAGCTACACAGAAGTGCTGATGCAAGGCATTGTCCAGGTTCACCGAAAATTGCATATTTTATCCTAAAATTTAATCAAAAGATAGGAACTACTGTATTACCTTATGGTAACTCTTTCTTGACTATTTTTAAAACTTTGTTATATATGTTCAGTCTAGATTCAATAGGACCATAGGGTATATCTCGAGGATTATTTATGGTCCACGGGCTATGGATTGAAAATGGGTGAAATCGTGTGTTCGAACCAGACTACATTTCGCGGCATGTCAATGGTAATCAAACCTATTTATCATAATTAATAGCTTGTGAGATGAAAAATGTAATTTCTGCATTAATACTACATAAACGTCTCTGCAATATCAATGAAGTTCCAGTCAGTCCTTTCGTATGTAACTGCAGGATGAAAGAACGATTTTTGCATAAGGATGTGGACGCTGGCTGTTTGGCAAAACCCTTTATCAACACGCTCTCCAACTCCGGAACAATTTTAATTGTGATGTAAACTTTATTGCGCAAACATACTTTCATGTAGCACTAATGGAGGGAGAACAGAGGCCTGCAGTCAAAGATTCCAAAGCAGTTAGGGCTAGCCAATTTATTTGCTGCTACGCCTAGAAAATAAATACAGATTTTTCTCAGTATACAAGCTTCTTAGAATCAATTTGCCCTTTCCGCCCATTGCCAGATTTAGTAAATATTGTTCTCCTAATCTTCTTAAAGATCTAATGCACTTATTATGTCGACGGAAAATCTCCGTTAATTATTCCTATACTGTATCATATCTGTTAATAGAAACTACTTACCAAAATTTATCCTATACGAGTATCATATCCGTTAACTTAACAAAATTGATGATTGAATTGTGGCTTTGAACAATTGCTGAAAAACAAAATGAATGGGATACGGTAATTATTATATTTCTGAAAGGCTTCTGCTAATAATCAAATGATTTTATGGGAGTTTGTGTGTGCAAACTTTTTATTCGATACTTTTATTTTCGTATTCTCTTGATTACTGCAGACAAAATAAAATGATATATAATTTATTATAAAAGAGATAGATGAGTTTAAAGGCAATCTCCAGAAACTAAGTAAAATATTATTAAATTTAAAAAAAATCCCTTTGAAGAAAGAATGTTCTCCAAGATTTCAAAATAACTCCTGTCAAATCTATTCCTGTAAATTATAAGAAATCTTCCTGCATTAAGAAAATTTATCGTCACTAATGCAATATGAAACTTAAAATATCGGATCTCGTATTCCAGATACTGCTCTACCATGTTGGAAAGAAAATTAGGAAATGCATTTTAAATCTTCCTAGTTGAACGTTTTAAGAATTCTTTGACCTGTATATTAAGTGAACAAATTTTACTGCGTTGAAAATGGCCAAAAACTATATAGGTATTACTCAAGACAAAGAAACGATTGACACCTCTTACATTCTAAATATTGTTGAGATGCTTTTTTTAGAATAGCATTTTAGATGACGCCATTGGCACTTTGTGGAATAAACAGCAGAATAGAACTGACGTTCAAGAATGAATGAAATGACTTCATCGTCACATTTTAGGTCATTTTAATTGCACAGTTTGCTTTCCTATATTTGAGCTACGATGAGTAACTGGTTTAGTGATTTTAACCCTTTTGCTGCCGCGCGCTAATCTAATCGGCTTCCTGCGACTAGCTGAAAGTGGCCAGAGGCCTTTTTGTTACATTTCGTAAAATTTATAGATAAAAAATTGGAGAATGTAATAACGGAACTGTAAGCTGAAACAGTAAGAGAAGAAGAAAAAGAAAAAAAGCAGAATACTATTATACAGAATGATTACAATTGCTTTCTGTTGTATGTAGTTCCATGTAAATAATAAATAGTTTGAAAAAAGAACAAAAATGTGGAAAAAAGAGGCATGCCTCTTGTACAGCCGTATAATGCCGCGCCTTTTAAAGGGAAAATGCAGTACTTTGAAAATTTTCTTCTATAAATTCCAAAATAGTAAATGCCGTTAGAAAACTTTCCGTATAAAGAATACATATTGTACAAAATTTATCAATAGTAACACAAAAATATAATAAATTTAATATATCCTCATTGTTTCAACCGATATTAAATATTATCAAAAGATAAATATAATTTGGGTGGTTTGGGTTAAATTATTAACTTTAAAATTAGGATATACAATAAACTTAAATGTTCATGACAGGGTGTTCATTTGTGAACAAAATAGCACATAACGATTAATGCAAACTGAACTGTTGCGACAGTACATTTTAAAAAATTAAAAATATAGGGAAAGAGAAGTGCAGTAAACATATAGGGAAAGAGAAGTGAACCAGTTAAATGTACTCACCGACGCATGCATGCTTATCATCAGATGAAATAATGGTATTTTATACTGCGCGATGTCTCAAAACACTTTTAATACACTGGGATTATCTAAATACGTGAGCATTAATGTTCAACACTAACATAAATACTTCGTCTAGTACCAATAATATAATACAAATATGAAAAACACACAAAACTGTAATAATATCTAGGTCTAAAGCAAAACGAAGTAAACGCTTTCTGCTAACTGTACACTTCACATGTTATTTACAGTTTCCTTTAAATTGATAGTTTTTATTTACGACCCTTGATTTGTGCTGCACGCATGCAAGCCTTGATTATACTGCGCGCTCACCGTACGCGACCTCTCTCTGTTGGGCGGAGTGACAAATTGTGCATTCTTTCTAATTTTATTTCCAGAATTTTCATACCACATACAGGAATATTATCACACACAGCACTGTGAAATGTCTTGGGATTCAAGGTTGCCATCATCACTATTTACATGGTAGGAAACATTGGTATTTGCGTTTATGTTCAGAGAATGAACTAACAAACGCCCCTTCTTAAGTTACGGAGAATCAGGGGGTGGGCCGGGTATAATTTCTCCACTATCATCAGAACTGAAATTATCACTGTGACTATCGGATATCAAGTCATCAGGATTATAATCGCAGTTTTCAAAATACGCAATTGTCTTATCATCATCTACTCCTGCCTAAAAACATAATGGGAACAACTTGCAATTTACAACCCTCAGAATAACACTTGAAAGAAGAACTGATAGTGTTACTTTTAAACAGAAAATAACACACTTGTGAAAGCCCGAAATCCCTCATTACAATACCTAAAGAAGGTTAGATTCGCTGCTTTTCAAGGGCTTGCATTCCCTCACGACATGTTGTAATAAAAATAAATATATCATGGAATTTAGAGGAATTTAGAGCTGGGTTCCCAGATAGGCGCTGGCCATCTTGGACTGGATTTAAAGAAGCCGAGCAGTTCGGCTTTGGCTTATTAGGTCGGGCGACCGCGCTATCGCATGACACCAAAAGGGTTAAATATGCTGACCAAACAGAATTATGTTATTGAACAGGGTAAACTGTTTAAGTAGTTCAAAGAAGACAATAGGTCATAATCACTGTTCAACAGAAAGCAGCTTTCCCAATTCTTCGTTCATACTATATATCAACTTTCAACTTCTAAATAAATGAACCTTAAAATATCTAAGGGTCAGTATTCATTGTCGATCATTTTTCGGATAGTGGAGAGTTCCACGAAGTACCATAAATACGGAAATTTTTGGAAAATCAAAATATTTAATTAAATAAATCATTGAGGAAGAAGGTACACAGAAGAATGTAATAAAGGCATTAATGAAGACACTAATTCGCATATACCCTGGTAGACTTCGCCATAGTGTTAATTGTAGGCCCTGGTGGTGTAGTGGTAACCATACTTGCTTTCTAAACCCAAGGTCGCGGGTTCAAACCCGGCCAGGATCGATGGATTTTTTTCGGACGTAAAAATCGTAAGTATGGCTTCCTTCGGAAGGGAAGTAAACCCGTGGGTCCCATGTCGTACAGTTATGGCACGAAAAAGAACCTCAAGCCTGAAAGAAGAGGCCTCTGAGCAAAATTTGTTGGCCGTTTCACGCCCAGAATAGAATGGGACGCTGATGACCTGTGATGTCAAAGAGCGTCCTTAAATAAGCAAACAAAAATAGTGTTAATTCTTAAAAAATAGTATTTTAATATCTGAATATTTTAGAAACAGTTTAGTAATATAAGCATTTTCTGTATCACCTATAACATAAGTATTTCCCACTTGAAATAAAACTCATTATAATTCAGTTATAAAGTCAATAATCGTGCGTTCGGGAAGATAGGTTGCCATTTTCAGAAATTTTACAGAAGCACGTGTTCCTATTTTTATAGGGTTAGTGGTTTGCAAAGATGAAACACATTTCTTGGAATAAATCTAATGAAAACTAAGGAATCATCCTTATTGACATTAATGCTCGTAGTTTCAGATAAACATCTTTCAATATCTAAATATAGCCTAGAAATTCATTCTAATATGCGTATTGCAACAAGTAATAGCAGAGTCAATACGTCTTTGACAGCAATACAGTATACAAAACTTGCGATTTTACTGACAGTGAATTCTGGTACAAACCACTGTTAACGAATGTTCAAATAATGCTCAAACATAGCAAAGCTGTAGGAGGGAACTTCAAGTTTCAGCATTACACAGTATAACCAAATAATTCCTTTGCACTGTACTAGATCCGGTTTTATAAAGTAAAGGATTATGAAATAGATACGAGTAATAGGAATACGATAATAATCGCATGAGCAATCGATCTTGTCATCTTCGCGATGCGATTCTGGTGATGATATTAAAATTTGCAACAATTGCCACTCAAAAGACGTGGTGGCTCGATGGCATACACAAGTGCTTTTGGAGTAAAATAACGTTTGCTAGCTTGCATGTGAGTTCATGGATTCCCAATCACAGTAAAACAATGGAGAACATCATAAACCCTGGGAAATCCCTCCACTTGACAATCTATCACCTTCAAGGTCAACGTTATTGGGATAAAGAAGGAAGAAGGCTATTGCTACGGGAAGTCTTTTCGACCTAGTGGGAGCCCGAGCATTCAAACCGAGATTTGTGCCGCTATGTGGTTTCAGTGTAACTATCACCGATTAAATCAATATGCAAAGCAAGGTTGGCATACCTAGATCGGCAATGAAAGAATGCATACGCAGGGACTCAGATTCTACAGACAGATTCTGAGCTGATCTGATCGATCGCAGCCCTCGTAGCCACAATGCCTTTTTGGCTGAAGAAAATCCTAACTTTTTTGAGGAAATGAAAAAAAATAAGTTATTTGACTGGAATGACAGCGAAACCATGTACTTGGACCTTATTTTTTTGATGGCATGTTTATTAGCACAAATATCTGAAAATGATCGAGAGTAGATGCTTCCAGAATTGAGGAAAAAAAATCACCGAGTTCATTTGTCTCCAATAGGATGAAGCATCAACCCATTTCTCTGTTAACGTCCGCAGATGACTGGACGACATTTTCCCAACTCACTGGGTTGATGTCAGGCCAATTTCCGGCTGCTATAAGAAGTCCTGATTTCACCATACTTTCGGATATTTGAAAAGAGCAGTTGCGGAAATCCCGATATACCAATAACTAACAAGTTAAATATGAGTTTGTGCAGAGTTTGAAATAAGCCACTCCGGATGAAAAATAGGACAGAGAGGAGCACTATACTGTGCTACGAATATGAAGGAACCCAAAGAAACTTTTGCATAACCACATTATCTCGAATTCAGTGTAAAGGGACTTTTCGGCAACTGTCTACTTCACATTATCAAACAGTTCCAAGCATTTGGCAATAGCTGATCAGATTTTGAATTAACAAAACTGTCTGCTAATATAAATATAGAAAACTATAAATAATATCTCCTAAACGGTTTGTTTGTTTGTTTGTTTTTGAGATGTTTTGCTAAAGCTTTTCATAATAAGTATAACAGCATCATTTCTCAACCATTTAAGTAAAACAACGGTTCGCAGCTACATTTTTCTCAAAAATTGCAGCTTAGAATATAGTGAAATTGCACATTTTTGTTCAGTTACACACTTCAAGCTGCATTGTCTTCATTAGTTAAACGGACTGTTAAAAAGCATTCTGTTGTGGCGGTTAAACTTCCCGTAAATAGTGCCATGAAGTTTAGATATCTGCTCGGCATTCTACGATATAAAATCAAACACTGGCTGTCTGGAATTTATTAAACTCCTCTATGCATATCCCACTTATTTTTTTTTTTTTCAAAGCTAACAATTTGTTTAAACCTGGGAAGAGGGAACTAGAATGCACAATTAAAAGGTAACAAGTAGCATTCTTTTTACCTCGGGCATGTGTTTACATTTTTGGGTGAACAACGTATAGACTTCAATATCCTCGCGTAAAGAATCACAGAGAGACTTAAAAACTCGGTCACGAGAACACAGCTTACAAGAAGATTCTTTTCTCTACCGAATAGTGCCACTATGAACTGCATTCATTTTCAGCGTTAAGGCTATACTTTTTAGAACATGCTCACCACCACCACCTGCATTTGATAAGCACAATTGTTGTGAAAAATATTTAACAAATGCTCTTAAGTTTAAAAGTTTATTTCATAGGAAAATTCAATTTAGCTCAATAAAGAACAAACCACTCTACACAAAAAGTATAAAAAGTGCATTGTAAGGAGTATTTTACTTAAAATACATATTTTTTTTCTTAAAAGGTGCATGTATCACAAGTCACTTGACATATATGCTGCAAACTTTGCAGAAATATTATATTATACAAACTTAAGATGTGGTACAAATTTCAAAAGGTTCTAATGAGCACTTCAGAATTTGAAAAATTCATAAATGCGTCCTCTTAAGTGCGAAATGCTATCATACTCTTCAGTAATGTTCTCTAAGGCTATATCTGATAAAGGAATTTAGCGGAGGTAATATCATCTCAATTTTTGCTTTAGTAATACCGGTAAAAGCAAATAATGTTTCCTGTTTACCTGTGATAAATTGAATAACACTGTAACAAGAATTTATGCAAACATTTTTACACAATGAAGAAGAAAAATATGATAAAAAGAAATGAGGATTATATAACAGTGTAATATACATTTACATGGCTTATTATTGAAACAAATAAGTGAATTTTTGCCCTTTTCAACAGGAATGAACAACGATTATCACTAATTGTATTATTAATGTAAAAGTGACTTTAAAGAAAAATAGCTTTCTTTATTCTGCTTATATGCAAGCAAAAATAATTCAGATGGACCATACAGTTTAAATATTATATTTTTAATTCTGTCTTATTTGCTTCCAACATTTTATAATAATCTTTTTTTGTAATACAAAATTTCGTTTCAAACACAAAATTGAATTATAAATATATAGTATACTAATACATAATGATGTTACATTAAAAACTTCAGACCTGTTGTGTGATGGCCTTTGTTTCAAAAACTAAAACAGAGCTTTTGCCGGCTGTCTACGTCCAGTATTGTCAGTGAAATGAGAAGTATGTGGGTGTGGCATAGCCACACACGGAACCATCGATATGGAGGCATACGATAGGGGCCGACGGATGGTGAAGGGGAAGGGGAAGCGCTTTGTTATGAAGGACAGGTTTCCACGTGTTCCTAAGGTGAAAACCACCATGTGTATTCTAATTGTGGGGATGCTGCTCTATTTCAACACTTTCCCATCTGGTCATATTAAAATAACCTTTTCTTTAGGCACCACTTTAGTCTTGTCCAAAAACATTCCGTGGCATTCATTGAGTGCATGCCCTGCCACGACAGATCGTTCCGACAGGTTTTGACGTAAAGATCGTTTGTGTTCTTTAACTCCAGAAAGGAAAATGTTGAAATACAACAGCATCCTCACAATATAAATAGAAATAGTGGTTTTCGCCTTAGCAACAAGTGGAAGCAGGCCCTTCATAACAAACGGCTGCCTCTTCCCCTTCCCCCTCCATCTGCCCCTTCAGTCTGCATCGATATCGATCGTTTCGTGTCTGGCTAGGCCCGAAACCACATACTTCTCATTTCACTGATGATGCTGGTCGTAGATAGGCGGCGAAAGCTCTGTTTCAGTTTTTAAAACAAAGACACGACGCAACAGCCCTAAGTTTTTAATTGGACATTATGGACACAGTTTAGGATATGTTAAAACATAATAAGAATACTATAATGGCAAAAGTGAATAATTGAGCATTGCAACAATTAATTTAGTCAGTCACTTACCAACAAAGCAATTGACGGATTGGAGAATGGCACTTGCAATGTCCTAACTTACATATCATAAGAGTACCCAGACGAATATATTCCCCATAGGTTACAAACATTGTTGCAAAATATGGGTGCATATATGGAGTTTTAAGTTTTCTTGCATAGAGCTTTTATCATGTTATACTCCAAAACAAAACCTGTTTCACTAAAATTGACCAATTATGAAAACAGTTATAATTATATTAGAATATGTAGTTACTTTTCATTCATCCTGTAGATATTGCAATGTATGAACATATAGAAGTTGTGCGGTTTTTAGGTATTGTTCAAAGTTTTTCGTACTGTGTCTTATTTTATTTGGCGGTGCCCAAGATTAACTTTCTGTCACCCATGAACTAACTCATAGTCGTTACACATGTACTGAATTTTAATTATCGCCGTTCCGAATATATTGAATAAATAATGGTCTTTTTTGCTATAAATGAAGCAGAACATCGTTTTCCACTTCTCAAATGTTACTTGATACAAGATAAACGTGTATTATTTCATGTATATATTTTGAGCGTGTCTACATTCCATTACAAATTAGGGAAATGCGCTTCTATTTGGTATAAATATTTACTATGTGGCATTGCTTGTAAACAAAGTAAATGGGATTACCGCTAAACAACAAAAACAGTTAGGTATTAACACTATTCGTAATACTATTTTTGCCACAGTTTGGCAATTTTAGGGAAATAATTAACCATTATCCAGTAAAACATATAAAAAAACAAATGCACGTTTATGTTATTTCATGAATTTTACATCAAGCTTGTTAAAAACATGCTTGACAAAATAACGGTGTAGCCGTGTTTGTTATGCTTACAGGAAAACAGTTCTCAAATCAACTGTATAGTTCAACTTGATATTCCAAAACACATCCAGGTGCAGTTTTGATCACAAATTTTATTCAGAGTGGAAGTAGATCATTCGCCCAAAAATAATTAGATACGTGGTAGACAAATAATGTCACTCTCCAGAGGTAAAGACTCCTCTATATATAAAATTTTATTATACTTTATTAGTTTTATATAATCTTATCTGTTGCTAAAAATTGCAGCCGAGGTGTCTTTTAAGTGATTTGATGACCGGTAGATGGCGAATGGAAAAACAGACCATAGTTCAAAAGAAGGAGCCACACTGACAGTCGTCCAACAGGACAGTTGTTTCAATGCACTTGAAAAAGCCGAGTTCACTGCCGAAGCATTAAAGCGGAGATAACTTGATTTCCAACATTGTTTTTCAGACTAAAATGCATTAATAATTTCCTTTAGTGATAATTATTCATGAAAATGGTATTAGGCCGTTCAGTTTAATTTGCATTAGCTTTACAATAATTGATCCTTCAGTAGAGACAATTCTAAGAGGACACCATTCCGCACTTATTTGCACGATTTAAATATTTCATAAATAGTGAATCTGTTATATGAGCATCATGATTGATTAAATAAAGTTTGCACATTTTGTAATTAATCAAAGCTAATACAAATTGAATCAATTTAATGAAAATTCAAATGTTCTATATTTCAGAAGTAACATGGGCCTCTTGTAACAATTATAACAGTATATTTATTTTAAGTGACTTGATGACCGGTAGGTGGTGTAGCCAGAAAAGCAATATGAATAAAATCATTAAAACAGTTAGTTGCTAAATGCTGGTTAAGCCGTGTAGATGCGGAAATGTGTCTTGTTATCTAAACTGTAAAGAACATGTTTTTCAATATTTGCGTTATATTGAGCTACATTGAAGTTATTGTCAGAATTCCAACATATTGCCATATGCGCAATTATATCATGTTTCAGCTGAAATAACATAAGTGGAATTTCTTTGAATACATACATACATACCATTTCCCATTTCAATCAATATGATATTGCGGAGTCAGTACAAGTGGAGACAGTTGTTATATTAATTTCATAACAGTCTTGTTGTGTGTTAACGTAATTTCTAGTACGTTTCCATATTTTATTTTATATTTTTGGCTGTGAACTTTCATTTATAGTCCCCTGCAACAATGTCCTTATGTATGTGTTTTTGTATGCCGGGGAATCGTGAAACAAAAAGACATCTTAGGACTCCCTAAGAAGTGATGAAAGCAACTGCTACTGCTTTCCTAGATGATAAGAAATAATTAAGATTTGCCTGTAAAGAATTCGGAATTTGTCATAGTTCCCTTTCCAATTTTTTTAGAAGAAATGTGGCAACATGAAATATAATCCTCATAACCGTGTCAAATATAGAGGAAATAACTGTATGATTATTCAAGAGAGCTACTGCTTTCTATTATAGACCGTTTACAAAGGATCTGGGGCAGATTGCTTATTATTGCGCTGCTTGTTACAATTGAATATTTCCGAAGAATTGGTGTGACAATGTCTACAGTGTAAACCTGTACTCCAACAATGATCCGCTAGTGATAACATCACAGCCTTTACAAGACAATTTTAAACTATGTACCCGTGAGAAAAAGCTAAAATCTTCACCCTAACAAGCATATCAATATTCAAACAAGATAATCTTTTTATTAAATAAATTTTAAACTAAATCAATAATGTAAGTAATTAATAATCATAAATGAGCTTTTATTATCTTTGAATTTGAAATATTGGAAATGCATTTTCAAGATCATAATTTCGCTTCCCATAGTTAGTAGTATAGATCCCTGGAACTTTTTGAATCTTTACCACTTTTCTCCACTAGGGATGCTAGTATAGCATTCACTCAAAATGGTGTCACACTGCCACGGTCGTCCGCCAGGGGTGCTAATGTCACTTTTGGTGGTGGTGTTTGAAATATTTTTTTATTGTCAGCAAAGAGACTCATGTTTTTATTTTTCATGCTCATGCTTGTTCTATTTTGAAAGTACATATATGTTTTATTATTCAAGTAACCATAGGTTTATAATATTTCCAATACATACATATTTTATTCCGCATACACATTGAAGTATGAATAGATAAGTCGGCGAAAAGAGGGAGGTTTTGATTAATTATGAATTAATTATGATGGGTTGCTTGTGCATGACTGATAGGTTGTAATTGTAGTTAAGATTTTGTTATCTTCTTCCACAGACGATTTTAGTAGTCTGGTTGCATTGGCTAAGCTCTGTAATGTGGGGGAGTTTTGTAGTCTTTGACAGGGGGGAAAGGAATCGGGAAGCCAGCTGAAAGTTGAAAGATTCGTTATTTTACTGAAATACACGATATATTAAAGCTTAAGCCTTTTTAACATTCATGAGCCACCATTATTTCTGGAGAACATTTTGCTCCTATTTCCTCACTATAAACCGTCTAATCGAATTATTTACAATCAGCTTTTATATCATATGCGCTAGATTGAATTACAATACTATTATCTTCTCAGAGTTAATATCGAGTACTATTCCACTTCTCCAGCTAATAACAAGAACACCTATTCAGTTGAATTTCACTTTATCGAAAATGTCGCTAAATTAATGTCTCACTTTCGTGTTATTTTCTGCAACTCCTACACCGTGTATATTTTCATATATTTTGTATAATAACTACAAATCGAAATCTTCTCCAAATCGTCTAACTGGTTTAGCTAATATTTTCCAACTAGTCTCCCTAACACACATATATCGTGCATATTTACTTCTACACATATATTTACACCATTATTGTATTTCTCTATATGTTCTCTACAACTCGTAATATTTTAACTTGTATATTAAGTGTACTATCCTATGCAGTTATAAGTGTACTATCTCTTCTACCACTCTTATACTGTGTATATTCTACAACTCGAAATCTTTCCTTGGGGCCTCGAAATTACTATCTTAAATAAACGTCGTAGTTTTTCCGTCCGGACGTTACATTCGATCTTCCAAAATATGGCTTTAGAATATTCCAGAACCTATTCCCTGATTTATGTCTTTCTATCGGTTGCTGCGATAACATGCAATCTTTCTGGTCTATCTGATTGGATATCATGTTGCGTATCTGTTTGCTCGTACTTATATGGAATACCGTTACGTTGTCCCTTTTAAAGTTTATTTACCTTCATCCAACCATATTTACTTGCACAATAAAGTTTTATAATTTTTACCCTTAGCTAAACTTCCTGAATGCACAAAAAAGAAAACCTTCGACTTGAACTCTTCTTAAGACTTCTCAAAACTTAATGGTGGATGACCCATTTCGCTCAAGGCTGCTATACCAGTATAAATCACAAAGGAGTACAGGTATTATGTTTCTTTTGTACAGTCAAGCATAACAACTATTGTGTATGTACACCCTTGGTAGAAAGCATCACTACAACAAGTTTTGAAAAGTATAAAAAATAAACAACGTAATGCAAAAATTATTACATTGAAATTATACATAATTGATTATTACGATCTATAATTTATTCGAAGGTTGAAGCAAATAAATTCCGCTTAAATATACACATTTACAACAAAACGCTGCACATTGAACATTTTGCAGCACATATTTTGTTTCGGTACATACACGAGATAAATAAGCAGTATACATGATTTATTTCTCTGCAATAAAGTGAAAAGTAGTGATTTATATACTTTGTAGTTTACCACCGATGGTGTCAAGTATTACTTCTTTGGCAAACAATTAAATGAAGTCGCACTGCAAAGATCGTCTTCGTCTGCCAAAGAAAAAATTTGCACTTTTTCGTTATATATGATACCAGTTTAGGGGCATTACTTTGATTGTCTGTCAGGAGGTTCATTTTTATATTATTATGAGTGAGTACATACATATTCGGCATGTACATACATGCTTTACATTTTGCAAATTCATGCATACTTTATTTATATAGTGTAATGTAGTATATATTGTAAGTACATGCATGTAGGATTTAAGAAGTTGTTTTATGGTTACATAATATTATTGTTTTCATTACGGTGCGGTATCGGTAATTTTATTGGTGTTCATTGATAGACAATAACACCACCTTGCTATTATGTGTATGCAATATTATTTTTTATTTTGACAGGGTATTTGCAAACAAATATACTGGCACAGGGAAGTTTATCGGTGTTATATATATTGTTTTTTTCTGTAATACAAATATTTTATGGTGGCGCTAATGTGAGTTAATATGGCGCCGTGGATATGAAGTTAATTCACTTTAATTGTGGTGGCAATATTTGAGTTGGAGCAAAATTTGAACTACAGTAGTGGTGGTAAAACGATGAACTAAATACTGCTACAGGTGGCCCAGGTCGTTAGCGGGAGGTCTGGGGTTCGAATCCCTCAGAACTAGCCTCCCTGACTCAGGGTTTTTCCAGGTTTTTCTCAGTCCTCATAAATGTCAAATGCCGGGGAGGTATCTTAAATTTAGGCTTGGAACGTTCCTTCCTTAAAAATAAATCCTTTCCCAATATATCATTTCATCCCATGTAGCATCAGTGTACATCGCCTGAGGTACTTCTGTAGTAAAAACGGGCGTTAAACACCATTCATTCATATGAACTAAATAGGAGAATATATTTCCTTGGAGAACAAGATGCTGTTGAAACAATAAACGGAGTAAAATAACTGTTATTGTGATATTTATAATAAATAACATTGAAATAATAATAAGCACTGATAAAAAAGTAGTATCGCTGCAACCAATATGTAAATAACAGCAGTAAGTTGCATGTTGAGAAACAAAAATTTAACTGTGAAAAAGAAGGTTACATTGCTTAACCTTGCCAGCAAAAAGTCATATTAAAAACTAAATATTAATTTTGAGATAAGAATTAACGTATGAACAAATCCATATGTAAAAAATAATTAACTAAATTTGCTTACATGTTGAGAAACATAATATTCACTTTGAAATTAAGAAACCATTTATACTATTAAATTTTTAAATAATTAACTATAAAATATAAACAACTTTACTAGCAAAAACATAAATTTTCTAAATGGACCAATTTGTAAACAAACTTATACGATGAAAAACTAAAATATATACTTTGTAACCAAAACAATTGTACAATATATGTAAATTTGCAAACAAAATATATGCCGTGCAATAAGATGTTGCGTTCCAATAAAATTTATTCTAAAGCACAAAATTGACTTTAAATACAAAACATAAGTGTTTAATGAAAAAAGAACATATTTAAAAGCAAAATATGGTCATGAAAGCAACAAAGGACTATTTTATAAACAAGAGTACGCTTTGAGAAAAAAATAATATTTTGAAAACAAAACATTTCTAAATTTTGAGAAATCAAATATTAGCTTTTAAAAAACTATTTACGCTGTATAACAAAAGTTATGTTGTGCTAAAAGAAAACTTTGAATAAAACCCTATTTTATAAAACAAAACTACATGTTCAGAAACAAAATCTTTCCTTTGAATCCCCCCCCAAAAAAACAAAACAAAACAAAAAACAAACAAATTTTCAAAACAAAATACTATCTTTGAAAAAAGAGCTATTAAACAGTAGAACATCATAAGAAATAATTTATTAACTTTGATCCATATTTTGAAATAAAATATTATCTTTTGAACAAAATAATTACACTATTTAATTTGACAATAAAATTTTCGCAAAAAGATCAATTTTAAATTCAAAGTGCTATTTTAAAATAAAACGGTAGGTTTTGAGAATAAAAATATTAACTTTTAAAATAATAATAAGTATGTATAAATCTCATACTAATTTGAAATTTACAGCTGTTTTATAAGCAAAACTACATGTTAGGAAACAAATTATTATCCTCGAGTACAAGGTTGACAAAAAAAAAAGATAGATAAAGAAATCCAGTATTTAACTTTGCATAAAACTATGTTGTGCAAAAATGTTACTTTGCAATAAAATCAATATAATTTACAAATTATTAACTTGGATAACAAAAAATTGACTATTTTATGAACTAGAGTGCATGTTGATAAACAAATTAATAACCTTGTGTATATGTATACAAATAAAATTCACATTGAGAAAATTAGTTACACTATAAAATATGCAAAATAGAAAACTGAAAGCTCAAAATCACATTAGAAACAAAACAATAACTTTGAAAACAGAAAAACACATTAATTATATTATATAGGTAGAGAAAAGATTTATGTGCTAAAATAAATCTTTGAAAGTCAAAAATTAATTTATAAAAAGTACGTATTGAAAATCCAGATACATACGCTGAAAACAAAGAGTACCTTTTTATAAACAAAAGTCATATGCAAAAACAAATTGATATTCTTGAGCACTTTTTGTGACTCAAAATATTAATTTTTGAAAAAAAAACTAATTACACAATTGAAAAAAATATGTTGTAGAAAACTGTTGTTTTTTTTTTTTTTTTTTTTACAAAAAGCAGTTCTATAAAAAAATGGGTTGAGAAATATGATATCAACTGGTTAAAAAGGAACTGTGTTACGGTCAAAATTTCAAAATAAATTAAAGAAAAAACAACTTTTATTCAGAGCGGTACTTAATGAGGAACAAATTAGGAATCTTGAGTAAACATTAAATATATTAACTTTGAAACTATAAAGAAAATATTACTATTTTACTTTGCAAAAAGTTATGTTGTGCCAAATGATGGTTACGTTGCAATAAAGAAATGCACATTAGAAAAAATACAATGATTTTACAAATAATGAAGATCTATTTTATAAATAGAATATTAACTTTGAAAAAACGGAACTATGGTATACGACTATTTTGCCGTTTTGCTTTCACAGTTAATATTTCATCAAAATATTTTTTTTATACAAGAGTTGCACATATTTTTTTTTTTTTTTTTTTGTAAATCTGCACATTGTTTTCAAAACTTTTTGTTTTTAAAGTAAATATCGATGCAAATATCGATTTTTGATTGCAACGTAGTATATCCCTGCAGAAGTTAATTTTTTGGAGATTTAAATATTATAACACTTTTGGTTTTCAATGTTAATGTTTTAATTTCTGAGGATGTACTTTTTATAAAGTGGTTCTTTTTGCTTAACAAGTTAAAATTTTTATAAAATGTTTCAATTTTCTTTTCATTGTTAACACTTTGTTTATAATATAGTATTTCTGTTTTCAATGTAATAAAATGTGTTTCTAATGTGAACTTTGTTATTGTAACGTAATATCTTTTCAACACCGAAATTTAACTTTTTACAAAGTTAAGTAGGGTAAGTAGTTAATGGTTTTGAAAGATAATACTTAGTTTCTCAAATTGTACTCAAAGTTCATTATTTGTTTCTCAACCTGTAGCTTTGTTTATAATTTTTGTTTTGTTTTCAAAGTCAATAAATTGTTGGTAATATAAATTTTTGTTTTGCACAGTATTCAACATTTTGCAAAGGTAAATAATATTTCTTTTGTTTTTCAGAGTTAATAAACAAGCCATTGAGCTGTCATTAATTACCATTTTCTTTAAGTGTAACTATTGTTTTATCAGTACTTATCATGCAACATTCTTTATCACAAAATATCACAATGGGAATTCATTTTACAACATTTTGTTTTTTTCTTAACGCCATCTTGTTCCCCAACCATATACTCGCATATTTGGTTCATAGTTTATCACTCATATTGTAGTTCAAATGCTAAGACTACTCATATTTAGCCACCACCACTACATTTTCCCAACATTTCTTTACAGTTTTGATACCAAGTATTATACACATAACCATAACCGTGCGTAACCCTGCGCCGTATTAACCTTGGGACGATAGAGAACCTCTTTCCAAAATCTCTGCTTCCGTTAGCGGACGCTGGACACTACACGGTGGACTTCGTCTGTCCACGCTTCCAATAATGTTTCTTCAAAATCCTCTATATTTCCACCAATCAAGTAACTTCCTGACACTAAACCCAGCAGGTTGCCAACTACCAGCTTAGCAACATTGAATATTTTTATATAAGTAAAATGAATTAACTTCACATTCAAGCCACTATATTACTTAAAATAAACCCGTCGATCGAACATTTATAATACGTAAAATGAAAAACATATATTTCCTAAATATAGCAATTGTAACCTTCCCTGCGTCACTATATTTGTTCAATACCTCCCTAAAATAAAAGAACAATATTACATATGTAATATAACTATTCATCAACACAAAGTAAATTACCGATACTCCACCATAATAAAAGAATTAACATTACGTAACCATAATAACATATTCATAATATTCTACATGCATGTACTTACAAAAAATATACTACGTTGCTCTACGTAAATGAAATATATATGAATTTGCTAAATATTAAACACGTAAGTACGTTTAAAATATGTATGCACTAACACAAAAATATGAAAAGGAGCTTCACAACGCACAATCAAAATAATGTCCAAAAGCTTACACCCTGAAAACGACATTGGTAGCAATTTTTCACTTCGTAGACAACCTTTGCAGTATGATGTCATTTAACTGCTCGCCTCTGGATTAATTCCTGAAACTAATGTTGACAATTTACTACATACATGCACACTACTTTTCACTCTACTGCAAAGAAATGAAACATGTATGCTATTTAATTATTTTGTGTGTACTGTAAGGAAAATATAATGTATGTACTGTAAAATATTTAGTATGTAACACTTCATTGTAAACACATGTGTATATGAAGAAAAAATAAGCATGTATTTGAAAAATTATTTGCATACATGTACGTATATGAAAATATTGTAAACATACATATACATATAGAATAAAATATGAATTTTAAAATAATGTAAACATGCATGATTTTGCAGATTAAATGTGTATGAACTTCAGAAATATTGATTCCTGCGACAGCAAATTAAAAACAACACTAGTGCCCCTGACGAACGACCAGGTCGTGCCATGTGAGTAAAGTGGCAAAGCTTGAAACGTTCGCCGTGTATAACTGAGGTAGCAAATTTAAGCATGGAAATTACAGGAAAATTCAAATTTTAAAGAGAGATATTAGGGTTGAAAATGAAAAATGGATGGAAATTCGGTGTTGTAAACCTGTAGTTAATCGCTACACTAGCATTTCTAGCGGAGGAAAAGTGGCGTAATTTCAAACGTCTGCCGGGGATGTACACTAGGAACTATTAGAAGGGAAATTACAGCTTTGAAAGAAATTATAATGCGATTAGTTATTGCAATTTCAATGTTTTCAAGATACTGGAAGTTTACACATTGTGGTTGTAGTTTCAAAACATTTGTTTGATAAAATGATTCTCGCGTGTGAATATTGGTAAGCTTATAAGATTGACGATTTTAAATTTTAGGTACCATGTTTGAAATTGTGTTGTGTAGGCAGTGATTACTTAGTGGAATACTAGTTACTAGATAACTAAAGTGATCAGTCGTGGAACGTTTTATAAACGGAAATGATTAGTGGCGGATCAAGTGGGCCCTGTAACCGGTTCACCTTATGCAAAATTTCCCCCGAGAGCAACGAGCACATTTCCGTAATTATTGAATAGACACAAGCTGGATGGCCAATGTGAAACTAATTAGTTCACCGATAGCATGGCAGAACGCAAACTTGACTGTGTTAGCTAGGTCAAACCTTATTTGCGAGAAAAAAACTGTTGATAAGTGCTAATTCAAAGCTAATAAAGGTCATTTTCAACGTATGCAGAGGGAATGTTTGTTGGCCTATAAAAGGCCTGAAACGCTAAAAGAAACAAAAAAATTGCTGGAGAAAGTTAATGAAAAACTACTTTCCTTAAAGAAAAAAAAAAGCTTCAAGTACAGAAATTCGGACCTTTACCTGAACTTCCACTTCCAATATTGGTTTCGCTGGGTTGTGCACTTCTGTCAAAATTGTCTTAAATGAAGTACGGTAAGCAAATTATTGTAGCTTCACAGTCAAAAGCAGTTGAAGAGTTTTATCTCATAGACAAATTAATAAGTCAGTTAATCAGAGAAATGAATTAAGTGAAACGTTCACATTTGGCAACTCCCGAAAAATGCGGACGTTAAAATATAAATTGAGAAACTCTCTCGATCTTTTGTCACAAGTGAGAGAACCATGCTGAATAGAAACAAGAAGACACTAATGATATGTAGCACCACATTAAAGTAATGGAGGAACTGAAGTCAGCAAAGAGAAAAGTAAACAAAATCAGTGGCCGGTAAAAAAAGTAGTTCGATTTTTAACCTTATAAGACAATTGTGGGAATCACTGTATAATTAAGATATGAAGGAATGGGAGACGATGTAAAAATTCTATTTCAAGTCGGAACACTACGCGAGTTTTGGTACAGTGACAATCTTTGCAAGACTAAGGGCATAGCAAAATCAAAGAGAGCCCTTTCTTCTAACCCAGCATAGTTATACACTTTACAAGCTGATAAATAAGTCATTTCACTTCAGAAATTATCATGTGACCAACATGGACGACCTTTGGAAAGCCAATCCAAATGTAATGAACAACGCTGAAGTAACACATTTTATGTTTATATCTTGATGGTCATTGACGTTGTTTGTTTGTATTTTTTTTTTCGAAATATGCTTCGGCAATACCGTTAAAATTAAAAGTAGGCACGGAAATGACACAATGGCTAAAATTACATTTTTGCTTCGCATTCCTAAGGTGTACCTAACCGATAAAGGAACTGAATTCACCAATATAACCTTTAAAACATTTTTAGTCAAACATGGCATAAAGTGTTACACTACAAAAAATAATGTCGAAGCCAGAGTTGTAGAACGATTCAATGCGTCTTTAAAGATGAAAATGTGGAAAAGTTTCACGGAAAATTAACACCTATAGAAATGTGAAAGCGTTACCTGCACTTTTATAGTACTACAATAGCTCCTTTAACAGGTTCATAAAGAACACTCCAAGGAATATCAATGACTGGAACATTTGCAGGTGTACGAAAATCTTTATGGTGAGAATGCTTCCTCGTCCAAAGCACGCGAACTTAAAATTAACGTACGCGTCAATGCACGCATATGTAAGGAGTAAAGGCATTTTGCTAAGGGTTGCCAAAAAAACTGGACAGATGAAATTTCCAAATTGACAAGGTGATAAGACTGACCCTGTTGTGTATACTTTAAAGGATTTGGAAGGCAAAGCTGTATACGGCATATTTTACTCCGAGGAGATACAAAAGGTAGCTCTTCCGAAATCGCTCAAAATACATAAAAAAAAAAAAACACTCCACTCTAGATGGCGCGAACGAAATAAGCCACTTTAGGTTAAATGGAGAGGTTATCCAAACAAGTTTAATTCGTAGGTCCTGCGTTCAACAGTTGATTCGGTATGATTAAAACAAAGCCGTTTTCCATCACGCTCGTGAGTAATGCACCCATGGATCATTTCACCGACAGTACAAGCTACAGATGTTCCAACCTCTTGCCCGAGAGAATAGTGTTGCAAGGAGAGTGGGAAGTTGCACTGCAAAAGTTTAAGCACTCTCTAAAATTCTATAACGTTACAAAACTTGAAAATCTAATCGTTGGATATATGTATAGGACGACTACTCTGGTGACATATTCCAAATTTACCGTACAACCACCACTTGGTATTGTACACAATTCTAAAGAGTTGGTACAGACAGCCAAATTTATCATACGCAGGCATTTGCAAGTACAAAATATTTATCTTTATAATGAGAGCAAAATACTGCCAGTATTAACGATAAAATAACACAGTCCACCTATTTGCCCAACAGCCAATTTGTAGGCTGTGTAGAAATTTGCGCACTCCAGAAACCTTAGAATTATAGCGCTAGCAGATATTATGAACCAAACGCAAGAAATTACGAGCCGAATGCAAAAGTCCAAGCCCAGGTCCAGCAATCTTCCTAAACTGTCAACAAGTGTACCTACACAAACGATGACAAGAGGGCCTGGCTCTAGAAATCATCCTAAACAGGAACCTACAGAAATGACGACAAGTGAAAATAGGCATTTCGTACATATTTTGGTTATGTCACCATATCTAGCCAAGATAATGGTATTCGAACCCTTTACCAACATTGTGGATCAGGAAATTGGTAAACATCCTGTAGATCCTATATAGGCTTCCCTTAGGAGATGCCCATTTGCTGCAATCGAATAATGTCACAAGTGATGGGCAACACGTTTGTGCAAGTCATTAAAAGCGTCTTTGTAGAGTATGAAAAACGCGACAACACCTGCTGACGGTTGAAAAGCCTTTCTCTCCCGTTTAATTGGTACCTTAGATGCAACAGGGCTTTAGTCGGTTCTGAGGGTGTAGTGGTAACCATACTTGCCTCCTAAACCCAAGATCTTGAGTTCGATCCCGGCCCGGACCGATGGATTTTTTTCTGGCGTAAAAAAATCCTAAGCATGACTTCTGGGCCGTGGATCTCGTGAAATAAATTTATGGCACGATAAAGAACCTCAAGCCTGAAAAAAGCGGCCTCTGGGAAAATTTGTAGGCCGTTTCACGCTCTGACTTGATTGGGAAGCTAATGATCTGAAATGTTAAATAGCGTCCGTCAATAAACCAAATCATGATCATCATCATCATCATCATCAACAACAAAACAACAACAACAAAAGGTACTTAAAATTGAAAACATGTATTGAAGGAACGGTTACGGCGATTAGTTGTCATTCGTAGACGGATTTTACAACAGTTCTAACGTTTCGTCCAAACAGGGATAATGAAATTGCATACTGTCATCAGATATTACCTAAATCAGGCCGTAGGAGCATTAGAAGACCGGGATTTCTTTTTGGTAAAATGATATCGAAAAGGTAGCGGCTTGTTCTCTCCTCTTGGTGGACTTTTCAAAATCGTGTTGCCATTTTTCAAGAGCGCTGTAAAAGTTGACGGCAAAGAGGCGTTGAAAATGGGCGCCAATGTGCTTGCCGACGTGGCAGGTATGGGAATTTCCCCAAAGGAGTAATTAATGACTGAAGGAGATGAGATCTAATTTGAAGAAGAAACCGCATGTAAAGACAGATCCTATGATAGGTTCTGGAAACAAGCGCCTATTGAAGTTTCCAAAGGGAAAACAGAGCAATCAGTCGAAGACTAAACCCAGAAGACGAAGAGTGCAAGACGTGTTTTCATAATGACTAAGAAAGATTATGACGATTCGGTTCTGCACATGAGTTCGGAACAAAATATCTTAAAAGACTTGCCGGTTCAAATGAACGCGATGAAGTACCGTTACATTTCTCTAAATCCCCAAAATACCCTTAGGAAGAATACTAATATCAACTTTATTTATTTTGGCAATGCAGACGATTACTTCAACATGACTAATGTACTACTAGAGTTATCCTTGCGAATAGTCGATGCCGAGGGAAACGCTTTGAAAGATGACGATCAGGTTATTTTTTTCAACATTGTACTAAACCCGTTGTTTCAGTAGCTAAAAGTGTCACTCAATAATGTCACCTTTTCCATGCCTCAGCCCTGTAGAACGTACACTGAAACGCTGCTCAATTATTCGAAATATGTCATGAACACAAGACTAGAGTCTACTCTTTGGAAAAAGGACACGATAATAATCATGGACTGGTATGCAGTCAATCAAGGAATTAAGTGGTGTCACGGCTATACCAAAGGATGTAAAGAGGTATAGCTGATGGGAAATAATTCCAATGTACTGTTGAATCAGCAAAATCTGTTCATGAAAAAATGTGAGCGTCACCATTAAACTCTCCCGTTCTTTACCCAATGTAAATCTATTTACGGAGATAAAAGACTTTAAAGAATACACCGAAATTCAGTCTGCTAGACTGATTTAGAAAAATGTGAGACTGTCGCCAGCCATTAAGCTTGCACATCAGACAGTGTCAGGAAATAGTATTGTCAAGTACCATCTCAAAGATGTCGGATTTCACGCACTCAACATTCAAAGGGAATAAAGAGTATGTCTTTCAACGACGTAGCTGAATCCCCAGAAGGATGATTATAGCCATGATCACCGACCAGGAATAAAACGGCAACATTAACAGAAATCTGTACGACTTACAAATTAAAATGAATTGCTTTCAAATGTATGTGAACGGAGAGCCCTTTCCCTCACAACCCCTGCAGCATTTTGATGACGAAAATTTTCTACAGTGTTTTCAAACTCTTCAGGATGGCCTCGGAATCCACTTTAAGGACGAAGGGCATTCCATTTGTAGACATCAATATTCTCACGGCTATGCCATTGTTGTCTTTGATCTAACAACCTATATAATTACATTTCAGGACGACATCACGGCACTGTGTCTATAAGTACAGGTTCTGAAGACCAAACTCCAGAACCTATTAATCTGTTGATGGTGGTAGAGGTACATTGCACTATAGAAATGGATGCTAATAGAACTATTTCGGTATCATGACTACATTGCAAATAAGCAGTTTTCTGTCTAAGTGCCCCTCTACCCACCTACGGTTTTTAGGTATGTACGATGTAATAAATTGTATTCGGTAAAGTTACATAATAGACATCTCACATTATAAATTTTATCCATTAATCCTGTGGTAAATGGTAGACTCTTAACACTAAACGGTTACAAGGCGAGGCCAGCACTGCCTGTGGACATTACGTCATTGCTTATCTAAGCCACCGCTGCCGTTACTTTTGCAGGAGAAATAGGTTTCAATATTCAGCATAAGTGAAACCTCAATGATGACGTCATTCAAAAACTATAGGGATGTATGTCTTGGCAAATGCTCAAAAAATACACACCAGAGCTGCAAATTGTTAAACGTTAATTTTGACAGAGTCAGACAGACTCAGTTGCGCAGATCTAGTGGAAGTCTGTCAAACAGGTGAAGGAACAAGTTGGAGAAGCTTCGGCGACTGCTAATAGTGAAGCTTACGCTGCTCAAATAAGAGAAAGCTGAATATACTAATTGTCTGACTTCCTGGTCCCCGTGTTCCCTAGTTCTAGAGTCTGGAGCAGCTATCTGTACGGATCTTTAACTGCGTTCTGCACAGAGAGATATAGTTATATATTTTCCAAAGGTGCCAAATTTGCGTGTCCTGAAAGCGTGCTATTTAATTGAGAAAGAAAATGAATCACATATATAAAGTAAATGAAGATAATTAGCTATGGCAAAAGTTAGTGTTAGTGTTATGTAAACAAAGTACAAACTGTTTACTCGCTATTGGTGTCACTCAAGTCATCCTATGACTCGTCTAAGGTTCATTAAAGTTTATGATGACCGGTTAAATCACGCTGTCTATTATCAGTTCTTGCTGAAAATCCTAAACTTGCAGTCTTTTGCGTGTATTACATGGTTTCCCCACACTATCAACTGCAACGAATGTAAGTTATTCCACTCAGAAATGTTTAAGATTTTATTGTTATCGGCCACGTAATGTTTTTCTCTTGACAAAACGAGCTCGATGGGATTATGAGAGTGCTAAGATGGAAGTCTCACTAACCGATAACTATGGTTCTTGGAGATAATGTCAATTTCATATGTTTTCACACAGGCTCGTTAATTTTTACCAGCTGAACAATTCCACCCGTGTTTATATTATAGAATGCAGAACTTTTTACTGGACAACCAAGTAGCAATATTCATCTTTCTGGTGATTGTGAAATGAATTTGCCCATAACAATGACAGAATCAGGAAATAATTGTTTCTCAAACCCTTTTCTATGTATAAAGTATGTCATTTCACAATGATTCCCTTTAGCACTCGATTTGGTTCCAAAAATTTACCTACATCCTGGAACAAAACCCACTTTTGCGCAACCGACATAGCAAACAATAAATCACTCGCTCCCCTTTACCAATTGGAACTTTGACACCATCAGAGCAATCTTCAGTTGTCCAGCACATAATCTTTGTATGGTTCTGATTCACTAACGTTTCTTTTAAATAATATATGTTACATGTGTTAGACGCTTTAATTTCATACACGGCTCTTAAAAAAAGAAACCCTATTATCTACTACATGACTCCTTTGAAAAAGAATATTTCTCCTATAGTTACATTGCCTATATTTAAAGTCCATGTCCTTTAAAATTCGCTGCAATGGAATGCTTGTACCTTTTAAACCAAATTTAAATCTTCGCTTTAACTTCTAGTATATGTAGTAGGAAAGTTTCCGTTCTGTACCTATAAAAATAAGTTACGTAGAACAACGTTATAAAAGTAATATAGATCAGTAACCTCTTGCGCATACCATTTTCCCTGGTGACCTAAAAAGAACAGAATCATTATCAACCATGGGTCATGTTACTTTAGTAATTTTCTGCACATTTCTCACAGCAATACCACAGGCTCTTCAGCCGCGAGTTCTAAGCAATTGACAACAGCATTAGCTGAGCTACCGGCCACATGCTTCCCCTCTCTTAAAAAACTGGTACACTTTATATACCCATTCACGTCTTGTTTATGTAAAACTACACTTTACGTGTTTCTTGTTTCATTTTTTACTTCTCTATAACATTTTACTACAGAAATGAAAGCACTAACTGAAATAAAACAACGGAAGACACACACCAGATCACACACAACAAAACACACAATACTCTCGACTTCAAATGCAGTTTAATGGTTGAGCTTGGCAGGTGAATTTCCTTATCCACTGCGCAACCCTCCCAGACCCTCCCAGATATTTGCCTCCCACTGTAGTAGTGTTCTCAACTGTGTCACCTCGAACTCGCATGGTGATATGGTGCTATATTACCGTGTTGAAAACATAGTGCTAAACGACTTCCAGCATATTTTTCCGTAGTGTTAATGGAACAAAATATTTAAAAACAGATTACAATAATATATTATTTATTCGTTCACCAGGGTGGATTATTATAGAACTCTGTCTTACGAGAAACCTGCAAGACTCTTCTCGAAGCTTAAAATTCCTCCATAACGTTATAAAAATTACTCTTAGAAAACAGAGACCGAAGATTTTTTTGAAGGAAAGGTAGTATACACGTTCAGCCGTACATGCGCAGAAGACTTTCACAGCTTCTACTACTTTTCTCTCTCTGCGTCTCATCCCGTAAAGAAAAGGGCCAGGGAGTCAAATAGTAGTCAGACAACAAATAGTATCTCTGGGGAATTTTAGAAACCTTGCAAAGTGTAGCGCAAAAGTACACGGTGAGTCAAAGAAATAAATGTCATTTTATGGGTCTTCTAGGATTAATGGGTAAGCTTTGTTTACTGGTGAAAAGAGGACTGGAAGATGAAAACCAACATTGAAAGTATTTGCATCATTCTATTCAAAATTAAATATTATGTGTCATCCGTAAACGTATTATATCTACTTTCATAGAAAACTTTCAGGCATACCATTAGTGAATATACGAATATGTGGATTTTCTTATGTAATTAAATTACAAGGAATCGTAAGTATGCATGTTTAGTTTGTTCTCTCCTAAAAATTCGGGATTGGCAAAATAATAATACACCAATGAACGTTTTTATACACAAGGTTTCATAAGTGATGATAAAACTGAAAGAGTGAAAAGCACAAGGCAGTGGAAGCAAGAAACTTTCAGTAAATATAGACCTGGAAATGAACTGGATGCGAAATATTTGTGAATATCTGTTTAAACTTGCCGATAACTTGGATGTTTGTGGACATAGACATATTGTGTGTACTTATCTCCTTTTTACACTGGTGCTGTAGTCCATGTTGGTACCAATTGATAAAAATAATACCTGCATCTCCGTATAAATGTCTTTTGTTAAAAATACTGCATTTATTCTGTACTGACTTTAACAAAAAGACTTTACATGTTACAATATAGCTACATCTATTAAATAATTTGCTCAAAATGCCCTCTTTATTCACATGCAACACTGAAATCTTCTTAGAATTGATTTGGGAATTTTTAGCCCGCTCCGGATTCATTTCTTAATTGTTCAACAGCAGGTACACTTCTGTGCTCCGGTTCTTCATCTGTGTAAACGAAATAGCTTTATAATGCGTTGCTCAGATGGCCCATACCCAAATGTCCAAAGGTTTTAAAACGCGTGATTTTGGGGGTAGAGTTACAGATCCATCAACCTATTCAATCTGGACCATTTTCTTTCGAATCAGACATATCTCAGCTGTCGCAAAATGTATCGGTGCATCACCTCTATATGCCACATAGACATAGACATAGACATATTCTGGCATTGCTGAAGGGAATCATACTCAAGAAATATTAATCATACAGTCGCAAATGTTTTATTTGCGGATGGAAGTTTAATGAGACCATTTTTATATTAATGTGTATTTTTTCACCCTTTTAGATTGTACCATTACTTATGAAGCAGCCAGTACAGTTTAACAGGCCATTATCATCGTAAGCATTCTAATAATATATAAAATATCAATTATGAGCTAGGACGTTAAATCGTTATTTTTTTAAAATAATCTGTGGATTTTCGTACGCATTGTACTATGAAGCATAATACCCAACATTGCTTCCAAACTTTGGGATGAACAACCAACAGGGCGAAATAAAGAGTGAATCAGGACTTCTATAACAAACTTGGTGGAGAGATAGATCTAACAATGAGGAACCATTTTTGTTAAATGGCCAAAGATTCCTGAAACGTGGTTTAGGAAGCATACATCTTCGGAAGAAACTGGTGCTAGAGATATTAAAATACCATGGAATGATATTATTAACTATAAAGTATTAATATATTCTTCAAGTACCCTTGGGACAAATCACAGAACTTGTTTAAAGTGTCTCTCCTAATCCTGATTATATTCATTATACCATCATAGCAGTTCCCGGCATACTGTGACAAGCTTCCCGAATTTGTCGCAAGTCCTGACTAGTCTGCATAATAGCCGCTAATTAAAACTGACGTGTTTAAGCTTCATGTAGCACGTTAATATACAATAGCACAAGCTTACATATGCTTTTTATTCACCACAGTTTCCATAAAATTTGTGCTAATGTTTTTATTTTATGAATTAAAACGAGTTAATCTACGATTTGACAAAAGTCTGTTGCATGGACTTGTATGATGCTCACTGGTAAATACAGTATGTGAAAATTACTCCGGTAATGCGTATATAGCGCTGACATCATTTTAAAGTCTTCACAAATGGTGAACATTTAAAATATAGAAAAACTAAAATTTGTATGGTAAGAGATAATTTCACCTGTATGCATATTGACTGTTAGTTTACCAAATTAAATAATTTTCTAATTTGCAGAATTATGTACGATCTTTAAACAGGTGTTTACCTGCTTCTTGGGAGTAGAACACTGGGCTTTCAGAGTTATTTGTTAATGATTCTCTTGCTCCTAAAGTACATAGTTACATGTGGGACCACATTTTTAAGCATTTCGTAGCCATGTTGCTCCTTGTTGCTTCCAGGAAGAACTTCCATTAGTCTTCTCTACAGTATTGAAGTCTCTCACAGTTACACTTGCATAGCAAACATTACATTTCGCTTTACACATGTGATTGTTAAAGTATACTGTATGTTTTTATGGTTACTCCAAAACCTATAAATGTATTAGCACGTTATGTGTATCTTTGGATTTATTGTAAAAAGGAGATTTATTAAATGTAAAAATATTTGTTTATATAACAAATGAATAGTGAATGCGAATAATGTTTTAGTAATTTCTAACTATAAAATATTCCTGTACTTTTGCTTTTGATATAATGGCATCGGAAATAAAACACCATATTCATTTTAATGTCCAATTGAGAAACGAGCACCACAGCTCGAGTTTTTCCAATTAGTGGCATGCAGAAAAATTTAAGTGAAGGAGTTAAATGAATCAATAACATTTTAAGGTACTATGTTATATATTAGCCTATATAAATTAACTATGAAAATTTCACTTAGATTTTCTCACCAACATCAACGGAAGTTAAATTCCACCACACTCCCTTATGAAACACATTTGACCTCTACTTCTTAAAAAAACAAGTTCTCAAGAGTAACAGAAATATTTTTATTGTGAAAGACGCTAGACACTGTGCAATATATATCTCTATATTATTCGTGTTTGCTACTATATATTCTTATAATTAGGCAATTTAACTATTAAAAATATCAACTGTTAGTTACATAAAATTTAATGTACAGAAAATGTTATGTACATCAATCAACCGACACAGGTGGCCGAGATCATTAAGGCATGTACTCCGAGAGGGATGTCTGGGATTCGATATCCTCTAGAACCGCCCCTTAACCGAAGTTTTGTTTTCAGGTTTTCCTCAGTCGCCATAAATGGTAAATGCCCGAACATACCCTTAAGTTAAGCCTGGAACGATTCCTTCTTTAACAGAAATCCTTTCCCAATATATTAGTTCACCTCTGTCTTCAGCGTACACCGCATGTGATGTCTCAGCAATAAAATTGGGCATTATACACTATTCAAAAATATAAATAAAAATAAAACATCGGAAAAAATTAGCAATAGTACAGTGAGATTGTTTGAGTTACTTCCCGGCAGAGTGCAGTGCGTACTGGGAGAAACGCTCAGGTAGCCCCTAACGCTAATAGTTTTTTTTTTTTTAATTTTATTTATGGACGCTCTTTAACATCTCAGGTCATCATCGTCCCATTCAAATCAGGGCGTGAAACAGTCGACAAATTTTGCTCAGAGGCCTCTTCTTTCAGGCTTGACGTTCTTTTTCGTGCCGTAAATCTTGGACACGGCAACCACGGCTTTACTTCCCTTATGAAGGAAGCCATATTCGGATGTTTACGCTCCGAAAAATCCATCGACCCTGGCCGGGTTTGAACCCGCGATCTTTGGTTTAGAAGACAAGTATGGTTACCACTACATCACCAGGGCGACAACATTTTCAGGAATGAGGTTGCATAGCATATAGCATCATTGTATTATTGAGAAATGCGGTTCCATAATGAAAACCAATGAAACTCTTAGAATGTTATTTTAATGTTCCAAATACTCCTGAAGCATAATGAAAGAAAAATGGATTCGTTTCAAGACACACTTATTTAATTTCCGTGATATGTGGAATTTGAAAGAGTCAGTAAACTAAGAAAAAGTTCAAACTACTGCTTTATACTCCAACACGGATCCTCAGTTTTCACTGAGCTGAGGTGTTCACTCAGGACATGATTCAAATGTTGAAACAGATTTAAGACGCAAGGATTGACTGTGAACTATGAGCATTTTCGCCCGTGGTATTTTATTTGACCTTATTATGGGTATATTTGTCACATATGCCACAAAGTGTTACTATCTCTTTTGGCCTAGTTGGACATCTTCCATATCCAAAAACTAAACAAATTACAGATAATAATTATTGATGTTTCTATATGGAAAAAATATAATATTTTGATTGACTACTGAGATTCAAAAGGGTAAAGTAATTAAGGGTGTATTTAACGGAAAGAATTTCATGAACATATTAACTAAATGGATGCTAATGGGTTAACAAAATATAATGATGGAACTCCACACGTGCTTGAAATTACAGTGTTTATCATTACTATGTCGACATTTTCAAGAGTAACACTACTTTAAAATGGAAATTACATTTGGTTTGTAGATGAACGTAGTCTAACGTGCATTTCATCTCAAACTCTATGTAATTTATTACGGTGTCTGTCAGTATTTTAAGTACTTAATTTGCGCTGCTTTAAAGTTTTGCATATATTAATTATCTCCGTTTTAGAAGCTCTGTTTCCTGATACGTCAGTCATTACGACTAAAGATAACCTAAGAACTTCTCCAATTAGGACGTAAAACCAAAAGTTCGACATCAAAGCTACATCTCCATTTGGAAGGCTACTGTAGAGTTAAATTAATGTCCTCTTCCAACAACCCACTGAATTCTGCTGTCAGTTCATATTCACTAGCCTAATGTCCTAAATTTGTGCTATTGGTATTCGCTACGCTTGTTTCTCAATTTCACTCTACACCGGTATGTCAGGTTCTGGCGGTGTAGCGGCAATCATACTTGCATTCTAAACCCAAGATTGCGGGTTCAAACCGGTCGGGATGGATGGATTTTTTTCGGGCGTAAAAATCCTAAGTATGGCTTCCTTTCGTAAGAGAAGTAAAGCCGTGGTTGCCGTGTCCTAGATTTACGGCACGAAAAAGAACCTCAAGCCTGAAAGAAGAAGCCTCTGGGCAAAATTTGTCGGCCGTTTCATGCCCTGAATTGAATGGGACGATGATGACCTGAGATGTTAAAGAGTGTCCACAAATAAACCAAATCAAATCAGGTAACTTTTAATACGTCATCATCAACCTAAGTACAGAGAATCTTCAGCAAAGTACTTATAGTGAACTCACGACTTTATAGATGGAAACCATCTACTGTTATAAAGAATTTATGAGGGCGGTCTGTCTCTGGCACATCTGTCTTAAGCATTCATTTGAGAGAGCAACTTATTCCTTCATATAGTTTATTTAATGCCAGCTTCCTAAAGCAGACATGTTGTAAGTATTCCATAAAACATACAAACTTGAGGATTGTACAGTGATAATGCTATTTGCATTATATCCTGACTTAAACCGCCGAGAGGGCAGTATCAAGATTGAGTGCCCGGTTTTAAGAAACAACTACTTTTGTATGAGCTGTCGAAAAAGTTCTTGTTAAATGTGATTTATCGTCAATGGAAATTCATATGCAATTTATAAAAGTTATGGGGGCATTTCGCCATTTTAATCGTAGACGTCTGAATATTAAACGCGGCAATGCCAGATTTGAAAATAACCCACGCGATGGATCCAATTCGAGAATTCGTTGAGCAAATGCATGATATATTAGCTGCCCGATGAGTTTAAGTACAT
This sequence comes from Metallyticus violacea, assembly GCA_030762175.1. Taxonomy (NCBI): domain Eukaryota; kingdom Metazoa; phylum Arthropoda; class Insecta; order Mantodea; family Metallyticidae; genus Metallyticus; species Metallyticus violacea. Next base: position 133,221,462 of record CM060846.1, read on the forward strand.
GAAAGTGCTAGGGCTATAGGCATTTCAAACAAAGGGTAGATTACGAGTATATATGGGACAAAATAATGCATATCAAACGCTTTGCTAAGTTGAGTGCTCTGCTTGCAGAACAGTAGATAAAAAGCATATTCGTATGAAAGTATCGCTCCAGTGCCTGGAGCGTGTTAACAGTAACGAACTAATTTTCTGCGTCGACTTATAGACTGTGATTGAATGTTGGATTCACCATCACAGACGAGAATCAAAATAACAGTCTAAAAAGTGGACAGAATTTTTTTTTTTTTTTTTTTGTTGAATTAAAGGTTTTGGCTTTATTTTTTGGGGACGCTAAAGTAATTGTACAAGTTAATTATGTGCCTGGAGCGTGTTAACAGTAACGAACTAATTTTCTGCGTCGACTTATAGACTGTGATTGAATGTTGGATTCACCATCACAGACGAGAATCAAAATAACAGTCTAAAAAGTGGACAGATTTTTTTTTTTTTTTTTTGTTGAATTAAAGGTTTTGGCTTTATTTTTTGGGGGCGCTAAAGTAATTGTACAAGTTAATTATCTTCAATAGATGAAAATATAGCCGAGTAGTACTATGTCAATTTTTTATACAAACTAGTTGAAAAAATCTTGCGAAAGAACCTGGTTTGCATTAGCAAAATAATTCTTTATCAAGTCTATGCAGCTGCTCACAATATTGTTTTAGCGATCAGGAAATTGAGAATTTTAAAAATTGAATTGCAAAAGCACCCGCTCTTCTCTCCTTATCTGAGTCCTAAAGCTCAAACTCTTTCTACCTTTCCAGCGTTTTATATAAAATAAAGAGACAATTGCATATGTAGAGGAGTGTTTTTCAGAGCTTTCTCAAAGTCACTTCATAAATTAAATAATTGTAGAGGACAACCGCTGGGGGTCGATTATTAAAAAAATAAAAACTAATTTCCAGTTAAAAACTGGAAATTAAATATTATGCCGAGAACTTCTCGGATCATAAGCTTTAGATTGTTTTGTTTTAGAATCTAAAATATGTGAAGAGTATCCTAAATTTAGTATGTAATATAATTTATACTATCCCCAGCAGTACACTAACTTAACTTCATACTAACAAATTCGTTAATAAATTACTTAAAATAAAACCTGAATATATCTTTATTATTACTCTTTAGTTAAAAATAAGATGAAATATTCATTACAACCTATTCTTCTCGTATCTGTGAAGAAACCAGTGTTATACAGCTTTACAGACTTTATAGCTTAATTGTTTAAGAAAAGAATTCTTATACTACTTTTTAAGGAATAAAGAGTATTTCTTATATGGTACAAGGTTGGTGATATTTACGTTTCTTGACTGTTTACAATGTAGTTAGTGAAACTTTTAACCTACAAAAATGTCACTAGAAATGTTAGTATGAAAATTTGACGTTTTTGCTTTTAGAAACGATAATCAAAGGAATACCCTTCTCCATAGATTGTATTGTATTTTTGGGACTGGGAAGTATATTGCGATACTTCAGCCTAGCTCAAAGGCTGGCCGTTTGTACTACGCTCCCATTGGGAGCATCTCTGGGTAGATGAGGTGAGGGAACTACCGGGCGGCCAGGATCCTTAGGCATATACGCAGACGGGATATCCAGATAGAACGCTCAAGCGCCGGCGGAGCTCCCCCTTCAAGGAGTTTGAGGCCCGCAGGTCTGCTTCCATACCAGAAACGTTTACAAAGCGCAATCCATAGCCACACCGCACCAGCCCAATACGCTTAGAACTTTCATCTCTGTAACAGAACCAGCGGTATGAAATGATATGAAATGAGAGAGCGGACATTTTGTGGAAAGAAAAGTTCCATTCCATATTTTCCTAAGCTATCACAGGAAACCACCATAAAGCCCAAGGGCAGAATGGCCGGCCCTAAGGGATCTGAACCTATGACATCCGAAGCGTTATCGCCTGAGCCACCCCAATAGTTCCTTCTTTGAAGGCGTTGCATCTCCAGCACCTAATGTTGACCCTTTACGTTTTGAAGTTATATAGCCCCACGCGTTCATATCATAAATACTGCTGTGTGTTCATGGAACTAGGGCATGTGTCACAAACTCAGTAAATTCCATGTAGAGTTAATTGATGACATAGTTTTCATATGCGAGTCGTGAGGGCTAGTATTTTGAGATGCAGAATGTTTCCTTTTTTATATTATTTTGGTCCCGTTTACTTTTTGGATACTTTCGGTTGCTTTTATTTAAATTCCCTCGTATCATTTCAAGGCCAAATGTTATTTTTGTTTTGACTTCAATAAATAGCTGTATCCATTGAAAGTTGGCGTTTTTGTATTTTGGATGTACTAGAGAATTTGATATATGAATGCTTGCTTGATTTAGAAATGATTTTTTGCTTACCTGCTTAAGAAATGCTTCCTTGCTTGATTGCTTAAAAACGATTCCTTGCTTGGTTACGGAATACTTGCTTGCTTAAGTAATGCTGGCTTGTTTGCTTATGCACTCCTGCTTGTTTAAGCAGTACATCCTTGCTTATTTGATTGCTTACTAAAGCAATGCTCACTTGCTTGTTTAGTTTACGAGCAATGCTATCTTCCTTGCTAAATGGCTTCAAAATGATTGTTGTCTTAAAAAAAAAAACCAGATCTTTCTTGCTTGCTTGCTAGCTGGCTTAAGTTGTACTAGCTTAAGCATTACTTAATAACTTGCTAGTTTACATGTTTAAGAAATGCTTGCATTTCTTGCTCCTTTGCTTAATAATGTTTCTTTGCTTACTTGCTTAATTAAACAATGCTAGCTTGCTTTCTTGTTAGCTTTCTAGATTCCTTAAGCAACGCATGCTTACTTGTTTAATCAATGAATGCTAGTCTGTTGCCTAAACAATGCCTTTTAGCTTGCTTACGTAGTGTTTGCTTGCTTGCTTAATCAATGATTGCTGACTTTCTTGCTTAAAAATGAGTTCTTACTTATGCAATTACTTCTTGTCCTCTTGCTTACTTAAGTAAAACTTTTTGCTTCCTTTATTGTTTGCGTAATGCTAGCTTACTTGCTTAAACATTGCGTGCTTGCTTGTTTGCTGGCTAGCATGCTTACCAGTTGTTTACTTGCTTGCCACCGACAGGGAATAGAGGTGCGATGCATGCAGATGTCATCTCCGGACCTACAGAGCGAAATTAAAAGCAGATGAGTTAAAGAGACCTATATCATGGAGCTAGGCATAAAACAGAGGTCGGGAGTAGCATAACTTAGACTTGAAAGGCACACAAGTTTGTTGACTTGTAGGAGAATTTGCAGAAGAATTTGCCCATTTTGCTCGAAACAGCAAGACTAGGTGCACACTTTGGCTAAGTGCGCACAAACAGAAGATGCTAGGAAAAATTCTCTCCTGGAGTCATTTTTAAGTTCCAGTAGGGAGAGGCTAGCATGTGGGGATTTAATTGTAAATAGACAATACTGGCCAGACCTGAGAATTTTTTTAAATGAAATATATAGTTTTAGGAACAAGAAAGTTCTGAATTGTTTTCTTGTTAAATCAATGTTTAGTTGGTTGCATGTAAGTTGTCAGCTCATGCAGTGCTTGCTTGTTAACTTACTTGCTTAAACAATGGTTTCCTATTTGCATGCTCATATAATACGTGCTTGCTTATTTAGTTGATCTCTTGCTTAATCATTGCTTGCTGTCTTTTTTGTTGTTTGCTTACTTAAACGTGCTTACTCTAGCATTCCTTTCTTGCTTGCACGCTTGAAGATTTTTAATGAATGTTTGCTTGTTTGCTAGCATGCATACCTAAGTAAAGCTTAATTTCTCATTAAAATACAAACCTCCTTGCTTTCATGCATGCTTAAAGCTTGTTTTCATATTTGCTTGAAGGTTGCTTCTTAAACACCGTGTTCTTGCTTGATAATTAAATGTTTACTTGATTAATTAAATAAATTAATTAAATAATTAATTAAATAATAATACTTTCTTGCTTGCATGGACAATTTATTGATACTTTCTTTGTATTCTTTCCTGCTGATTGAATCATTCACTAATTTGTATGCCATTTGGCGTGTTTTGGCATTAAAGCTATTATTTTTAATGTAATTGTCACTGTGAATAGGTTTAATATTAATTCATAAAGGTCAAACTTTTAATGTATCTTATAATCTTCAGATCCAAACAAAGATCAGATCCAAAAAAGCAATCTTTTCAGTTTCTAATGTAAACTGTATTACTCGTTTCTGTTAATTTAATAATTTTAAGTCATCGGATGCTTAGGTATAATGGCAAATATATAGTCCACGTAACAATACCAAGTATTAAAAATAGACGAAAAGCTTCAATTATGCGAATTTCAAAAACCTTTATATAAAAATGTGACAAAAAAGGTTAACGAGGGTTACCCATAATCAATCCAGATTTTTGTAAGCAAAGTTCACCATTAAACTGTAATAATTGCAGTTCATGCATAGTTCCGTCAAACTGATAAAATCATCTATTGCTTTAGAAGGTGTATGTGTGGATATAAGGCATTTTTTCAACAACTAATATTGTCACACCCTTCGGGGAAAATCAGGGACACATAACTCAAAGAGTAAAGGATTTAACAAAGTCTTTATTGCCTAGTGCTAAAATAACATTGCAAGGTTAACAATGCCACAGAATTATCTTACTTTTGGAAAGAATCAATATGGAACCTGGTGCTTCTGGTGTAGGGCCTCTCTACGACCGCAATCCTCCAACGCCTTATGCCCGTCACCCACGCGTCGTGGACAGAGAAGCAGCGAAGACGTAAAAGAAAGAACTCACCTATCTTGGTTTTTTATAAAATCCTTTAATCCCTAGTGTAGTCTACGATTTATAACGTCATCATTTCTAAGTTTGCAGTTTACAGTAACATCTGCTGGTAATGGAAAGAGATGAAGAGCCTAACCAGGAATGTCCTGACTTTGCTTTTTCTACACGGAAGCGTGGCTTCATATTACAGTGCAGGCAGTGGGAACGTACTTATTCTTTAGCTGATGCTATGCAAAACTGAAGTAAGTCACTGTCTTAAAGAAAAAATAATTTAATTTTCCCTTAAACAAAAGCTTAATAAATATTCCAAATTATTTTCGCACCCAGTTATGTATGCGACATGACTCCTCCGCCAAGAAAAGTTACTGTCTTCAGTAAAGGCGCGTAACATAACAGTATCAAACAAACAAAAATGTGGTATCTCGCTGTTAAAAAGAATAGTATAACTACCATGTTAAATGTAAACAGGTATTAAGACAGTAAAATCATTTAAAATTCAGGAGGGCTAATAGCAGCGAATCAAAAATTTTACCTGTGCCTGCCTTAATAAGAAAAGAATTAAAATCTAAAAATATTCCATGATGAATAATTCACAGAGCACAAACAGAAATTTAAATAAAAAAGAAAATGCAATGTAACTATAAATGCTCACCTTATTTCCTATTGCAGGGCACCTAAAATAAAAAGTAAGGGAAGTTGGGGGAGGAAGGAAAGGGACAGCTGGACCAAAGAAGAAGAAAAAATTAAATGAAGTGAAGTAAATACGAGCACGTCAAGTACTGAGCAGCATCACTCCAAAAGTTTCCAGGAATTTTACCAACCAACACATTCTGTATCAATGTTCTAGCTAAGGAAATAGGTGTTTACAACGAGTTAAAACAAATACACCAATAACTTTGATTCCCTTTCCTAGTCGCACTGAACTGCTAGAAGGCTAAGTCGAAGTCTATAAGATAGTGACTATCGCGCACCTCTGATTATAAATTAAGGTAGTCCTTAGCAACAAGTCGGTCCTGGTGGTGTAGTAGTTACCATACTTGCCTCCTAAACCCAAACTCGCGGGTTCGAACCCGGCCAGGAACGATGGATTTTTTCGGGTGTAAAAATCCTAAGTATGCCTTCCTTCGGAAGGGAAGTAAAGCCGTGGGTCCCGTGTCGTACATTTACGGCACGAAAAAGAACCTCAAGCCTGAAAGAGAGGCCTCTGAGCAAAATTTGTCGGCCGTTTCAGGCCCTGAGTTGAATGGGACGCTGATGACCTGAGCTGTTAATGAGCGTCCATAAATAAATAAATGAAAAAAAATCACCTTAACAACAAGAGCCTACGCCACTCACCAAGATAATCAAAATCTATAATATTCTGGCGCAGATACTTGTTATTCTATACCAGAGAGTGATGTAACGTTCTCACCCATCGGTGCGAAGTTCAAGGCTGCGTAATACTGCGGCCTGTTTCGGGTGCTGTCCTGGCAATCCTCATAGACTCTACTCAAACTACGGGAATGACCACAGGTAACAGGGAATGCGTTCCATCATCGGTACAGGAAGAAGGTGAAACATAATGTTATATGTTACTTATCAGTGTTTTGAAGGTAAAGAACAGCACAAGAGAACGTGATAGCATAATACAAGAAACAAGAAAGGACGGGGGAAGAGGCAGGCAGGTAATTGGTGTTAAGAAAGAATAGGGCAATGGAAGTAACGGGGTACAACAAGATAACGAAGGTAGGTGATAAAGTCAACTGTCCAAAAAACATAAATATACAAGGGCCAAAATATTGCAAATAGAACACCCCAAGAAATAGACAGTACCATAACGTGTGCTTGTCAAAAACTAATAATATTAATATTAACAACAATAATAATAATAATTCCCAAATTGTTAACCTATGTTTAAAATATAAAATACAATTATTTTAGTACCCGGTTAACAAAAAACAAAAAATCGCTTACTTAAAAAATATGTAAAATTTCTACTGCACTTTCATGCCACCAATCCAACAAAACTAAAATTAATATTACAATATAAGACAAGGAAAACTAATAGTTTAATATATACATATAAAACGTAACTAAGATCACAGCACGTAGATGATACAAATGCGTTCATTAACATAAAATTAATCTAATGGGAGATGATTAACTTAATCAATCACAGTATTAAATATAACAAATATAAACTACATTTTAATAAAATCATTAGAATATATTGAAAAATAAGCTGATTAAAGCCGGTCAGGGAGGTCGATACAGGCGTGTATTGAATCCCAGACTTCTCGCTCAATGGGTCCGCTCCTTAAATACCTTGGCTATCCGTGTCGGTTAAAATAAAGATGACCATACTATAAAAACCTCTACTTTTGCCTATTCATATAACTTTCTCGCTATTAATGGACCTGAAACCCATTGCTATTATTATATTCTAATTAACACATTCGAACTGACGGTTCGAATTTTTTTAAAGGATGCAAATTTAATACATTATTTGTTGTATATTGTAACCATATACAATTTACAGCTAGTTAAGACACGACAATTACTCTAATTGGTTGATTTTACAGAGGCATTTTAAATGTATAAATAATGCGATAGTTAGGCTCTAAAACTTCCCCTTCTCTTGGAATTGCAAATAAATGCCGAATAAACCAATTACATGTACGATATTATTATGCCAAATATATACGTAATGTTACTCTACCATTAATGTACCAAGTGATTCCCCTAATGCTTGTGTTTTGCATACAGTACCGCATTACAAGCCATCAGTTCACCGATTATGCTACTATTTTCTGTTTACTTGCCTGTACTTTTATCGCTTGGGCCTCAATTCGATGTTCTAGACTTCAAACTATAGCGCCAAATACGTTTTAATTACTCTGCTCATGTTCACGCATTTAAAGTATTTTGTAGATCAGGTATCTGCAAAAATGTGATCGAGAATACAAGCATATTTGAATGAATAAATACGTGCTGTTATTCAAATGCACGTACGCGATATTAAATTTGCAACCCAAACACGAGTTCCTTTGCAAACACACAAAAAGTTGCATTGCTTATATAAATAACCATATAAATCATACCTCCATTGCTTAACTTTATTATAACAACAATAATAATAAAAATACAAATACAAAAAATAAATAAAATGACAACAACCACAATAATAATAATAATAATAATAATAATAATAATAATAATAATAATAATAATAATAATAATAATAATCCAGCACATTAAACCCTAACCCCTTGTTAGTAGAATAAGCGAATACAATATAATCTATACATATACTTTTTAAACTTCAGTTTACTTCTCCCCGCCCCACGGCTTTCAGCCTTTTTAAGACCTGAGCTGTGTCACCTCCGACATGAATTTGCCTACCTGCTCCTCATCCTTGCCTGCCAGCAAGGCCCAGCATGTGCCTTGCTCTCTTTTATACTGAGTAAAGGGCCTTCATTTTTTCCCCCACACCTCAGTGTTGCTACACTTTGCAAGGATGTGTGATCATTATTATTCCTCTTAATCCATTTTCACTAGAGATCCTGATCTGCAGTCATGCTTTATGTCTGAACCACGCAAGTCCCTATTTAATGATTCTGGCGGAGTCTGATCTAGGACGAATTAGATAGCTGACTTATCTCTCTGCTGTCCCGAGAGGGTAAGTGTGGCTTATTTTCTCCGCTATCTCTGGGCTGCTATAAGAAAATAATAAAGGTAGAGAAAGTATTAGAAGAATTGCAGAAAGAAGTAGGAAATGGCTTTATAAACAATAAAGATCGTCATGATGAACTTCTTGCAACTATAAAAATCGTTCTAATATCTATAGAAAGATCAGGAGAACATGCTGCCGCATTGGAAGCTAGATGTGCCCTGTTGGAAGCGAGACTTCAATGCTGGTTGGGAAACCAGTCCCGAAGGAATAATATTGTCATCTATGGACTGCCAGAAGACGAAAGAGAAAGTTGGAACGATACCGAGGAGAGAGCGATGCAGGCAGTGGCACAGGAGTGAATTGAACTGAGGCCAGCAGATATTTAGCGGGCTCGTCGAATTGGTGACAGGGTAACCGAGTAAGTATGTAAACGTCTGTCTTATAAATGGAAAGCGGCGATTTTGAGTAATATTAGACTCCTGAGGGGAACCGGCATTGTAATCGGGGAGGATTTCAGCGACAAAGTCCATCAAGCAAGTTTCTCTTTCGGCACATGGTTAACGCAAGGAAGTAGGGGTGTCATACAGTTACGAAGTCCCACAATCTACTGATAGATGGCCAAGTCAGAAGCAATGTTGAGTTAGAAATGATTGACAGAAAACTCTCAGAGATCGAACAAAAGGAGGAAGCTTCTGTTACTGGACAGCATCGAACTCGGGTCAACACATAGGTATACAGCAAATGCATGTAGGTTACAAACCGCAGGAGGAGGAAGCAGAAGGGAACGCAAGGAAGGGCAAGGTACCCTCTGGAGGAAAACAAAGGATGGACTTCTGAGGAGAATTAAATGTGAGGAGTCGTGAAGAACCAACCCACCGAGGGTTGACATCAATAGAGGTGCTGTCCCAAGGATCTACCCTAACGCACCTGTCAACAATACTGGGTCACAAAGGATAGGGGACACAGATAAGGGAACAATTAGCAAATAGAACAAGGAAGCCCAGCTGTCAGTAGGTTTCCGGGATGTAAAAGACTTGTAAAGAAAACTGGCAAACGATCACTTTCAGGAACAGATTAAGATATGGACATACTAGGGTTAGCACAACCTTGTGAAAAACAATGAATTTGTGGACATTGGTTGTTACAATATTGTATTGGTCGTTTCAGGAGAGAAAGGTCGAAGGGGAAAGTATCCAGGGGTGTTGCTACCTGCTATAAGAATAACTACAAGCGGCTTATAAAAGTAATGCACTGCAATCTTTAAGGACCAACATGTGTATATTTTAATATTAGTAATATAAATACTGCAAATATAGCAGTTTACTATCAACTAGAGAAGCACTAATATGCTGATCCAAAATTTTTCACAGACTTGGGGTAAGTAATTATAGAAATTGTAGACGAATATCCAAATGTGAAACTAATATTAATAATGGGCAATCCAAATGCTAGGATAGGACAACAAAACATTGCTCTGAAAAAAGGAGATACAGTATTTAGGAAACCAAGCAGGAATAGCAAGGATTCAGTTCCGAATGCAAGAGGAAAAGAAGTTTTTTTTTTTTTTTTTTTATTTTGTGGTGCCTTCGAGCTAGAAACAATCAATGGAAAATACGGGTCAGACAAATCCGTGCATTTCACTTCTGTACGTGCTAACGGCAGTAGTAATTTCGACTATGTTCTATATTCGCAAGATATATTAGCACTGATTAACATTTTTAAGGTAGAAAGTATTGTATATTTACACCATTTTCCGCTCCTTGTGATATTAGAGTTGAACAACGCTATGAGCCTCCAACCCGTTTTGAATAAAACAGAGGAAAATATAACTTAATGGCGCTCCTAATGACGCGACAGATGTCGAGAGGAAGAAAAAGAATGTTATATTAGCACCTTAGAAAGTGAATTAAATATTTAAATGTAAATTATATACATAAGGCAACTGATTGTAAAAATAAATTAACATATATTACACAGAATGTGTGTGTCTATGCTTATTTGGAGGAACGGTAAAAAAGCAGCCTAAATTACAAAGAATAATTACAAAATTACAAAAGCGATGAATGTAAAAGGTAGGAGAAAACAGCACTCGTTACATACCGAAAGGGGGAGGTGAGGAACAGAGAACTTCTTATGTGAAGCTAAGAAAGACGCACATAGAATACTACAGTAGAGCAAAAGTGCTTGGCACGACACAAAGGCAGGAAAGGTACGGCAGGTAAATCTTCTCTATATATAAAAATCAAAGAGGAAATTAATAATACGAAACTTATAAACAAAACTGATATCTAATCCAATATTAAAGTTACTTCGAGAGTGGAGAGGTCAGTAATATGTAGAGGGACATTAGGCTAATCCAAAGGCTAATGCAAGCAAATATTTCGTCTAGGCAGTGGATGCAATTCTTTAAAGCAGTTTTAGAAAGAGAAGTACTAGAGTCTAATTCATGTATCACGTACACTAAGGTGTATGTGATGCCCTATTTGTGTCTATGTTAAACGACATAATTAAATAAATAGATATCGTCCAAGCGATAAAGGTTTAAACGAGAAGGCAACGGGCATAGAAGGCTTGACAGCTAAGTTCTTTAATAACGTTTTATAAATTTTGAAATTAGTACATTTGTATAGAGTAAATTTCAATAAATTACGTTAAGAGGAAGGTTGCCCGGGAAACAGTCATTATTCAAATACATTACAAGGGTAAAGATAGTAATACTACACCAGGAACTAAAAAGGGATCTCGTTGTACTTATTTGGAATAATTTACAGCAGAGTTTTAAAGAAATTAAATGGGTTAAGGTATTGATAAAATCTCTAAATTTCAGGTTTGTGATAAGGAGGGCTTTTAGCCGTTGACAGTGTCTTTGTTTTGAAAACTTTAATTGGTTGCAACCTAAAAAATAAATTATAAAGGCTACATCGTTTTTCTTACATTTTAAAATGGCATTCGATACTGTTGAACGAAGTTCCAGAGGAAAAAACAATACGTAAAGGTCTTTCCTGAGAAAATATTTAATACTCTTAATACAATGAATAGGTAAGTCAAATTTGTTATTCTGACTGATCGGTATACCAGATCTGAGCACATCGTAGCAAATGAGGCGGTTTAAACAGGGTTGAAAATTATCATCCTTGCTCTTTAATTTGTTTGCTGATGAAATCTTTAATGCAATTATGATTGAAGATATAGTTCCACCAGTAATTGAAGATCAAAACTATCTCTTCTTTTACATGTAGACAATATAATAATTTTCTCTAGGACGGTAAAACCCGAAATAGTCTAAATGCACTGCAAAGATTATTGTAAACAGTGGAGAATGAATTTAAATATATCTCAAACTAAAACTCTAACCTTTAAAAATTACTAATAATAAGGACAAGCTGGAGAATTGGACATTTGTGGGAGTGTAATCCAGATCGTGACTCTAGACAATGCCCCGTCCCCCACGCCTGATTTATTTGAGCCTGTATTAACAGTTACTCAATATATTCTTGTCTTTTTCTTATTTTTAGAAACCGATATGCGAATTTGGTAAATAGATTTTGTGCGCAAGACTGTTAAACTTCAGTGATAGAAATATTAGTAATTGCGATACGGCGTCGATCCGATTAGTATGAGTTTTGCTGTTACTGAAAGATTAATTCCAAATTAAACTCTGATTTTGCAGTAGTGGAAATGTTCTTTCGATTTTTCTACTAGCGTCAATATGGTAAGAGTGGAAATAAGACCAGAAGCTGGGCTTTTTCTTTAGGAACATGAAAAGCAAGAACACTTACAATACATCTGTGCACTGTTTTGATCCTTTTACAATAAAATGCACAAAATAGAAATTAGGTATATTGAACGAAAAACAACCAGTGAGTAATGCATTAATTATTTTTCTTTCTTTAATTTAAATGATGATGTGAGAAATTTGAATGTGGCACAATCCTCCAAACCTTATTCTGTAGAATTTTACAATAAAACCGGTAGGTGAGAAATATGCATCGTTTTAGAAATTGACTAATTTTCACGTTTGACATGGCAGTAGGACATGTCTACATTAGAATTCCTGAATGCAAAAGGGGAAATGTATTGTGGTGACCGCTCAGGACAGTGATTTTTACTGCGCCGAAATACGTGTTCTTGTTAAACGGTGGACAAAAATCATTGATATGGGCGTATATTTGATTGAAAATTGAGAAATTAATCATGAAAGTTATGGCTGTATGTAGTGAAAATTTCCTTTAGTTTTCTTGTAAATTAAAAGAGAAGAAAAAGGAGACAATTTATTCTAACACTCATATCATTTGGATTGTTAAAGCGGAAGAAAACAAATGCATGTTAAAAGTAAAAGATTGAAATAAAAATCTTATATCTCCTTTAATGGGATGGGCAAAATTAGGTATACAACTGTTAATATTCCTTTTCAATGATGCTGTTGTAATAAATCTACGATAAATCCATATAAGTACAACTGCCATAAGTCAGGAATATTTTAGTTCTTTATTCTGCTTGGGGGTATTTGGGCTCAATCTATGATGTATGAAAGGAAACAACGGCAAAGTCGGATAATTACTAGATATCTCGCGGGAGTTTATTGTTGTTTAGACAAAGGCGATAAAACTAAACGCTCGGATCTCAGTGGGATGGATCGAGGTTATTAAGGTTTGTCCCGCATTTTACATTATATATATGTGTGTGTGTGTGTGTGTGTGTGTGTGTGTGTGTGTGCGCGCGCGCATGCGTAGAAAATTCATTTAAACCTTTCGCCTGGGCTAAACCAGAGCACCTCATTGCAATATATACTGCAATGAGGTGCTCTGGTTTAGCGATGTATATATCGCCACGAGTGGTTGAGGTCGTTAAGGAGCAGCCAATTCGTGAACAGGAGGTCTGAGATTCGATTCCCTCTATGAATATCCTTCCTGACTAAGTTTTTGCAGGTTTTCCTCAGTCCTCATAAATGGCAAATGCCGGGGAGGTATCGTAAACTTAGGCCTGCAACGTTTCTTTCTTTTAAAAAAGAATTCTTTCCGAATTTATTATTTCATCTCATGTATCATCAGTGTCCACCGCTTATGGTACCTCAGTATTAAAAATAAACACTATTAAAATAGCAACATAACCGGTTTTCACAGCATTTTTCTAAATCTTCTATAAGCTAACGAAACTGTCGACGCTTCAAAGCACTGGATTTACTTGCGTTTGTGGTATCCATGAATAGCTTCAGTTTTATTGTTTTAGCGTAGCAAACTTACTGATGAATTATTAAGAGGAAGCATTTCTGCCAAATAATGTTTAAATAAACCTATCAGACCTTTATTTCTATCAGTCATATTTCGACCTCGTATGTTGCCACTAACATAAATTATTTTGGATATAAATTATTTTCTTCAAAGTTGTGCTAGGAATATTTTATTAGAAATTATGTCAAGTAACTATTCTTGTAAACACAATTCTACATTAATTACGCGGATGAAAATACTAATTGTGGGGTATCAATTATATCGGTGCTCTCTTCTAGCGTGTGGCCGGAAATTATAGCTCCTTAATATTAAGTCTACATTGTAATTATTGTTCAGATTAATATTTTAAGTATGTAAATATCTGAACACACAGGAATATTTTGTGCATGTCGGAGCGAGGTGGAAATATAGTATTCATTTTTCAGGTTCTACTATTGTGATGGTGAAAAACACCCGTTTGAAAGCCTTTTTGCAAGAGCTATTGTATTATATGTTTAAGACGACCACGGCTGGCCGAGGTCGTTAAGACGCGGACTCGTGAGCGGGAGATCCGGGGTTCGAATCCCACTAGGACCGTTCTCCCTGACTGGGGGTTTTTCCAAGTTTTCCTCAGTTCTCATAAATGGCAAATGCCGCGGATGTACTCTAAACTTAGGCCTGGAACGCTTTCTTCCTTAAAAAAAATCCTATTCCAAAATATCATTTCATCTCATGTATCATCAGTGTCCACCATCTGTGGTGCCCCTGTAGTAAAAACGGGCGTTAAACACTACTCAAAAAAAGTATATGTTTAAGGAAGACTTGGCAGCAGTGATCTGGGGGCAGCAGGTTTTTTTTTTGTTGTTTATTTATGGAAGCTGTTAATAGCTGATGTCATCAACGTCCCATTCAATTCAGGGTGTGAAACGGCAGACAAATTTTGCTCAGAGGTCCCTTCTTTCAGGCTTGAGATTCCTTTTCGTTCCGTAAATGTACGACACGGGATCCACGGCTTAACTTCCCTTCCGAAGGACGCTATATTTGGGATTTTTACGCCCCGAAAAAATCCATCGATCCTGGCCGGGTTTGAACCATTGGGTTTAGGAGGCAAGAAAGGCGAAATTTATAACCGAGGCTTTTTCAGACATGAAAAATTTGTACGAGCGTAGGGAAAGAAATAAGAACAGTCAATGAACAGCGTTCTAAATCATACAAATCAGAGTCAGACTGCGTGATTGGATATTAGGGGATCTCCATTAAGGAAGCCGGAATTCATTCTAATTTGAGAATAATATAGAATTAAAATTCGCATACCGCCTGTGGTGCCTCAGTAGTAAAAACGGGCGTTAAACACTATTCAAAAAAAAAAAAAAAAAATTCGCATAAGGAAGGGCTTAGGAGTAAAAATCAAAATATGAGGGTATTCAGGGAGGCAGTAGTGAAGAAAGTAACAAGAAATAAGAATCCGAAGTCAGGCAGTAAGGAGCAGCAAGAGTGCTTAAGAGATGTCTAATAGTCAGGAGTTAGAAAAGGTGATAGCTAGAACTCAGGTCTCAGTGGACAGTACGACATATGAGAAAATATTACATTACAAATAAATAATGAGTACGGAAAATTTCGTGTGTTCTTCTCTGAGGCTAGTGTTCGAAACCATCTAGTCCCGTTGACTTCAAGTCACAATACATGCAGTATAGCAAACCCTGAGAATTTATTACCCACAGTAACAAAACAATTCTCCCTCAATCCGAGGCTACAAGAACTTCGAAAATCTCGAGAGCTCCAAGAACATCCGTCATACGCACTGAACACAGCACCCCGTCTTCGAATTTTTCTTCAAGCGTACAAAAGTAAAATATGCATTCCTGTATATTTTACTCCATTTTCCATTCAGTTAATGCAGAAATGCTCTTTGTCCTCCTCATGATTGTGCGAGAGGATAACGCTGTTGAAAATATCAGACTATTAGGGATAATATACTAGTACGTTTAGAATTTTATTAGAAAACAATTTAATGAAATCTCCTTTACAACATCTTAATGACGTTGCAAAGTACAGCATAGCTAGCATGAAATTCTCCTTCTCTCCTTCCTTCTCTCTCCTTCTCTCTCTATCTCTGTCAAATGTCTTGTTGACGCTTTCATTTCCATAATCACCACTTGTTTATTGATTTCCAATCCTGAGAAAAGAATTTTAAGGATACATTTTATTCACATGTATTACCCATAACCTCGGCATTGGCATTTAAAATGAATTTGTTTACCTGTTATTTTATGTAATTTATTCGTGCTAATGACACTTGATATTTCATTTATAGACACACTTCATAACTTTGGAACATAACAGACAGCTTACGTCACCATCATATTCACAGCAAAATATATTGTTTTTCATTCTCTTATTTGTGTTTCCACGGAGGCCGTGGATGATTTGGAGATACAGAATGTACCAATGAATACGATAATCAGAAGGGCAGCCGCCAGTTGTTGTTTGTACTGCGACGTTTCAAGAGGGAAAAGGAAAAGACTAGGAAGACAACGGACCCTAAAGTGTTACATGTGCTTGTCCTTAGTTAACGTTAAGAGCCTTATGTACATAGAACTTAGGGGCCATTCACATAGGAAACATCGAACGTGGATGCGAGGAAGTGAACATTATCATCGTAGTAGCCGTGAAGTCATCATTCACAATAGAAACTGGACTTTACCATAGACCGTGAAATTGTATCTATAAAACAAACGACTTTAGTTGTTCTATTATAACTTTAACAAAAAGAAATATATATATATACCTAATGAAGCCGTGCATTTGATGTTACTTCAAACAACGTTAGCATGTATTTGGGGTATTTTGTATTTAAAGCGTCAAAAAATATCAAGGCAGATTATTGTGCGTTCATACACTGAATATGATTTTAAGTAGTGATTTCCATAACCTATTAAATGAAATGCGTCACAACGATCCACAATTATCTTTGCAATATATACGTATGACTCCTGTTCAATTTGACACACTATTAAAGAGGGTCATCCTGTTCTTGAAAAAGATAGGTAACCGTCCGCTTTTACCAGAGGCTCTATGTCTTTCTGTTACTCTGAGGAAAGACAATGTAGTTATTATCATCATTATTATGTCACGATATGTGATCGATTTACTAACTGGATTATTTAGGTAATCTATAATTTATGTGCATGTAATATTCGTATTATTAATAAAATTCAAACTAGGCAAACTAAATTTATTGCCTATAGGCGTTATTTTCTGCAGATTTTGGTAACTGGGTACTCTATCCCAACCATCGGTTGCAGTTACAGAATTGGTAAATCAATCTGTTGCAACATTATCAGTGACACAACTAGAGCCTTTTTCTGTGCTCTACATGACCATTATCTCCCAGTCCCTATTTCATGGGATTATAAAGTGACTGCACATTACTTCAAAGAAGTCTGGAATATACAACACTATGCAGAAGCTATAGATGGCAAACACATTGTAATTCAAGTACCCAATAACTCAGGATCTGAGCATTTTTGAATTATAAAAAAAGATTTGTTAATGCATTGAAGGCAGTGTGTAATGCAAAATACTCATGACGTAAGTATAGGATCCTATGGATTGCAGAGAGATGGAGGAGTATTGGAATCAGAGTTTCCTGAGTATTCTGAAAGGTAAAAGATATAACTATCATCACTCTCGCAGAGTAATTGAAAATATTTTCGGAATTTTGGTTGCCCACTAAAGAATTTTCCATTGCGTGTTATATGATAATCCGGAAAATGTGAGCAACATAATAAATGCACAATGTGTATTTAGTCTTTTGGGACCTTTGCTATGTCTCTTTTTTACCTACTTGTCTTTCATATATTGCTGATCCCTACGCCTCTCTGTTCGTTCAGGTATGCCATGTCTAGAGGCACTTTAGATGACGAAAATCCCGCGTTGATCGAAGGTAATACAGCGGTATGACTTTTCACCGAGGCAGCAATATGTCCATTAAAAAGAAATCATATCGGTGGCATGAAATCTTGAGAATCCAAATAGTATTCTATATTTCGGCCAGTCGTTTAAAGGAATGGCAGTGTGCTATATCTCATGGGCAAAGTGGCTAGCTCTAGAATACAATAAACAATATAACCGTAGCACAGAACGAAATCTTAACATTTCCATGGTTTAAATACCGTGATTTTAATTTTTTTTTGGTTCATTTACATACTCTCTCTAAGATATCAGGTCATAAGTTTCAAAATTTAGAGCGTAAAATGGGTGATAAATTTTCCTCAGAGATCTCTTATTTCAGGCTTCAGGTTCTTTAAAGTGCCATGAATCTACGACAAGGGACCTAACTTTACTTCAATTGCGAAGAAAGCCATACATTGGATTTTGCGCCCGAAAAAACACATCTACTCTTACCATTAAATACTGTGATATATAGTATAAGTACACAGAATAAGTTTGTTATATTATATAGTAAAGCATGCATAGTTATTAAATGATATAGAAATAGTTCATTTTAATGAAATGAACAATCACATACGCTTTATCTCTTAATTAGTAGAGGGTTCTTGGCATTGAAAGATATGTGGCTTTGATTTATGCATAATTTACTTTAAAGTTATAATTTATAATTAATTTAGAACAAATTGTATTCCTCATAAAATCAAAGAGAATGGACAGATCCATAAAAGTATAAGATTTAAATATAAAAAGATACGAGATTTGAACATACAGATTTTCCAACATCAAAGTGCTTTTGAATCATCTATGCCAATCTGCCAAAGCTGCAATCTACATATGAGATGACTATAACTGTATTAGTGTCTTTTTAAACATGTACGTTCGCTTTCCGTCTAATAATGCTTCATCCTCTCTCTTGATTCCAAAAGGTCATATTTTGCCATCTAAAAGAGCGGTTAATTATTCTTTGACATGTATATAGTGATTTTATAACTTGGATTAGCACGAGATCAATTCTTAATATTTCCAATATCTCAAAAAACATCTTCACTGGCACGCTGTCGTAAGTCTTTTGTAAGGACCCTTTCAATAGCTTTCTTCCGTTCTATTATTTGGGAAAGATGTAATTACTTATTTGCACCAGATTTACCTCTGCGGAATACACTCTTCCCTTCAATATCCTGATAACGTATTTCAAATGTTTGTCTTTCAAGATTTGTCTTTACACCGATGTTTCACCTAACTGTGCGACCTAAAAATGTTTCAAAACGAAACAAGGTTATGATAAATCTAGTTGAGCAGGAATGTACCCACACGAGGGGCTCGCACAACGGAAGGGCATACATAATCCAGAAAATGAAAGAAACCTTTTATGGTTCCAAGTGTCCATACGGCAAGCACATACTAACAGAGAATATAAACCATAAAATGCGTTACAGTACGTCTATTTCCCTGTTTGACACTGACGGCAGTACGGAGTATCATATCAGGAGACGCTAATACAATGAGCAGTGGAGTGTGCTGGACTGATAACTGGTTTGTTTACTGCATGACCCGGAGTAGTGGAGAAATCACTTCTAAGAAGTATTCGGGGCAGGGAAAAACTGGCAAGGGACACCGCTAAATGATATGCAAATGTTAGGAGCACCAAAAAAAGAAATTGTTGAAAGGGACATTACGATGAGGAAGTAATTAAGGAATATAAAATTTAAAGATCAACAAAACACCTGGTTTTTACGAATGACCGACAGAATTATTTAATGAGGGTTTAAGAGGCATAAAATCTATAGATATGATGACGAAAATAACGAATGGCGTTTTCAATAATGGGATATATGAAAAGGAATGAACAGTGACAATGCAGTAAGATACAGTACGGCAAACAATAATTTTTTCAAACACACTGAGAGTGCAACAACCTGAGTAAAATAGAGAAAATAGCATTGTGCATTCATATATTCTTGAAAAGCGTTTGATTCCGTGGAAAGATTGGCATTATTGAGCAAATTATGGAAAAAGGGGTTTAAGTAAAATTATCATGGCATTATTGTAATAAGGTACAGTTCTATGTAAAATATATTTGTGACAAAGTTTCAAAAGGTGTAATAACACAGGAGAAAATGTATGTTGCAGGATCTGCTGCGCAGAATGCAGAGAGCATATCCATACTAACCTTCTGTTTGCGGATGATCTAATATTAATATTTACAACAATCTATGATCTGCAAAAAGAATTAAACTACTTAAAAGCGCATTGTCATGAATGGGAAACGGCAGTCAATGATAAAACTAAAAAATTACATTCAAGAACGGTGCAGTGTACAGCAGGAAACAGAGTTGGGAGAATACTGATAAAGCATAAGAAAATGTGAAGCAATTCACATATTTTTTTGGAGTTGCCTTACCTATGAACGGGAGCTGGGAAAAACACAAAGCATCACAATGTATAGCAGCATGAAAGATTATTATAGAAATACCGAAAATACATATGAAGACAATCAACATTCTGTACAGATTGGTTGTTAGGTTAGTCATTACCTTCAGGGCTGAAATTTGAGAAGGGAAAACACCGAGTAACTTAACGTGGTACAAACGGAATTTTGTAAAACGAATCCTATAAGTAGGAACGAACACAGCAAACTGTTGGGCTCATAAGGAGTTTTGTACCTTTAACGAAGTTGTTATTTTAAAAATAAAAACAACTAAGTGCTGGTTAAGAATAACGCTTTGCAGCGATATTAAATAATGAATTTTATTTATTAAATTATATGTAGATTGGAGGGAAAGATTTTGAACGGATTTAATTGAACGTTTTGAATTCTCAGGGATAATGATAATTCTTCCTCTCGGATGATATGTCCGCAGACTTACATTTAGCCAAGGCTGTTGAAACTCTAATTTTGGATATTTTATGGTCCTGTACATAAACTATTGCACTATTGCACTTAACTAATAAACCTCATCCACTTAATACTCTTCAAAAACTAACTACCGCTTTCCACTAATTGAATGGATCTGAGAAAGACTTTCCACTCATATTACCCCGCTGAATACTCTTCCAAAACTGACTGCGGACTGCAAAATTAAAGACTAAATAAACATGACCTACGTGACATTTTACATGTATATCAACTCCAGCGCCTGGCTTCTTTCCTTGAAGCGGTCTCAGCCTGTCTTTTCATCCCTGTAGTTGTCTGCCATATAATGTTTTATTGTGCCTACCCTGTTTTACAATTCTCTAAAAGAATACAAATAAACATATTTTCCACGAACCCTGATTAAGAATATCCTCCAAAAATATCGGTTTGCCATGTCCTTGCGCCTTCTATAGAAATATTGTTACAATAGGCAACATAAATTTCCAGGTCAGGTTTTATGGCTGGAGTAGCTTTGTGCACATTTGCGAGAAAATAGCATTTTACGCACAATAATTCAACACTTGTACAGGAAATAAAATGACATTACACTCATGGTTGAAGTTACATACACTACTTGCTACAATTACTCTTAATTAAACACGAGGGTGGCAGCTCACAAATACTGTCTCAGCTTCTTCGAGCAGTTCTTTCGGTGGAGCAAATAAGGGAAGCGTGGGATATAGGTTCAGCATCGAAAATAAGGAAATATTTAGACAAAATTGGACTAGGATATATTTGGTTAAGGGGAGAATGAATTAATAGTGTTTAACGCCCGTTTTTGCTACAGAGGCACCACAGGTGATGGACACTGGTGATACATGAAATGAAATGATATATTGGGAAAGGATTTATTTTTAAGGAAGGAAACGTACCAGGCCTAAGTTTAGGGTACTTTCCCGGCATTTGCCATTTATGAGGACGGAAGAAAACCTGGAAAAAACCTCAGTCAGGGGGGACGGTCCTGGCGGGCTTCGAACCCCAGACCTCCCGCTCACGAGTCCGCGATTTAACGACCTCGGCCACCTTTGGCGGTGTTAAGGGGAGAGGATAGTACGCGCAATAGATGAAAAATAGTTAAAAGACGTTTGCGAGATATAAATACACAAAATAATGAGACTCAATGTGCAGGAAATATACCACTTAACCTGTTGTTTCAAATAGATCAGGGATCCGTCCTGACGATGTAGTGGTAACCACACTTGCCTCCTAAACCCAAGATCGCGAGTTTTATTCCGGCCAGGATCGATGGTATTTTTTTTTTTCGGGCGTAAATATCTTAAGTGTGGTTTCCTTCGGAAGGGAAGTAAAGTCGTAGGTTCCATGTCGCAGATTTACGGAATGTAAAAGTACCTCAAGCATGAAATAAAAGGCCTCTCAGCAAAATTTATTTGCCGTATTCACGCCCTAAATGGACGCAGATGACCTGAGACATTAAAGAACGTCTATAAATAAACAAAATCAACAAGAAATAGATCCGGGGATGGGGAATTATCTAGATGTCTGTGGGAAAGAAGAAAGTAGTGGTCTCTCATGGCTTAGATTTAGGGCTTGGAAAAGAAATAAAATAGTAATACTTTCGGGGAAAATTTGTCCCACTGTGCGGGGAAAGTGATACCTGAAGGCATATTCTGACAGAATGCAGGGAAACAGGGTTTTTAACAAATAAGCATTTACCATCATATTTTCAATATTCTTACAGAACTTTGAACGTCTGCCTGGAATTGTTGGTGCATGTGAGATACACACAATATCGGGAAAATTCTCAGGGAAGACCCGAGAAATAAGGTTAATGGGTATCGAGTAGTAAGTGGAGTTGAAGAGGGGGATGAGTAAAGGAAAGGAGGGTTGAGGGGTAAGGGTTCTATTCATGTCTGTATATATGTGTAAAATTTATTCATTATATTATTCATATTTATTCATAAGATAAGTGTATCTATATGATTGATTGTATATACATGCATGCATGTTGGTCTGCTTGTATGTATATATGAATATATTTTCATTGTTAAAAGGACATTAAGTATTGGGATGTGCGGTCCTAAGGCCCATACGACGGCTACACCTACATTTGTGTACTTTAAAACTGTCACAGTATAAGTTTCGTACTACTTATTGCCGCATATTTTTATTACACTGACAGTGCAAGCAACCCATGCTCTGTGTACAAGGCATAACATCAGAAACAATGTCTCCATTACCACCCTTTATAAATTTATCTATTTCAGAAGGTATGCGGTTTAGAATAGTGAAACCAATTCCGTTATCACTAATTTTACCTCGAGTTTTCATTCCGTACACATTTCATTCAAAAGGTTTTACTTTTAGTGAAAGCTATGATTTTATAACATTCTGACTATCACACCCTCTCCATTATGAGAGCATCTGACACGGGTATATTCCTGGGCAATTAGATTTTTGACATTATGTTTCAATTCGAAAATATACAAGTTCGCAAAGTTAGGCTGGACACCCTGTATATTGTACTTAAAGAGTTCAAAACTGAAATAATACAATACTTATTAGGATCATTCGTGTTAATTTTCTTGTATTGTATATTTACGACATAAGAGATATCCACAATTTCTCTAATACTTCTTAAATACGGCACATATTTAAATATATATTAATTGAAATAATCTTCAGTGTTTGATTTTATTAGTGCTGATGCAATGCAACCTATTCCCGCTGATTTTCCCATCTTTTGATTTTGTTCATGGTACCCTTTACTTGTTAAAATGTTATTTAATCTAAATCTGCATGTATCAGTCGGTTACATGGAATTCTCTTTTTTATATTCCTCTTTAGTTTCTATTAGTACGGTTCTATAATGCTCTTCACACTTTTGTTCCGCAATTGAGTGAATTTTTATTGAAATCCATTCTTACTGTCTTTTGAAACAGGGATTTCCCCTACCCCCAAAATTAAATTAATCAGAAGTGATAACATAAAATTCATATAGGCATCAAAGATAACTCTCACAAGAGCGTAGCATTAATAGTTTCCTGGATATTACAGAGAAAGTAGCATTGCCGAAATTGTCAAGGAGGAGTGATGGTTTATGGCTTGCTCTGACCCAAGACCATAAAAACTTGAGAATTTCCTAAGGCTACGCAAGGAGAGAAAAACAGAATTCTTTTCAGAACCGTTGGGCTAGTTTCCTCCTCAAGGACATTGCAACAGCCCCTATGGCATCCACGCTGATGACCTGAGCTGTTAAAGAGCGTCCATAAATAAAAAATAACCTATGGCATCCGTTGCGTACTTAGGACAGAGAACCAACACAAGTGACAAAGGTCTAGGAGATGAGAAATTTAAATCACCAATGAGATAGAAAGAACAGTAATCAAAAGGTTTGAATTTCAGCGAACTTTATATAACAGCGGCGTCGGAAGATCGACCGACGAAACTAGAATAAAATCATCGGAACGCCGCGAGTTCGCGGTTAGTTAGTGGGGTGTTAGTGATCTTTGGTGGTCCGTCAGTGGTCAGTCACTAATCAGTCAGTGGGGTCATATTCGTCAGATTAGTCAGAGTGTTCAGATTGCTTAGACCCGTGGTTACAGCACGGACTCAAGTAGTATTCATTCAGTGATATTGTAGTTATTCATCGTTAAATTTCTAGTGCCACTTGAGCAAACTTCATTCTAGTACAGTGAGATAAAGATTTGAATCCACCAAGTGTAGTAGTAGTTTCCCAGGCATAAAACGTGGTTCAATAAAGAAACATATATACTAGTGATTGTAACTGATCCATTGTTCTCATTTGGACTTTCCCTTACAATTCTTCACGAGGAGCGCCGAGGCGTCTGCCAAAAAAGCATTAGCACTATCATTTAAGCCAAGGCAGCGAGGAGATTGGCCTCCTCGTAACTAATTGGAACAAGGAACGAGGTGTGAAGACGAGGAACGAGAAGAGGACAACAGGATCTGCAGAGCAGATTACGAGATCATTCACTCCCGTAATCTAGAATCCAGTGACTGCATCCCCTATACAACCCTGAGATAAATCTTTTATTTGAATCTGTTTCCTCTCCTCCAATACCAAAATTCCTAACACGATTGGCAAACCATCATTAATCACCTTATTAAATCATCTTCACCTTTAATCCTCTTTACACTCAAAAACCCTGTTTCACTTTATACATGTATAATCCTTTGAATATTTTATTTTAACCACAAGGCTGTTTATATCACCACGTTTCCACTCCCACTTTCTTTTTTACCCGGGACACCATTTTGCACACTTTTGCTTGCACTTTGGAGTTTATCTTAGCAAGCATCAGTTTAGTATTCATATATTTATGGTATAGCTGCTTCTTTTTTCATAGCTGCTTCTTTTTTGGATTGGAATTCATGTCTCGATACTTGGAACTCCGATTTCATACCTTTCCAACGGTGATGTTACGCATAAGGACTTTCCCTATGTCTGCAAATAGTTTTTCTATACGGAATGCTAACAAATTTCTCCAGAACTTTAACTGTCCAACTACACTGTAAAGTATGCTCTGAATCTTTGTGTTGGTTAAACAATATTTTAAATTATTTAAAGTTTTCCAAAAGTAAGAGGATTTAAAAGAGCAGTAATTAATATGCAGTTATATAAATGTCACTGGCCTTATTATAGTTACTCTAACGGTACCTACCCACAATTTTTAAACTGTATTTTATCTGTTAGATTTAATATATCATATTAAATTAGACACTGGATATTACATACTAAAATATGACAATACATAACAATTCAATAAAATTCATAAAATAAAAATAAGGACAGAAATGCCTCATAGACTAATTTGAAAGTGAAAATAAATAATTTTTCAAACTATTGCTTATGCCCTTAATTTTAACAACGTAATTTGTTTTAGTGAAATCATGTTTTTAATATATATATATATATATATATAATATCCTATGGGGTTTCATTTTGAAGTGATAAATTGTAAATGTTCTAAAAATATAAATTATGACAGTTTGTAGTAATCACGAATGTATAGCGTTAGTTTTACAGCACTAGAACTGTAATGCTTGTTTAAAAATATATCAGTAAAATTAACTTGGTAAAGGAAATAGACTTCATTTCTCTTCTGCTATTCACCGAGAGTTTCGTAGCATTGACATAGACGTCACCTCAATGACATGGCTTAGGATTAAAGTGTATAACAAGAAATTTCCATATTATGCAGGTCCCAGGCGGAACTCGAACCCGCAATCTTGCACGTAATGGATATAACTGTGGATACTGACTATTATTTTGGTGACAAACAGTTACCTACCTCAAAGAAATTCCAATGATTTAACTCAGTTAAATAAAAGTCTTCTTGAATCAGAGAATACCTCAAAGAAATTCCAATGATTTAACTCAGTTAAATAAAAGTGTTCTTGAATCAGCAAATATGGTGATGATGCAATTAAAATAATGTTTCTTGCTACGAAAATTAAGAACTTCTGGTTACAGTTGCATCTATAGAACAACGCAAGGAAAAAAATTCCCACACTTTGCTTTCATACGCTTTCATTTATGATGGCGTTGTAATTGCTTACAAGAGCTCCGTTATCAATTTACCACCTCGAGTAATGAGACGACTAGCGGAATCCCCTGTTTTTAGGGATTACAGAGATGATGCCCACTCCCACCTACACTAACCCCCCCATCCATAATCATCATCACCACCACCACCATCACCATCTCTATTTTCTCCATCCTCTTCATCAACATTCACTAATTGTTATTTTTTTTCTCTCTGGGGTTTTCCCCCCTCAACCTTCCCTGCCGTTATCGCACGTCTGAATGCGTTCTGAATAAAATAGCTTTATAACAATGGTACCTTCGCTGAATATCAGCGAAACAGTATTCTTTATATGTTACATGTTCTATCTGGATAAATAACCAATGTATACTCTTGTAAACTTTTATAAATGCCAACATTTGAAATAAAAATTTACCGTTTTGAGATATTAAATTACGCCACTCAACTTCGGCAGGCCATATTTCGTAGCTACTGTCCTATTAAAATAGGCAATAATTAGCAAAAGTGACCGCTCCTGGAGACAGCCATAACTGTAGAAGCCTTAATTGTTACATATGAAGGAAAGGATATCTGCAAAAATTTACACCAAAAATAATGGCATATAATAAGATTTGTTCATATTTCCGGGGAGTGAAGCATACAGAACAAATGTAAATAGCGTGAACATAATGGTATTAACAGTTAACTTTCAAAGACCAGAAACTCTTGAAATAAAACATTTAAAATAGTTTGCCTTTAATGAAATATCGACCTTTATACAACTAATGCTCCAGAGCAAATTTATGACCCCGGGTTCCAAATTAGAGCAATCGTATATGAATATTTTGAATGATTTATTTATGGACGCTCTTTAACAGCTCAGGTCATCAGCGTCTCATTCAACTCAGGGCGTGAAACGGTCGACAAATTTTGCTCCGAGGCCTCTCTTTCAGGCTTGAGGTTCTTTTTCGTGCCGTAAATGTACGACACGGGACCCTCGGCTTTACTTCCCTTCCGAAGGAAGCCATGCTTAGGATTTTTACGCGCCGAAAAAATCCATTGGTCCTGGCTGGGTTCGACCCGCGATCTTGGGTTTAGGAGGCAAGTATGGTAACCACTACAACACCAGAACCGACAAATCGTATATGATATAAATATATTATTATCTTTAGTGAGAATCTTCTTAATAAATGCTTCTTTCTACAAATCGGAGTGACGAAATTTTCTATAGCAAAGCATATTTCAAATGTATAAGTGACTAATTTCAGTTACCTCACATCCAAGAAAGCAGTAAAGAAAGCACAAGTCGTAAGCATCACTCTCGAGCCAGGCAGCCGTCTTCTTTCACACGTCTCTCCTCCTTTCTCTCGGCTGGTCGATCTTGTGCGACGTGGTAAGAATCACATTATTTGAAAGGGGATGCAACACTCTCTGGGTGGTGACAGTGGCCCAAACGGCAGGTATAGAAAACATATTAAAGCCATTGTCACATTATTTAAATAGTTTCAAAAATTTCAGTTTTTATACAGATATTTAATAAAAATTAAAAGATCGGGAAGCGCATAATAGAATAAGCAAATAGTTCTCAGTAAACAAGCGTCCCAAATAAGCCTTAGGCAAGGTAATTTCAACTGTGTAATTCTCACGTACTACTGAATTGTTTGCGAACATGTATATGCGCATTTATTCTCTTAGGGCAAGAGAGTTTTGGTTTGTTTATTTATGTATGTTCTTTAAATCTCTGTCATCAGCATCCCATTGAAATCAGGGTGTGAAACGGCCGACTCCTTTCAGCGACTGGCCGATACCAAGAACACTGATTCGATTCTCAGGACTGCTTACTGCTGACATGAATTCTTTTAATTCAGATATGGCTGCCTTGGTGAACAGACGTACCGTTGTCTTAGCTTTGGTTAACACGGGATTTTTGTCGTCTAAAACTGTTTCTAGACATGGCATACCTGAACGAACAGACAGGCATTGGACTCAGCAATATCGGGAAGACAAATTTGATTTGGTTTATTTATGGACGCTGTTTTTACTTCCGAGGTCATCAGCAACTCATTCAATTCAGGATGTGAAACGGCCGACATATTTTGCTCAGAGGCCTCTTCTTTGAGGCTTGGGGTTCTTTTACTTGCCGTAAATTTACGACAGGGGTCAACGGCTTTACTACCCTTCCGGAGGTAAGCCATACTTAGGATAATTACGGTCGAAAAAATCCTTCTATCCTGGCCGGGATTAAACATGCGATCTTGGGTTTGGGAGGCAAGTGTGAGTACAACTACATAACCACTATTTTTTTATCTGCTGCCTAATTGAAGGCACAATGCCACTTTCTCAGTTCTCTACAAACCTAAGGAATCGCTGTAGAGAGTTTGGTTAGTCAACTACCTAACTGCGGTTATGGAGATCTGTGTGATTTTTTTAATAGTGTTTAACGTCTATTTTTACTGCTGACGCACCACAAGTGGTGGACACAGATGATACATGAAATGAAACTATATATTCGGAAAGGATATTCTTTTAAGGAAGGAAACGTTCCAGCCCTAAGCTTAGGGTACCTCTCCGGCATTTGCCATTTATGAGAACTGAGGAAAACCTGCGAAAAACGTCAGTCAGGGTGAACTGTACTTGACAGGATTCGAATCCCAGACCTCCCGCTCACGACTCCAGGCCTTAACAATCTCGGCTATCCGTGGCGGTGATCTGTGTGATGAACACACCGTGGACAGTCCTGCATATGACGTCAACACTAGGAACATCAACTACGGAGAGTAATATTCGCGGACGAAATTGTAGTATCATCGTCATATAATGGGCCATTGCGGGTATACGTAACTACTACGTGGTTACGGATATAATAAACCTTACATGAAAACTCGTGCTCACTAGTGGTTGCGTAAGAGTGTAAGTTAGGAGTGGATTTCGTTCTGAAAACTTTCATCGAATACAGGGAAGATTAAACAGTTTGACCTACTACGAGTTTTGGAATTTATTTATTCCTATGTTTCAGAGAAAAGTAGTACGATGGAACAATCCTGCTCCTGCAGGATAGCCACAAAGTTCATAAATCAAGGTTACTTTAGCGTTGGTTTAATAGTGAGAGGATATCCTACTGATACTACGTTCCAAAATCCACTGGTTCACTGGAAAAAATAATGACTTCCAAATTCCCGTCTCTCACATCCTAGGGCGCCGGTCGAAATATAACGCATAGTAAAAGATTAGAATTTCCTCTCATAAAGGCCATATTTAATTCGCCAATTAGTATGATCAATTTCAATAATAATTAACAAGCTTTTGGAGCATGAAGGAATGGACTGGGTATTAATATTTCATTAATTTTAATAATAACAGTACGTTTATCAGGAGGAGGGGAAGATGACCCGGGGTTATCATAATAATTAAGAAATTGTATAGAAGGATTTCAAGGAAGTTGATGCACATATAGATAAAACACTCTGCTATTATATAGATGTAGAAGGATTAGAGGTCTAATTAAAAATATCTATAATGCACGTCTTCCAAATATTGCAATAGGTTTTTTCTTGAGGGCATAACAGGAAGAGAAGTGGACATGTCAGAAATACATCTTAGTGTCACGGTGGTAATACTTGGGGATTTCAATGCAAGAAGAGGGGAGGAAAATGCTTCGCTCGGCCATCGGTGGAGGGCGGAAGAGAAATGCGATGACAACAGAAGGGGCTACAGAAAAGTCAAGATAATATAATAAATGCTGATGTCAGAGAGATACTTACGTTTTGTGATGCACTAATTCTGGAAATTTTAACGGAGAGGATCTAAAAGAGAAATTAACATTTGTAATCGCTATAGAGGAAAGTGCAGTATAGTATATTATTTGACTTCTGAAGATATAAAAAATATTACAAATAAAAGACTGCGTAACTTCAGAGCAGTGGAGAAATAATTTCCATTGTGTACTCGGCGGAGGATAACTGGCAGGGGACAGCACTAAAAAAATACAACTATTAGGAGAACCAAAATTTAAAATTATGGTTAGAGATATTATGATAGGGGAAGCAATAAAACGATTTAAGAACAACAAAGAATCCGGGTTAGAAGTTCTGCCATCAGAATTATTCAAGGAAGATTTAGGATAAGAAACATACATGTATAATTATGGAGACAATGAATGAGTTCTCGATGGGCAATTATATTCTGAGCAATGGACAACTGAAATTATATTCCCATGCTTTGAAAAAGAAACACCAAAAGTATCGGGTAATATTGGGGTGGACCTTCACTCAGTGATGGAAAAAGTTTTCAAAAAGAAAATACGAGATAAGTAGGCAATGAATTGTGTAGTACAGTAGACTCTCAAAATTTCAAGAAGCGTTTAGTGGGGGATATAGCAATATGGACAGTATTTTTGTTTCATACACACGGAGGGTGAAACAAACACTGAAAAAGAGAGAAAAACTGCATTGTGCCTTTGCATTTTTTGAAAAGTGATTGATTTCTTGCATTATGTAGTATATTATGGACGAAAGCAGTTTCGAGAAAAATGATCAAGGCGGTAAATTTAATGTATAGTAAGCCACAGTTCTGTACAAAATATGATGGCAATAAAATGTCAGTAAGTGTAATAACCCGGAGAGGAGTGAGGACACGCTGTATCCTATCACCCCTTATTTTCATTCGGTTTGTATGACATATCGGAGAAAATGTGTGTTGCAAAAACTTCTACCCCGAATATGGGAGACTTATCTATACCAGCTCTCCTTTATGTGACTTGTCCTATTTTGATATTTAATTAACTGATGGACTGTAAACGACACTAAATTACTAATAGGCGTATTGTCAGGAACAGGGAATGACAATTAATGATGAAAAGACTAAAACAATAACGTTCAAGAACGGTACAGTGTTCAGTAAGTAAGAGAAATATATACAGGTCAGGTAAGCGTTCAGTAGAAAAGAGAAATATAAACAGGTCAGGCATTAATTATGTGAAGAAATTCACATAATTGGGGTAGTTTTACCTAATAACGGGAGCTGGGCAAAATACATAGGCATCATAAAACGCAAATGCACATTATAAATATAAAAGGATGAAAACTTTTCTTAAAAATGCCAGAAACACCACTGAGAACCATTAGGAGAGTGGCTGTCAGGTCAACTATGACATAGGGGACCGAAATTCAGGAGGGAAAAACACCACTCAACTTGATCAGGTATAACTGAGTTGCTTAAATGGATCCTACAAGTGTGGAGGAGTACAGCCAATTGCCGACTCTTAAAATATTTTAGTATCTTAAAAGAATGTATTAATTTAAATACAAGAACAATTAAGTACTGGTTAATAGTAATGATGGAGATCAAATACTTCTTCGAGCAGTTTGATGGAGCAAATAAGTGAAAGGTGGGATATGGGATGGGCATCAAAAATAAGAAAAACTGAACTGCGTTACATTTTATTACCTGGACAGAACATTGCGTGCAATCGTTGGAAGATACTTAACACGCGTTTGAGACATGTACATAGTCAAAGTACTGAGACTTAATGCCCAGAAAATATATCGCTTAACCTGCATGCTCGCACAGTTTAGAGTAAGAGGATTATGTAGATGTCTGTGGGACAGAAAAATGATGCGGTCTCACATGGCTCAAATGAAGGGATTGGAAAGAAAATAAAATAGTTAATGCTTTCGGGGAAAAATCAACCTCTTTGCGCAGAAAGCGATCCCTGGAAACATATTCTGGCGTAATGGAGGGAAACAGAGCTCTTAAGTAATGAGGATTTATGACCAAAATTTCTGATTTCCAACAGAAGCTTAAACGTCTACCAGGAAGTGTTAATGAATGAGAGATGCACATACATATCGTGAATATTTCTAGCGAATACCTGACGAAGGCAGTACATGGCTATAGAGAAGAAAGAGAAGTTAAGGAAGCAATCAGTAAAAGCAAGGGTGGCTGAAATAAATGTTTATATATAAATATATGAGGTTATTCATAAAAAGGTGATTTAAGCATATTGGTGTGTTTTGTACATTTATGTATGCATGCGTGTATGTATATACTGAGTTAATGATAGTAATAAATGTTGCCGGTTTTGGGGAATATTGCATATTTTCTTTGTTCGATTTTTTGTTCATTTGGTTTACTTATAGACTCTATTTAATATCCCATGTCATCAGTGTCCCATTCAATTCAGGGTGGGAAACGGCCAACAACTATTGCTCAGACGCCTCTTCGTTCAGGCTTGAGGTTCTTTTTCATGCCTTAAATCTACGACACGGGACCAACAGCTTTACTTCCCTTCTGAAAGAAGCCATATTTAGGATATTTACGCCCTCAAAATCCATGGATCCTGGCCGGGATTGAACCCGCGATCTTGGGTTAAGTGACAAGTATGGTTATCAGTACACCACCATGACCGACTTGATAGTTAAAGGACAATATTAGCATGTATGATTGTAAGGCCCATGCTACAGTTATACTTATCTTTGTGTACTTGTAAATTTGCCACAATAAAATTCATTGCTACTAATACTAATCATATTCATTTTTATGTTTGTTTGTTATTTTAATAGGAACCGCACCATATCTCATATATAAACACTAATTTTTTAGGCCACAGTGGAAACGTATTAAAGCAGCAATATTTTTATAGTTTTAGAGTTAGAGGTATTAAAGATTATTCTTTTATTTAAAATTAGTTTTAAACTGAGTCACTGGCCATGCAAAAAAGGAGAAAAATTTAATAATAAGTAAATAAGAGATCTAGAAATTATGTGAGTATCGAGCCCACATTACCTCATACATACCATGTATCAAGTGATTCCTTAAACCACTAGAATTCTTTGAGGTTTTAGCGTAAAATCTGTCTGTTCTTTTCAATACGCTTACATATTAGAAAACGGGCTGATAACTATATTCCGTTTAAACAATAAAAATCCACTATTTATTTACATTTCTGACTTAATGAAAAAATGGTAAACCTTTATGCTTTTCATGAAGAAACAAATCATCGTTTAGGGTTGATATATGTCAATACTCCTAGAAATCACATTTTGTAATATACTGTAATAACATCGCTTGTACAAACCTGCTACTGCTCCAGTTGTGTTCGAAAGCACCAAGTGGTCTTTGTTTCCGACAATCGGAAAATCTGTATTTCAGTAAGTGTACAAGTACCAGATAGCAAACATAAAAGTGGAAAAAAGAACATTTATATGTTTTCTTGTAAGTAAATTGATTGGGACAGGGTTGTAAACTTTGTTCACTTTGTTTAAAATATATTTAAGTTAAGCTACTAAAAGTGTGGAGAAAAAGTGATATTCAACGCCCGGAAGGTCAACGCTCACAGATTATCGGGTCATTTCAGACCAAAGGAAGTTGATA
This sequence comes from Metallyticus violacea, assembly GCA_030762175.1. Classification (NCBI taxonomy): domain Eukaryota; kingdom Metazoa; phylum Arthropoda; class Insecta; order Mantodea; family Metallyticidae; genus Metallyticus; species Metallyticus violacea. The sequence continues at coordinate 133,254,832 of CM060846.1, forward strand.
ATGTATCAACCGATTTTTTGCGATTCGTGTCGGTCGCGTGACCTGGGTTGGACACCAAATTATGAAACAGTCTCGTTGATTCTGATGATCGCCTGGGTTGTGGTCCACACTACACGACATCAAGATATTTTTCCGCTATTTTGTTCAGTTATTGCTCAACAGGACTGGCAGAGTACATCAGCTGCATCAATAATCAGGGATGTGACATAGTATATATATATATATATATATATATATATATATATAGTACTTAATTAATGACAACAGCCTGTGATGTTTCATTGTTTGAAAAAACGTTCAAAAATGAAACGAAGAATAAGTTTCTGAAACATTAAATAAAACCATTCCTCATTGTAATCCATTCATTACTTTTTGTATGATATCCTTGATATGTTCTTGATAGAACTTCACGAAACAGCGTTGACCTAATCTAGACCTTAATAAATTTACTGTGCTGTGGAGGCAGTAGTTCGAAACCAACTTTGGTGTTACATACTTAGCACGAGCGCGGTCTCAACATTAAGAATGTATCTACAAAAGAAGTGAATAAATGAGTCAAAGAAATGAGCCCAAAGAGTCGCAGAACTGACTCCCAAGAAACTGAGCAACTGAAATCTGAGCGACTCACTGAACCCCGAGTCGAGGCAATGCCTCATTATTCAATAAAATCGCCTAGGCTTTGGCGTAGTCAAGCCATATGGTTCTATACAAGCAAGTGCAAGTCTAGCGCTTCACTTTGAAAGTTTAAAATATCTATCTATAATTGGTTGGTTTAAAGACAACGGCCCGCATACGCCACCCACTGCATTTCTAAAGTTTAAAATATTTATTTACATTGGTAAATTTAAAGTCAACTGCCTAAAACGGGGAGCGAGTTCAGCCCCTAACACACACAATAAGCCTCATAAACGTTAGGCCTACCAAGAAGCGACACAACCCTTGTTTCTTAGTTTACCCTTCTCTATTGAACAGTAATATATTGTCTTCTTTGCGCCCCCTTCCTAGCTTGACTTTGCATAAATAAGTCACACCAGAGCTCTATTATAAAGAACCACAATTTGCGTTTTAAAGCAATACCTTAAGATATACATTAAATATCAACCTTATTGGTTACAGTATACAAAATATAATGCTAGGTGTACAACATTCATAATATATATTCATAAAAAACCAATATTAAAATGGTTTATATCCTATCTTGACAAATGGAAACAAAAAGTAGTGATAAATTGTCCCTTCAAAAATAAAAACAATGCATCAGAGTGGGGAATGATTAACCATGGAGTGCCTCAAGGATCTGTTTTGGGCCCTCTTCTTTTTCTGATATATATAAATGACCTCTCCTTATCTGTCCAAGATGTAGGAAAAACTGTTCTATTTGCAGATGACACAAGCATAATGATAAATGGAAAGAGCCTTAATGATTGTGCCCTTAAATTAAATCTGGTTCTCAGTTCATTGTGTGTATGGTTCAAAGCAAACAATTTGTCTCTAAATTTAGAGAAAACAAATGTTATGAAATTCATTACTCACATATCCCCAGATCCACAATTACAGATAGGATATTATAACAGTGTACTTTCATAAACCAAATATATTAAATTCCTTGGTTTAATAATTGATAACGATCTGAATTGGAAAGATCATATTGATTTTATTACACCTGAACTTAGCAGTGCGTGCTATGCAATACAGGCATTAGTAATGTTGGAGTCAATTATGACTTTAAAACTAGTTTATTATGGTTATTTCAACTCAATAATGAAGTACGGTTTAATATTTTGGGGAAATTCAGTTAAAAGTGAACGTGTCTTCCTGTTACAGAAAAAAGTCATACGAATAATTGCTGGTACACAGGGCAGACATTCATGCAGAAACCTCTTTAGGAAATTTGAAATTTGACTCTTCCTTGTGAATATATTTTATTCCTCGTGTACTTTTATAGAAAAAATAAACAAAAATTAGTTAAAAATCAAAATATACCTGACAAGAATATTAGACAAAAAGCAAATCTACATCGTCCAATTTCAACACTTTCATGCAATCAAAAAGGCGTTTATTATAAGTGCATTTTAGTATACAATGCTCTTCCCTCTAGCCTAAAAGCCTTAATAAACAATGACAATTCCTTTAAATCAGCTCTTAAAAATACTCATGTAAAATATACCATGTAAAAGGCCTATTATTCTGTAAAGGAATATATGAGTGACAATATTATACTGTACAACACATCAATGTATATGAGACATGTATATAATAAAATTTGTATGATTAAGTGACTTGTCTGTTTTTGTTGTTTGGTTGAGTTGTTCTAGGTGTTCTATTTTATTTTTATTGTAATTATTTATTTAGACGCAGACAATTTTTTGTAAAAACAGATTGAAAGCTACTGTGGAAATTGTATACGACAAGTTCAATGTTCGTAGGTCTCTGTGGCTGCTCCACGAATTTACTAAATGCTCCGAGAACTGAGTGAGTGACTGACTGACTGACTGACTGACTGACTGACTGACTGACTGACTGACTGACTGACTGACTGACTGACTAAACTAACTAACTAACTAACTAACTAACTAACTAACTAACTAACTAACTAACTAACTAACTAACTAAACTAACTAACTAACTAACTAACTAAATAACTAAACAACTATCTTAGTGGGGCTAGCCACAAGTATCTACTGTTGAAATATTCATGCAATTCGGAAAAAAAATTAAATCATAAATCAATCAACATTTTCTAACATGCTCTGTACCTACATAAATATTACCTTCCCTAAATGAACGTTATTACAGACTTTAGTACTTTACATCACAATGATAAGGGTAATCTACTGTATTCTGTAGAGCAAGGATGCCACGCAAGTCAACTCCGAGATAACCCATGCCCGCAAAGCACAGCAGCGAAGTATTGCTGTGTGTTATTAATTGATAGCCTTATGTTATGACGACTCTAGATTGCTATCCGCCGTTTATAAATGATGTGACGTAGGTTGTAAGCCTCTAGAATTACTTGGCGTTTACAACCCCTTCGTAGAGTAATGTGCCAGGAATTTCTTGTACGGTAAATAGAATTTGCTACTTTAATAATACCTTTATCCACTATATCAAACATCATATTCTTATAACTGCATTTTTATATAGAGAATGTTGCAGACATCTGGGTCAAAATAACTATACGCAAAGTAAAAAGCTCACCGCACAAGTTGACAGGGACATTTCCGCCTGCCTCACCAGTTAACCACTTCTTTCTTCGCTCTGCAGTCTGTGTCCCAACTCTGATTCCTCGTATCATGACATTGTATTCACTTATTGTACTGACAACGGGGGTGGTGGATTCCATGATGTGGATTTTTATATTAAGCTATATTAAAGTATATTACTATTATCATTATTATTATTGAGGTCTAACTTATTTACTAATATGTACTTTTTGTGTATTATGGGCATGTGTGAATGTTGTAAAGATAATATATATGATAATTTGAATAAATACACTCATTCATTCAGTTCTGAGTTGCTGAGCATGAGCTGTTATGTGTCATTCCCTATTGTTTAATACAAAATGTGCACATATCTGCTTTCTTAGCTGATAGAAATGCTCACGTTATGTAACGAAAGAAATAAATGGAAAAGTAGAACGTAACAGGTGACTGTGTATTGATTTAGAACCTAGCGCAACCAAACGTCCACCAAAAGCCAATTGTTTGTTATGAAACTATGGCACCTTTCATTTGTTCTGTTCAAACTAGTTACAGTAGGGATCCTTTAACTGTACCGCAATAACCAATAATGCGGATATTCGTTTTGCTGTTTTATGTTTCGTCTCATTAACTGGAAGAGTAAATAAATTTACATCTGAATTAATATTTGTAGCTATGCGCGTTTACTCATACAGCATGAACCTCACTCTAATTAAATAATTTTGAATTCTCAGGTAGTGTGTTAAAACATTTGTAGCAATGATTGCAATAGGATATATTTTAGGATAAATCATATATTGAATTTTTTTTTGATTGGTTTATTTATGGACGCTCTTTAACAGCTCAGGTCATCAGCATCCCATTCAACTCAGGGCGTGAAACGGCCTACAAATTTTGCTCAGAGGCCTCTCTTTCAGGCTTGAGGTTCTTTTTCGTGCGTAAATACACGACACGGGACCCACGGCTTTACTTCCCTTCCAAAGGAAACCATACTTACGATTTTTACGCCCGGAAAAAATCCATCGGTCCTGGCCGGGTTCGAACCCGCGATCTTGGGTTTAGTTTGCCAGTATGGTAACCACTACACCACCAGGACCGACATCGTCATATATTGAACAATATTTGTTACAAAAACTATGAAAAGGGCAAAAATTCCTGTTTTAACTCTAAGCAGGGATAACCAAGTACTTTCTGCTCCAGACACTATATACGAATGCAAGATTTTTCATTATAACCTGTTGCTTTTCACCCTTGCCACACCAGACCATTAGCTTAGAAAAATGCAGCTCGTATCTCACATAACTATGTCTGAAACAATTAACATGGTGACATAATACATTTTTAAAATGCATATGTAGAACAAAGTAGTATTGAGTTCCTCCATTGTAAAATATTTTAGGCGAGTAAGTGTTAGTGGGTACTGGTGCTAGTATATGCAAAAAAGTCACAAGAAGCTAGTAAATACATTCTCTATGGATAAACGCAGAGAAATTTGCGTATTGAGTACTACCTTTAAAAACATTATGTTGTTCCTAGTATAGAGCAAGTGTCAAGTTCTCAAAAACTGGTCATTGAGGCCTGATGTGTAATGGTTTATGACCGTACAGATCACTTAGTTTAGCAACGCTGGGGCGAGCGGTGAATGGCTGACCTTAATACGCCATTAAGTTTTGCTTATAGAATGTCTACGGAATTTTCTCATGTGTTAAAATATGCAACACAAATGTAGTTTTGACTATTCAACTACGAAATTGCATTTTTTGGTTTGTTAATGCTCCATCTTGGACTGCAATACAGCCGTGAATTGAAAACCCATTTAAGCCTACTTCTTACTGAATAAGCGAGAGTTCTACAACCGACCCTGCTATATATTCCCTATGAAATGAGAATTAAGGATATATTTTCAGGAACCACAGTCGTATTTCAGTCTTATAATTATCAACTGGTGGGTCATGATTTGGTTCTGGGTAGAAACAAGTCACATTTTTGACCATTAAAAAGGTGAGAGTGACTAAAACGGCAATGCCCAATTCTAAGACGAGCTAAAATTACTTAGAGATACGAGATGATCGACAGAGGAGCGGTGACGACGAAAACCGCACTGAGCGTTCGTCAATAGATGTCTGGACTCTAAACACCACATAAGCCGCCCGTTAATCATGCGTTCCAACACCTTGCAGACGCAGCTGGTGAGGGAAATCGGACGGTAACTGGAAGGAAGATGGGGGTCCTTTCCAGGCTTAAGTATAGGAATGACGGTGGCCAATCGCCAAGCGTTGGGAAATGTGCCATGACACCAAATAAAATTAAAAGTTCGTAATAAAAAAGCTTTGCCTTCCGCTGATAAATGCTGCAACATAGCAACATGAATGTCATCTGGCCCCGGTGCGCAATGTCGAGAGGTGGAAAGGGCATGCTCCAGTTCCCTGGCGGTAAAAGGAACGTTGTAGCTCTCCTGATGGTCGGAAGCAAATGAGAAACCTTTCCTCTCAACCTGCTCCCTTAATGCGCGAAATGTAGCCGGGTAATTGGCGGAGCTCGAAACATCAGCGAAGGTTCGCCCTAAAACATTGGCGACGTCAGTCGGAGTAGTGAGCACTCGATTTAAAATCCTAAGACCGGGTATAGGTGTAGACCTTGGTTTGCCAGCAACGCGGCGTAGCCGTTCCCAAACTACGGATGAAGGCGTTGTGCGGTTAAAAGAAGAGGTAAAAGAAATCCAAGAAGCCTGTTTGCTATCCTTAATGACTCGGCGGCATTTGGCGCGAAGTTGTTTGTAGCAAATCATATTTGCTGAAGTAGGGTGGCGACGAAAAACTCGGAGAGCACCTCGGCGTGCACGCAATGCATCCCGGCATTCATCGGTCCACCAGGGAACCGGTAAGCGTCAAGACGACCGGGGAATAGTCTTATCTGCGGCTGTTATGATGACCGTACGGAGGTGTTCGATCGCGATGTCGATAGATGGAAGTTCACATCCTGAAAATTCGGCCAAATTTCTATAGAGAGGCCAATTCGCCTTTTCAATGAGCCATTTTGGGGCGCGCTGTGAATGTGCGTTTGAAGAGAGTACATGGATCTGACACGGAAAGTGGTCACTGGAATATAAATCAGAGATGACGTTCCAGGTGAAATGTACAGCAAGTGAGGCAGAACAAATGGATAAGTCCAAGTGTGAAAAGCTGTGAGTGCTGTCAGAAAGAAAAGTAGGGTGACCAGTGTTGAGCAGAAGGTGGTGACAGTCGAGAAATTCTGCCAACATGCTGCCCCTGGCACACTCTGTGTTGGAACCCCGCAGGGGATGGTGTGCATTAAAATATCCCAAAAGTAGGACAGGGGGTGGTACCTGAGACAGAAGATCGTCCAGATCAACTATGGCGATTGTGCCGGAAGGAGGGAAATAAACAGTGCAGATAGAAAAAGTAATTCCGGAAAAGTGAACTGTAGCTGCAGCAGCTTGCAAAGGAGTCTGGAGCTGTAGTGAAGTACTGTACACGTCATCTTTAATTAAAATTAGAACTCCGCCATGAGCGGGAGTGCCATCTGCGGGAGGGAGATCAAACCTCACCGAAGAGTAACCGCGTAAATTAAAAGAATCGCCTGGGCGAAGCTTGGTCTCTTGGAGACACACAAGCAGAGGGTCAGTAGAACGTAAAATTAACTCGAGGTCCGGTCTTCTGCTACGGAGACCACGCACATTCCACGAAAGGATAGCCATTGTTAAAATTAGAGAAAATAAGCTAAAAAGTTACCACCTTACTTTTTGGACGGTCCAGGGCGAATCAATCGTCCTTTTTTTAAACGTGTGGGACTCGGTGGTTTATCAGGAGCAGGAGCATCCTGCTCCATAGAATCCTCGGAGGGAGGCTTCTCCTGCTGAGAAGGATCAACCGATTCCAATACCTGGAAACGGTTGGAGGTGGAGAGAGGCGGTGACAATGACCGCCTTATAGGCCTGCTCCCAGAGCCATCGTGGGAGCTTGACCTCCGAATAGGTGACGGACTGTGGTCTTTTTTCTTCGTCTTTCCCTCACTTGCGGACGATTTTAAAAAGTCAGTCCTTGTATTTTTTTTGAGTAGTGTTTAACGCCCGTTTTTACTACTGAGGCACCACAGGCGGTGGACGCTGATGATACGTGAAATGAAATGATAAATTGGGAGAGGATATTTTCTTTTTTTAGGAAGGAAGCGTTCCAGGCCTAAGTTTAGGTACCTCCCCGGCATTTGCCAGTTATGGAGACTGAGGAAAACCTGGAAAAAACCCCAGTCAGGGAGGACGGTCCTGGCGGGATTCGAACCGCAGACCTCCCGCTCACGAGTCCGTGCCTTAACGACCTCGGCCACCCGTGGCGGTCAGTCCTTGTATAGGCCGTCTTAAATTTAATGGGATCAGCGGCAAAAACAACTGGCTTGGCTACCGTAGTTGGGCGCTTGGCACTGGCAGGCGGAGGTGTTGTAGAAAAAACCAGGTCGCACGTTTGAGTGCTACTGTCACGTCGCGAAATCGCAGTTGCGGCTACAGAGCTATACGTACCGAGCTTTGGTACTGGAGGTAGACAGACTTGATAACGTTTCCGGGCCTCAGAGAACGAAAGTTTCTCTTTAACGCGGATTTCCTGTATAGAGCGCTCCTCCCTAAATCGAGGGCAGTCACGGGATGTGGCCGGATGAGAACCACGGCAATTCACACATACAGGAGCGGAGGAACATGCTCCCTCGTGACTTTCCAAGGCACATGTAGCACAAATCGATTTAGGGCTCTTGCAAGATAATCGGGTATGGCCGAAACGCTGACATTGGAAGCATCGTAAAGGGCTAGGGACGTACGGGCGGACCGTGATGACCTCATACCCTGCTCTGATCTTGGACGGTAACTCAACCCTACTAAAGGTGAGGAACAATGTACGAGTAGGCTGTACCTCGCCATCCTTCTTTGTTTGCACACGATACACAGAGATGACATTCTGTTCGGCCAAATAACCCTGAATTTCCGTATCGGTCATGCCGTCCAGTACAGATGTGGTTACTACTCCCCGGGAGGAGTTCAGGGTGCGATGTGACTCGACACGGATCGGGTGCCCGTGGAGTAAGATGGCCTTGAGTAGCGCGCTAGTTTGTGACGCACTCACTGTCTCAACTAATAAAGATCCGTTGCGCAGCCGCGTGCACGATTTAATGGGGCCAGAAATACCATCCAGACCTTTTTGGATAACAAAAGGGTTCACATGCGTAAAAGACTGACCTTCCTCAGTTCTGGTGATTACTAGGAAACGAGGGAAAGACACCTCAGTCACCTCTCTTCCGTCCAATCTCTTACGTTTAGTATTAAGATGAGGATTTGGTTGTACCATAGCGGTTTCATCCTCCACCATTACACCTGTCTCCGATGGCAGGCTGCTTCCTGGGCGCCACCCCGGCTTAGGTTAGTTGCCCTGGCCTGGAACAAGTAACCTCAGGGTCACATCTTCCTGGGTATAGACAAAGGGACCCAATCGCCTACAGGAAGCGTACAGCACGTGTAATGGCCCCTCCCCGGGCCTGGCCTTTACCAGGGGATACGCTCTTGCCCTACATGATGACCCAGTGCTGGGAGTCACGCCATTACCCAGTCACCTTTGAACCGTATCAAACACGGGGGCATCCTTCAGACTAAAAGCAGGGAGGTTTAAAAGTAAAAAGTAAAATGGAGACAAACTAAAAAGGAGTCAAATGCGCCGAGCGCGGACCTATGGGAACAGCTCGGGTGCCTCGGGGTCGCCACGCCCCGTACCCCAAAAATTGGGCCCCTGAGGGGAACTCTGCGTGCAATTGTTAATATGTGGATATTCGTAATATTATTACCTTTATATTTTTAGCTGCTATTTAACTTTAGCACCGATTTTTGTTTTTATGACTCATACTTTCATGCAATTTAATCCATTCCTCAACGATAATTTATTCTCCACCAATATGTCTACCCTTTGTTCAGCGATCTTGGTCCAGTAACATTGCTCTTTTCCATCTATTTCTGAGTTGTTAATGAAACCTTAATACATTACAGGATTTAATTAGGTTGGGTGAAGAAACGACCCCCTACTGTAGGAAGAAGAAAGACCAACGGGTTCAGCACAGCAATATAACTGGTTCATAAAAAGTTTGGGTAAATTTTTTTCAAAATAATATTGGTAATAATATATGTTAACGACTTAAAGCAGGAAAAATATACATAATTAAGAAAAAACTGCTTTTATACTTATTTTATATTATTATGTAAGAAAATGCTTTTTTATCTCACTGCCTCAAATATCTTTAATAATGTTATGTTTTTCTACTTAAACTACATTCACATTATAGGCGATAACTATATTTATTTGTTATTAGCATTATCCTGTGAATGATTTTAATTTATAGCTCAAGATTTTCCGATATATCAAGATAATGAGTGTTGCTACTTTCTGTCTTTCTTTCCACTCTGCACATTTGTCCAAGTAAATCCTCCTGTTCATCATCATTCACTGTTAATAACTTTCACCGTTCTTAAGCATTAAACAAAACTAAACATGTAATGTTTGCAAACATGAACAAAAAGAGAGTATTTTAAACAACGGTATAATTTGATTCAGGATGACCATTTTGAAAGCGGTTAACATTTTTGGAACCGCTTAAGATTTAATGCGAAACATTAATCTTTGAAACAATAAATGGAGATAATTAATTATTATGAAAACAAATCACTATGAATGCCTTGCATTGGCAATAAAATGAGTATGTGAATCTTCGAGGAGGAGAAAAGAAAGAGAGAGGAAAAGGCAACATTTAGCAAACAGCAATAGGGCCCGAGTATGTCAATTGACGAATTAACAGCGTGTTTTTGTACAGTTGAAAAATCTGCTGGTACAAAAATCCTTGCCTTTAAAGTAAAATAAAATTGTTGTCGACTACCAAGAGTAAAGGTATTCGTTAGAAATTACATATAGGATATAATTGGAAATGTATGTTTAATCTGCAAAACATCATAAAAGCAATGATGATGATGATAATAACATTTGGGTAATTCTGAATGAGAAAAATTAAATTTAGATTATTACAGATATTCATTGGGGATTCCTTCTCGAAACTTGCAAGAAAATTAATATTGCAGTTTTCACACAGAACGAAGTGACTTCCTCGTAGTTGCAAGCAAATTCAAATATCAACATCATTCTTATAAGTTAGGTAAAACACACCTTTCTACAGTGCAGCTGATACTTTCCTCTAGATTATATATACATGCAGGCGCGTACACGCGCACATACACACACAGTGAAACAAAAAGGCAACAAACGTGGAACTTTTCAGCAAAAAAAAAAAAAAAACAAAAAAACAAAACAAAAAAAAAAACATGAAACGTTTTACATAAAAATGTACAGTTGAAATCAGAGTAATTCCGCAATAATTACTATATGCACTTAGGTATTTCTTTGTACTCATAAACCAACATGTTATTCTGCTCAGCGTTCTATTAGTATCTTTAAAAAATAATAGGATAGCCAAGTGAGTCTTATCTTCTTGCCATAGAAGTGTTCGAGTTCGAAATATAGCGATTTCAAGTGTGACTTTATCTTAAACGTTTTATCCTTTTAAAGCTTCTATATTTACTGCTAATTTGTTAAATTGCTAATAATGTTACTTTATTTTTATTTTTCTTTGTACTATATATATTTTATACATATATCATATCTGCTCAACTATTATTACTATTTATTTCCTGTTTTCGTAGAATATATGAAGAATGCAATCATGACAGGTGTCACTTTGCATAAACACTTGGAAATTGAAACTCACAGTAGATTCATTAGTACAAGTACACTTAATGATAAGAATATGCAACAGTTAAAAGGTTAGGGGACTGGTACATTTAATATTGTGATATTACAAAGCACAGGGGGTCATACCCAAAATTTCAGCAAATGGAAGTAAATGAAATTTTTACTATACTGACATTAACAATAAAATGTATATTGACAATGAATGAAATAAAATGCTGTTTTATATTTTAGGAAGATCCTGCAACGAAGTTATAAATAAAAATTTTACAAGACAAGATAAATTCCTGGATGAAATTTTTCATGAGAACTGCAGCATACATAAAATATATGTAAATTTGTTTCATTTAAAACTAAAAGATTAGGTTGTTACGTCAAAGACATTCTCAAAATGTACATATATACTCTCTAGGATATCGATAAAGTGTTTTGCGGTTGTATGTAATGCTGAAAATGTTATCTATTGTACAAAAAACCTTTGTGTGATCATTCTTGGTGACATTTCTAATTTTATATCAATTTTAGCAAAATATGAGGGTAAACTGCAAGTCTGGGCCTGCCCAATATTAATATTTTGACTAATATGTGTTATTTTTGATTAATTTAAGTATTTCCCTATTTGAAACAGTGTGATGTGCGACAAAATCAGTAACCAATAATACAGTTGAAGGCTCAGCATGTCTTACACAAGTGTAGTGTCTTCGTCAAGCAGAGGTGAAAAGGGAGAGAGTTGTGGAGAGTCCGTTACTACATAGACTAGCATTATCTCAGCCCAATTGAATATGCCTGTCCTATTTGGGGGGTTTGTAGAACCTGAAGCCTAACACGTAAACATCTCTTTAAAATATGTAACATATCTATATTTTTAGTTATATTGGGATAGTATTGAATAATATTATTTGTAAACCTCATTCTTAAACGTCCTTAAACATATTTTACTTTATGTAAAACTGCTGACCATATGACAGGTTGGCAGTTGTTAATTATTAACTGTTTACTCTCTATTTCTACATAATTGTCCTACTCTGGCGGAATGGCGCGGTTTGAAATAGACAGAAAATAGAGAGCGAAACGTAGAGAATTTATTTCAAGAACGAATAAAAGAAACCATACTGGAGGATTAAGCTTTTTAATAATAATAATCAAAATGTCATATTTTAAATAGGAAAATAATTAGATTGACAATAGATTCACTTTTATGACATATTTAGCATTTATTATACTTTCTTTAACCTCAACCTAACTTACATAAAAATTTGGCCACTGGCAATATATGACTTTCTTGTACTTTTTTCAGTCGGAAAACAATAAATATGGAAGAGAGTTGCAGCAGAAGCTGTTGGAAATGGTAGAAAAAGGACACAAAGAAAATATGAAAGCATTAATATTAAGACTGCCCTTGCAGAAGAAATTCAAAAATAAAAAAGGCAGGAACAGTAGAAGCTGTTAATGGAAAATGAGCTGAATGAATCATACTATTTAAAATTTGTTATAACTTAATTAATGTTGTATATGTTGATACAATTTTTTCCAGTATTCTGAAAAACCATAAACCTCTGAAATTTGAAATTTAAAAATAATTACATCCAAAGGAAAGTACGTAAAAGGCATATTAATGATGCGATTCCTCCATGTTAGTCCAGCTACATTGTTCCTCTCATCGGATGCAGGATCATTAATTTCAGGATCAGAGAGTTCTTAATTAAAACCAGGCTCTGCTCTGCAGTTGCATACTTGTGTACAACACTTGTATCAATGATGACCAGTTGCGCTGTTGGAATTTTTGTTCTGAGGGCATGCTGTAGGCGTGAAAATCTTTTCTAGATACCAGACAACCTTTCCACCAAATATGTTGCTCGGCTATGGGCAGCATTATACATACTTTCAGCAGCACTGTATTCCCAGAGGACAGGGGTTTACAAATAATACCCACTGTCTCCAATTAGATGCCCATTATATCTCTATTGTTCCAGAATGGTGTTAAAAGTAGAATTACTGAAAATTGACCTATTATGAATTGAGCCTTGCGATCGCACTACCGTGTTTGCAATGTTTAGGGCTCATTAAGATATTTTCAGTTCAAAATTCTTATTATAGTTCATGGTTTTGTTCCCGCCAAGCCAGTAATTTACTGATAACAGCAATGACATCTAAAGATAAGGCCTATACAACAATCACTTGTTGTTGCATTTGCCTTTTTCATGACTTCATCCCATCCCTAATTTATAAGTCTATACAGTTATTACATTCGATACCTACAATTCTCCAACACTACTATACTACTTTCGTATGTGGAATACTTAGTGGAAACAATCTTTTCTGTTTCTCATCTCATCTTCTTGAGAAAATTAAGAATTAATAAATAAAAATAAGCGAATAAATCATGTACTGCCACTTCTACATCCAATCTATATTCGTACTAAACATAATACTGGAGAAAATTGCAGAGAAGTGTCATTTTCCTGAGCGAACTGTTGAACATCACATTCCTCACATGACATAATAAGCTGCCTGATAACTGGAATCTCAATTCCAGGAAAAAATGTCATCAAGACTTGTCCTATACTATACTAAAGATGGCAGTAAAATATTAACATATCTTGAGTCTCTTTTGCAACACTGCAAATATGAGTAACAAACCCAATAAAAACAGCCTTTCCCAAACATCAAGTCATATAACATGTAAAGGTTTATCAACTGGAATCATAAAGGTTATGTAAACGGTAATCTTTAACCTGGCCATTTATGGAATAAAATGTTTTCTGTTGAAAAGTCGCTATGCTTCATGATTATATATATGGTGATATAATTTTATATAAGTGCAATATTATGCACTAATAATATATGGAACGTTACCTCTTTAAAAAATTAAAATATTGCTACAAATATAAGTTATGTACACACATTACATTTGCAATTATCATAATTCATAATTTATGGATATATTTTGCCTCAAGAGTAAGCTGAAATTGCACCCTTTAATTGTACCCAAAAATATAGACATTTGCAACAGTAACAAAGCCCATTGTTATACAAGAATAAGGTTAGAACCAAAAGACAATTATATTTCTAAACTGGGATTCTTTGTTGCATATTACAACGAAGATTTTTTATTTATAAACGAACTATTATAATTATCTGATAGATATATGTGAAAAACGATCGTTAACGGTAGGGATTTGTTTCCTTCTGTGAAAGTACAAATATATCGGTTTCAAAACTGCTCTTGACCTTGAAAATAGTTTGACTGCTTAAGTCGTAAAATCTGCTGTTATAATGTGGAAACTTCCACTGGCTTAAAACCTAGAAACTGAAGTACCACTTTTTACTTGTATAGTCTTTAATGTAAAGTTTCAATTGCATTGCAAAATACTGTTAGCAATGTGCAAAAAAACATGAAATTATGTGTGATAATTTAGGCAAGTTAAAATCATTATACCGAATAATTATCTTATTTACCATCGCATTGTAGATGCCTTAATTCTTCCGTCAGACCGTTTGCTACAGCCGAATTTTCTTCTAAATTTCTATAGTATTATTTATATTTCTGAGTAGCTAATTTTCGAACTTACAGATATGAGGAGATTTATTTGTCTTTGGTAATCGTTAATTTGCTCTAGCACCTCAATTTTGCCGTAGTTTTAAACCTACATCAAACATGGCTCCGGTTTCAGATAATGGCTTAACGACAGGAAGAAAGCCTTGCTTTGGCAACACAAATGTGGTTTGAAGTGGTCTGAATTTCGTTTTAGCACCTTCCCATAGGAATTAAATATACCGGGCGCGTCCTCTCATCTTGCAGATCGGTAACTAGGCAAACCTGAATTTTATGTACAATGGGAAATGTAGATGTTCTCAATTGACATGCCGCATCCTTCAGATCGTTCTATAAAGGAGTAAACCCTTTTCTACTATGTATACTGCTCCATAATTACCACTATTTTATCTTTCTTTTGTGTTTAAAAATATCTACAGATAGTAAAAAATAACTCACTGATTTATTTTTGTCCTTTCACATTAATGTGAATTCCTATTTACTTATTTTCTAAAATGAAGCAGGTTCTTATAGTAATTCATGATTTAATTTAAATTTACCTAGTTAAGAATTTTAGATTAATAAATATCACAGATTAAGCATTATTTCTCCCTTACATGCCAGAAAAATACATATGCACATTCATTAGCCAGAATTTCTTCCCCAGATCTGCACCGCTAAAGCCCAGTGCACGCACAGTGCAACACGAGTAAAAATACACCAAAGGGGACAGCAGCCAACTCGGCCGAAATCGATACTATGCAGGGAACACTGTTGACGATATAACCTATAAATCGACGGGATTGAATAGCTTCCTCATCCTCAGGTTGAGAACATTCATTCGGTGCACACACACACATACATGCAGCCGAAATTAAGGCTACCTTTATTAGATTACTAAATTGATTGTTATGATAATTGCATAGTGCAGAGCCATATTTATAAAAGTATTGATTTAATAAGGATATTTATTATGCATATATGATTGAATAATTTAGAGATTGGTTTAACAGGGATTGATATAATTTGAGACTTGTACTTAGTCATTTGGCAGGAAACTAATTTACAAGAGGCATTGTACACATTGGCTGGAGCCACATGTAGGTAGACGTGTGAGAAAGAGACAGATATCCCTTGTACCCTTACTGACGGCTTGCGCGCTGACCCTTTCTTATACAAGGCTGAGAGATATAAAAGGGAAAGAGATTCCTTTGTGAGGTCATGGAATTTTTGCCCATATGAATATTTAGGAAGGAAATTCGCAGTAATAAAACACAAAAACTTAACAGTCACGTGTTTAGCCGGCGGATGGTAAATCATCGGCAAAGATGAACAAACTAGGAAATGACCGTAATGGGACAGAGTTTGAACAATTAGATATAGCAATAATTTTAAAATGGAATGAAAATGTCAGAAAGGAGGCAAAAATATTTTATTACAGGCAGGCCAGGAGTACAAAGTCTTATGCCGCATATTCAAGAGCGAAAGTAAATGGGGAAAATGCGTGCATTATCTATGAGAACATTTGGCAATCTAAAACTAAGAGAGGAGAAAGAGGTTACTTTAGAAAACCAGCAATTAAGGAAGGTGCCGAAATTTACGATGGGCTGTTCTTGGGAAAATTCACGCTTGTAGGAAGATGGTGATGGTCAGAAGGGGAAAATAATTTTAGCCAATGGGCATCGAATAAAAATCAACGAATGAGGAGAACTTGCGAAACAGCAAATATTTTTAGAGAGACAATATTAAATATATAATTGGGAATATAACAATAAATGAGGCACTTTAATTTAGCGAGAGGCCTGGCGATGATATTGAAAAACAGGAGTACAGGATAAGAAGTGATTTTTGGGGGGGGGGGGTTAGAAGTTAGGAGTTAACAAAGGGAGATTTTGAGCAGTGAGTTGTGAGAGATAGTAGGTAGGAATTCATGAGAAGAATAGTAGCTAGCAAATAGTATGATAACAGATGGTGCAACGGTAATTAGTAAATGCAGTAGTGATAGGAATAAAAGATTGGTGAACAGCGTGCGAGATTGAAGTAGGAGACAGAGTATACGAGTTTAACAAAGTAATGACAATTTTTAGGCAGCGACGAGTAGTCAGGAAATAATCACCGGTATTTTTAGATTTGAATAAACTATTTGGAAGAAGTCAACTTAGTGTATCTTTTGGGCGATATATTTCCTGTCCCCGTGGATCTGAATTGATCCACAAAACACTCCAGAGGACCCTGAGATATAATCCAACAGAATTGCAGCAGACACCACAGCGAGCAGCCGGGGAAACATCGACACCACGACCAGCAGTCAACAACATAATCGCATCCACCACATATACCTAACCGAAACCCGATCCATAATAAACCCACTCCATCTGACGCAATAACGTGGGGCAATAATCATTTTCCAAATCCACACCCCAATTAAATACCGCTGCATATGACTACCAGCGTGGGGCATTAACCATTTATAATCATTTTTGTAAATCACCCAACTAAAACCTGCTGCACACATACACGCACGCACGCATGCACACACAGAGAATATTATGTTAATAAGTAACTACCACTAAAAACATTAAAGCACATTTTAAAACTTTATTTGCAGTTCAAAAGTTGTTATACAGATGATGAAAACTGTAATATGGGAAAAATGTTTTAAACTTAGAGCCTCAGTTTATAAATTATAACTATAATGTATGCAACCAGATGGATCTTACGACCTACATATACTTGGGACATTTCATATCAACGTTACTTCATAATTTCTGAAAATGTGTGATTGCTTATTCAACAGTTGCAATTATTATAAAGCATTAATGAAAATTTATTTCCAAATACTTTTTCTTTACCTGCTGTTTTATTTTATTTTTGGTTGCGAAAACAAGCTATAAATGCTACATTTTCTGAATTTATCCCCATAACTAGCGAGTAGTGGATGAAAGTTGATTTAATCACGAATATATTAAATAAAAGTTCAAAATTTATGTCAATGGCTTGCTTTTAAATAAGTTGCACTTGCGTTTTACTATAAAATTATGTTTCAAACTGTTCAAAGTTAAAAGTAGTCATTATAACATTTAATATATTAACTCAAAAGGTGAATGACTCACAGCACATAAAGTTCTCCAGGGAAGCCTTTAGCAACACTTATAAATGAAGATGATCTTGATAGATCCCTATAGTCAGAATAGGTTTACATCTTTTCCTGCAATTAATGCATGTGATGACGTCGCCAATGAAGACTTAGCGGATGAAAACATCGTTATTAGAGAATAAATCCGGTAGCCAGCTACGACCCTAACTATAGGTGTAACTTTTCATTCATCAGTGGGATGGTTCAGATGGCAACGCTTGGGACACGCATTCAGTAGGCTCCGGGTTCAAACGTTTTGGGAAGGCCATACTGAACTTGTGTTTTTCGTGGCTTCCCCTAATCATGGGATGGATCGTTCCTTTCCGAAAAATTTCCGATCTTATATTTTATTCCGTTGAATCTGTAATAAGGTCGAAAGTGCCAGGAGCGGTGGGTTGGTGTGGTGTAATGGTGGCTTGCGCTTTAAAAATTTATGTTCTGGCCTTTGATGTGAAAGCAGCCTTTCTAAGGAGTTTGAACTCGGCATTATGCTGGCTTTCGGAGTGTTCTATCTGGAAACTTTTTTAGGGACCAAGCCTGCGGCCATGCTCGCCACCCCGTGGATCCCGGCATTATGAGGTCTACCTCTTCTCTTCCGGTTTCTTCACTGGGGTTGTGGCACAAAAGGCCAGTTATTAAGCTAGATTTTTCCATAAATCTTTTGGCCTTAAAACTAAATAATTCTTTTCAAACATACGAAAGATGTGATTAAATATTTTTTAATCAAACGACTGAAACAAAATGAACAACCTGATCATAACGTTACTCATTGAACTCTTAAATCCTAAAAAATATGTCGTTCCTGTCATCCACTGTTAGCCGTACTTACCTAGTAAACTGAAGATCATGGGTTAAATCCTGGCCAGGGCAAATGGAATTTATTCGGATATAAAATCCCAAGAATGCTTTCTTCAGAAGGAATGTAAAGCCGTGGGTCGTATGTTCGTAATTTTTGGCACTATAAGAACATCAGAACTAAAAGCAGAGGACTCTTAGCAAAATTTATCGGCTGTTTCTCGCCCTGAGTTGAATAGGAATTGATGACCTGGGATGTTGAGCATCCGTAAATAAAGCAAATGAACAACTCACAAAATATTCAAGCAACCCACCTGTTATATAGTTGTTTATTTATTACTTAAGAATGAGTTTTGTTTTTAAAAATGTACAGAAAGACAACTTATAGAAACTCATAGAAAATAATGGTTTGTTTCATAGAATTATTATATTTTTAAAATATGCAAAACAAAGAGAAAATTAATAATTTCTTGCCATGTTACTTTCCCTTAAAACTACTCTCTTTAGCTACGTTCTGACTGCGCTGGAATTTACTTAATATGAATTTCAACTAATTTAGTTTAAAAGCTAAAAACTCCACTATCTCAAACCAACTTTTTGTGGCTTATAATGTTCTGTGGTCGTCATTTGTTGTTTCAAGAGGATGTAAGCTGAACAAAAATTTGGTGAACTGTTAAAATAAAATTATAAAGCATTTGTCACATCAAAATATGCAAGTGCATCTGCAAAATATCAGTAAGTGCATTGTTACTTGTTGGTCAGAGCAAATATCCAAACTCAGTTTAATTCATAGTATCGCCATTCGGTTTTAAGTAATAATGAACAAGTGTGCAAAAAAATACTTCATATTGAATAAAATTATTAACTGCTCAGTGTTTTGGTGCTGCTTTAAAGTTGTCATTAGGTAGTGAGATTAACAAAGGTATTATCCGTAAAATAGCCGACTTGAATACAAAGTTGGATAAATATTCAAAACCTATAATATAAATATTCAAATCTAAAGCACCTGTAAACGATATAAAACGGGTTGCCTCAGCGGGTGTTAGATATATAGCATGAAGATGTTTAAAAATAAATTATATTGCTATCAAAGCTGATAAAAATACGGACATTTTCGATAGTTTTCACTTAGTTTTAATTGTAAAGTACATTGTTGGAGATTTTCAGCATAGGTGTTCTGAATTGTAGTAAATGCTAATAAGCAAGAAATGTGAACAACTGTAGGCATTTATTTAAGCCAACAGAATCTCTTGAATAGTGAAAATTACAACATGGCAACAGAAAAGTTTCAATGCTGTTTCATTCAGCAAATGTGCAAATAAAGAGCATAAAACCTAAGAGATAAATATTTCTATGCTATTTCATTCATTATTATTGCCATTAATTAATTTAAACCTGTAATATATTATGGACGGTCAATTATGAAGATGGTACAATTTTTACAATTTGTCGAATTTAATTTGTCTCACATTCTTCACAAAATTCTGGTTGGCAATTAGTAGAAAAATTTTCCAAAGCTTCGGAAACCCGTACAAACTCATTTAAGTGCATTTAGCACAGTATATGATCACAGGAAAAAGTTAACTAAAGAAAAAGGAATACAGCCACGGTTGGCAGAGATTTTTAAGGCACGAAATCGTAAGAGCGAGGTCTAGTGTTGGTTTTTCTACCAGAATCGCCTTCACTGAGGTGTTTTACAAGTTTCCCCAGTCCAAAAAAATGGCAAGTGTTACAAAAGGTGCCCTAAACTTAGGCCTAGAACATTTCCTTGCTTAAAAACTCTTGTGCAAATATATCATTTTATCTCAAGTAATACCAATGTTTACCGTCTGTGATGTCTCAGCAGAAAAATGGTTTGAAAAGCTATTAAAAAGAAAGAAAGAAAGAAAGAAAGAAAGAAAGAGAGAGAGAAAGAAAGAAAGAATGAAAGAAAGAAAGAAAGAAATAGCTGAGTATAAAAAGAAATCACGTACTAAAATGAAATGAAGAATGAAAATTAACTGAAGATATTGTGTTTGCTTATTCTTTCACACAATCCTGCTTCATGTTTTACTATGTTGTTACAAAGTAAAATTATCAATTTCCTTGAATATATAGATAACTGACAATTTGGAAAAGGGATTCATGACTAAGGGAAGAAATTGTTATGATTACTTAAGAGAATAAAAATGGGTGAGAGGATATTGAATGCATTCCACCATAAAAATGTCGGTATGTTGATAGGGAATGAAAATATTTTTAAATAGGGCAGCAGAATTTTGTTAAAATACTGCGATGGAAATAAATAGTAATTACAAGTTTCTGGGCATCTGAGGGTTACACACCTGTTTAACTTAAAAGGGTTTGACAGCTACTGTGTTTAAATAGTATCTGAAACGGTAATGCAATTCGTAGTGTTACAAAAAAGACTGATAAAGAGAACTTGCGGCGTTGTATAAATGAGCAAATTTGAAGGTGGCGTATCGGCCACTCGTAATAGAGATTGCGGTAAACATTCAAAGAAAACTTTGTAAAACTGTTACAAAGTGTGTCTACTGAATCTGAAAGATAATTCTTGTGTTTTATATATATATATATATATATATATATATATATATATATATGAATATGTTTAGTTTCTATTATCACTGAATCACTGGGTGAAATAGAGTTTGTTCCACCATTTCGTACAGCCACGAGCTGCAACTAGTACAATGGAGTAGAGTCCGAGCTTTGACAGGATATTTATTAATGTGAAACTAAGCTGCGAATTCACTTGGCGAAATGATTCATATAGAATGATTACGTGCAAGAACCAAGTACTGCACAACGGGGTCATTGAAAAGAATTGAATTGAATAGTCACGCTAAAATATTGAGAAAATAAAATACCTTGTCATTTACGTATTTAAATCAACTTAACTTTAATTTTTAAACACCGTTTGTATATAGAATTAGTTCTTTGCCGCTCTATCACGAGTCGCTTCTTTAGGAATAAATCCCTCACAATACAGAAAATCTTAGGTAGGTCTCTGGGGTATATGGAATCAAATGAGAGAGGTTCGTGGTTCCGTGCTTGGGGGAAGACATGATACATCATTTTGTTAGAGCTTCAAAATGGAATCCTGGGTTTAAATCCTGCACATGATCCATATTTTTCAAGTCTGACTTTGCTTTCCCATTTAAACACCATTATTGCATTAATTGTCTGTAATTACATTAGTTATCTGCCATTTCAATGTCTGTACTGTCAATATTTGTATTATAGTCCTCATTAACAATTCTTTGTTATCATGCACTGCAATGCCGCACTTTCCACTTCTTAATATTTACATTCTCAGAATAACGATGCAATCAGTCTTTTTCTTGTAAAAAAAACTCAAGCTGAATAATTATAAACCTCACAATTGATGTGCTAAACGTGATGAATGATCGGGATCCCATTGTGGCGGTGGTAAATAAAGAATGAGGGTTAAATCACTATATGTATCAGAATGGAGGGAAAGATTTTCGACGGATTTGATTGCTTTGGATTATAAGGGGTAATGTGATAGTTCTTCTTCTGCGATGATATGCCCACTGACTTATATTTTACCCGGCTGTTGAGACTCTGCTGCTGGATATTTTTGATCCTGTGACCATAGGAAAAGGGAGTCTTGGATATTAATAACATTTTTCGCTATGGGAGATGGAACATAATTTATTGTTCATACACTATTGCACATAAAACGTATTGTACTATTGCACTCAACTAATAAAGATCGTCCTTTTAATAATTTTTGAAACCTACTACAGCTTTCCACTACCTGAACTGAACTGTTAATGTCCTTCCATTGATATGGCCCTGCTGAATACTTTTGCAAAACTGACCTCAAAATTGCAAGACTAATTAAACATGGCCCACGTGACTTTTTACATGTAGAATTAATTCAAGCAGTTGGTTTCTTCCCTTGAAGAGGTTATTCGCCTGTCTTTTCATTCCTGTAGTTTCCTGCCATATGACTTTATTATGCCTACCCTGCTTTACAATTCTCTAACAGAATATAAATAAACATTTTTTCCACGGACCTTGCTTAAGAATTTCTTCCAGAAAATATCGGTTTGCCATGTCTTTGCATCTTCTATACAAACATTGTTAAAATAGGCAACAGAAATGTCCAGGTCACAATTTATGGATAGGAGCAGCTTTCTGCGCTCTGATAAGATTGATTATTGTTTAAAGGGCGCAAAACATCAAAGGTCATTAGCGCCCAAACACATTAAGAACTGATCAAAAATTAAAATGTCTACACCCAAATCCAACGTAGAAAAGGGCATTAAGCACATTGGGCAATAACCATAATAACCCCAAAAACAAATAACAATGGTAAAATAATAAAAAAAAATACGAGACTGTTACTAAAACAAGGCTGAAGATACAAAATACAACAGTCTTACAATGATCTATAAAGGTAACATAAAAACTGCATAACAAAGAACAAGGGCAATATGGTCAACAACAAACAAGACTGGTATTAAAACACAACTGCAACAGCTCAAAACATAACAAACTTATAATGGTCTAAAATTGTAATAAATACACCCTATAACAAATAACAAGGGTCATTCAATCAACATTAATAAAAGACTGGTAACAAAGTATCAGTAAATGCTGAAAACACAACAACCTTAAAATAGTCTAAAAAGCCATCATGAGTAAAATAATATAACCCTACACCTTACTCCAAAAACCACAAACACGGATAAAACGGAGACTCGCTCAACAGCAACCTCATCGTCTGAAAGTAAGTCCTCAATAGAAGAGGCCAAGCCTAGAGAAAGTCTAAAAGCTGCCAAATGACGGCATTCAAGTAAAATGTGACGCACTGTAAAGGGGTGGTCACAGTGAGGGAAAGCTGGAGCTGGTTGACCATTTAAAAGGTGACGGTGACTGAAACGGCAGTGCCCAATTTTCGAAAGTGCTAAAATAATTTCTTCGCGACGAACTGCACGAGAAGAAGTCGACCAGTTAAAAGGGGCGGATTTACATTCACAGAGCTTATTTGTAGGGAGTAATTTCCACTCCTCGCCCCAGCGCGAGAGAATGACTCGCCGTAAAGAATGTTTAAAATCCCACAAGTAAAAACGTTGCTCGAACTCTAATAGGATGGATTTTAGCTGCGAAATCTGCGGCCTTATTACCCGGAATTCCCACTTGTCCAGGAACCCATAGCAGTGTCACCCTGATGCCAGAGTCAAGAAGCGTTACCACTGAATCCTGGACATTCTGTACAATAGGGAGGAAGTTGTACAGATTTCTAAAGGATAAAACGCACTCAAATAGTTGGAACAAATGACACTCTTCCCCAGCCCCTGGTCAGAAATAAATAAAATCGCCCGATATATGGCATAAAGCATCGCCATAAAAATAGATGTCGCATCGTCAAGAACAAATGCAAAACTTTCTCTATTAAAAACAAAGGCACATCCTCTTCCAGTGTCAGATTTCGAGCCGTCGATATATATATATATATAAAATGAAATGCATTAAAGGAAGAGACAATCTCGCTAAAATGACGACGAATAATAGGTGCTGCGGTGGAAGATTTTGAACAGGACGTAAGCCCAAGTTGAACGGGGGTTTGCTAAGAGCCAAGGTGGGAGGAAGTTTCCCCGGCTTAGAAAAAGGCAGGTAATTCCTTGTCCAATGTCTCTAACAGCTCCCGAAAAGAAAGACAACAGGCTTAGGAATAAAAGACCGACCAGCGTAAAATTGAGCGAGAGACACGCTAAAGAACGGCTCATTCGTGGGATGACGAGGTTGCGCAGCCAGTCGTCAACCATATGCAGAAAGTAAAAGATCTCTACGATAAAACAACGAAAGTTCTCCAGACTCTGCACATAAACTTGACACAGGACTGGTTGGGAATGCTCCAATGGCGACACGGATACCCCGGTCATGAATCGAGTTAAGGAGACGAAGAACGGAAGGTCGCCCTGAGCCATAAACTACACAGTCATAATCCAGTTTTAACCGGATTAGAGATCGATAAAAAAGTAAAAGAACAGCCCTGTCAGCTCCCCTAGAAGTGCCACTTAAAACATGTAAAATACAAAGAGAATGTTCACATTTGCCCTGAGTTGTGCTATATGCGGTGCCCAGCATAATTTCCTATCAAACATCAAGCCAAGGAACCTTACTTTGTCTGCGAAAGAGAGAGGATCTGGCCCATGATGGAGTTATGGTGGAGCATGCTCCTTACGGCGCCAGAAATTCATGCATACGATCTTCTCTGCGCAGAAACGGTACCCGTGATTTACACTCCAAGAGTAACGGCAGTCGAGACAGCATTGCAGGCGGCGTTCCAAAAGACAAGTTCTCCGAGAGGAAAGATAGATGCCAAAATCGTTAACGAGCAACGACGCTTGTATTCCAGGCGGTAAACACTCATTGATGGAATTGATAGCAATAGCTAACAGTGTGCAACTAAGTACCGAGTCCTGAGGTACACCGTTCTCTTGAGTGAAACTAGATGATGAAACTGAACGCATGCGAACATTAAAAACCGGTCTTTCATAAATTCCTGAATAAAACAGACATACGCCCACGTATATGCCAATCGTGAAGCATTCGGAGGATACCGCTTCTCCACAAATACCATACACTTTCTCCAGATCGAAATATACGGCTATCGTTTGGCACTTCCGTACAAAACCGTCCATTACATGGGTTGTTAGACACACAAGATGGTCCATTGAGGAGCGATGACGCCGAAAACCACACTAAGCGTTGGTTAATAAATGCCTCGACTCTAACCAGCACATAAGCCACCCGTTAATCATGCATTCCACCATCTTGTAGACGCACCTGGTGAGAGAAATCGGACGGCAACTGGAGGGAAGATGTGGGTCCTTTCCAGGCTTGGGTGGCCACTCGCCAAGCGCTAGGAAATGTGTCATTGCACCAAATAAAATTAAAAGTCTGTAACAAAAAAGCCTTGCCTTTCGCTGACAAATATTGTAACATAGCAACATGAATACCATCTGGACCTCGTGCTCAGTGTCAAGAGTTCTTAAGGGCGTGCTCCGTTTCCCTGGGGGTAAAGAGGACATTATAGCACTCCTGCTGGTCGCAGGCAAAACAGAAACCCTTCCCCACGACCTGCTCCTTTAGTGTGCGAAAAGAAGAAGGGTAATTGGTGGAGCTCGAAATATCAGCGAAAGTACGTCTTAAAATATTGGCGATATCAATCGGAGTAGTAACCACTCGATTTGATAATCTAAGACTGGGAATAGGCGTAAATCTAGGTTTTCCCGCAACGCGGCGTAGTTGCCCAAACTACAGTAAAAGGCGTTGTGCGGTTAAAAGAAGAGGTAAAAGCAATCCAAGACGACTTTTTGCTATCCTTAATGACTCGACGGCATTAGTCGCGCAGGTGTTTGTAGCGAATCATGTTTACCGGAGTAGGGTGGCGACGAAAAACACGTAGAGCACCTCGACGTGCAGGCAACGCATCCCGGCATTCATCGGTCCACCAGGGAACCGGTAAGCTTCTGGGGTGGCAAGACGACCGGGTAATAGCCTGATCTGCGGCATGAGGGATGACCGTTTCGAGGTGCTCGATCACGGCGTCGATGTATGAGGTGGCAATTCGCCTTTGCAGTAAGCCATCTCAAGGCGCACTGAGAATGTGCGTTTGAAGAGAGTACATGTATCTGAAACGGAAGGGGGTCACTAGAAAATAAATAAGTGGTGACATTCCAATTAAATGTACAGAGAGTGGGGTAGAACAAATGGATAAGTACAAGTATGAAAAGCTATGAGTGCTGTCAGAAAGAAAAGTAGTGTTGAGCAGTACTATATTGTGACGAACCAAAAAGTCGGCTATAAGGCTAGCCCTCGCACACTCCGTGGTGGAACCCCATTGGGGATGGTGCGCATTGAAATCCCCCAAAACTGGGACAGGGGGTGGTAGTTGAGAAAAAAGAAAATCAAGATCAGCCGTGGTGACTGTACTTGACGGAGACAAATAAATACTGCAGTTGGAAAAAATAAGGCCAGAATAGTGAACTGTAGCTGCAGCAGTTTCTAAAGGAGTTAGCTGTAATGGAGTATAACAGTTTAGTTACTCTTTTATTTGTCAATATAATATCAATGTCGGATATAGCTCCTGCTCTATTATTTTAAGTGGTTGGGTTGCATTACTTGTTCTGTACGATTTAGCTGTAGCTCCGCTATTACCTCCTCCTGCATTTTTCCCCCTTTGTTCTTATAGTTCCTGTTCTACTAATGGCAATGTACATTAGCATCCATCATACATAACAGTAGAAGTTTTCTATAATGATTTTCTATATCTCTTATTCTATTTATATATGATTCTGTGTTTTCGCTAATTTGAAAATTCCGATTTATTAAATACAAATTCTCCCTCTAAGTGCTTTTTCTATGCAATTTGCATGTATGCCATTTAGTTGCATTATTTCCGAATTAATAAATACAATGACAGTCATAAAGTTTCCTTTATCTATTATAGTTCTAAAGTTCGCCCATATATGTGCAGGCCTACCCTTTACACAATATAGTCCCTATTTGCACATTATATGTAACTGCAGTTCTTCTGATAGCCTTCTCCAACATGATTTGTGTACTTTTTGAGCGTTTATTTACCATATTTTGATAAAGTTAATTAATTCCATTAATGGTGATAGGTATGAAAATGACTCTTTGACCAGTTTTTTT
This sequence comes from Metallyticus violacea, assembly GCA_030762175.1. Taxonomy (NCBI): domain Eukaryota; kingdom Metazoa; phylum Arthropoda; class Insecta; order Mantodea; family Metallyticidae; genus Metallyticus; species Metallyticus violacea. The sequence continues at coordinate 133,281,982 of CM060846.1, forward strand.
TTTTTTTTTTTTTTTTTTTTTTTTTGAATGTTATCCTTCCGTAACTAAGTACGAAATTCTGATACAGTTCTTCCAAGTTTTAATGCTCTTTCAAATGCTACCTGTAATAATTTCTATAAGTGATTTGTATCTGTAGGTAGATTTTTGTTCTTAATTTTAACCATTTAGCTGCTTCTGAAATTGAAAACGTTATATACTTTCCTTTAGGGTGTCATTTTCTAGTTACTAATCGCAGAGCTGTTAATATTGAACTTCTCTCTTTTAGTCTACTTAATTTTAATTTTATTTCCAATTCGTCATAAATAGTTTGTTGATTGCGATTTGTTAATATGTTTCCTTTATTTGAATGAGCTGCATTATTCTCTTGTTCCTTGTTATTGTGCTGCCGGAACGTGTGTTACCGAGTCGCCATCTTGCTAGATAGTTGAGTGAAGTACTTACATACACAAATGCCTTCTGCCTTTTCTGTACAGAGATTGTCTGTTCGTGGCTTTGGGCATGGGATACTTGACCGAGAATGGTCCTAAGCAGCCACTTTATCATTTGTATATAAAAACGTATCTATTCAATTCTTCTGGATTTTCTTTTGTGCGATTGCTGTTACTTTTGTTTCCATTTGTACATTTACTGTATTTGTACACACACACACACACACACACACACACACACACACACATATATATATATATATATATACATATATGTGTATATTTATTTAAATTTTTCATTTTATCTGTTCTTTGCCTCATCATCATGTTATAGGAGTGGCAGTAGTTGTTCTCTTCTACTGTTTCACCCGGCCATTTCTGATTGGTTATCTACTTTCCATAGCAATGATTATGACAACTCTTTTAATATTCCTTCTTAAAGAAGATGAGTTTGTAGATGTCCATAAAATTGTCCATGAAATATGAGTTTTTATTATTTCTTTTTCTTCCTTATTTATTTCAGCTTTTATAAGTGTATATACTTGTTAATTTTTACTCGTATTTCTGTTATATTTCTTTTTTTTTTTTAATGCTTTGAAAATGTCTTAAACATAGAAATTCCTTTTTGCTTCATTAATTATTTTTAAGTCAGTATCTGCATTCGTTTAAATGTATTACAATATTCCTGTCCTTCATCTGAAAGAGATTGTATACTATCATCTTCTTTCAATTCACTATTTAATATTAGTTGTAGGGTAGTATTTTTAAATGCAAGATTACTCCCCCAGAAAGACTCTGCCATCTCCTCGTGCCCTCGCGCGTCATCGGTTAACTTACTGCGTGTGCAGAGATGAACCACCAGCATATGAGCCAACATAAAGAAGATGATAGATGTATGACAGGAATCTGGGTCGTGAACGAAATTAAAGTCCCATGAGAAAACGGTATAGGGTGACACATATTTATGAAATCTGAAACTGTGACATGGTATACTACAATTCAGTCTGTGATGAAAAGGGGCTTTTTAGGACTATGTTAATCAGTTCCTGAAAACAAAGACCGAATCCTGAGGTTGACTCAACATCTGTGACACTGCTACTAAGAAAACAGAATATGTCACCGGAAGTTTGGAAAAATAATACATTGCACTGATACAGACACTATCGAATACAATCCTGGCAAGCGTGATTTTATAAAGGCTATGATAAACTCCTTTTGGTGAAAATATGGCCAGCGAGACAATATATTCACTTGTGAGCTTGTCGGAGATAATTCTAAGCTCATAGGTCAGATGAATGATTCAGTTGCGGAGGCACAGTCTTACCTGCCTGCTCTAGAGGAGTTGAGGTACGCGGTATGGAGGTATTGCTAGCAGGATCCTAAATTAAACTGTATGCATAACATAGATATAGCAGCTTACACAACGGTACAAGCAAATATAGCTTTATTCCCATATTAAGAAATTGAGAGAAAACATGTATTATTTTCACACCGATTTTGTATTACTATGTACAGAACGAATGCCGTCCATGAGACCATTTGTGGACTGTATGAGAGATGAATTAGAAATACGGTAAAGATGCACATACCTGTGGTCATGCATCCATCGGCAAAAAATGTTATACGATAGTAATTATGTATGGTGAGAAAATCCAATCCCTTTCTAAAATTTAAGGCACCATGCTAAATTCTGGAAATATGAAAAGTGCGAATGCCCGTGTCACATTGAGGAACAATTTAATATCGGTGGTTCTGAAAGGTACACGATTTTGAAGAAATTCTTGTGGTCAGTATTTATCGAACCAACTGTAAAAATCTTTAGGATGGTGGTGAAGAGTCGTGTAATGGCAGTAAACATACCGGTAAGGGCATAGAGGAAGACATGCATAGATGCCCCTTCAACAGTCATTTGGTTGGTTATGTGACAATTCCTAAACACCATTACTTGAAACAATTTAATTTTCCGTGTAACATGTTAATTGCTGGTCCTTCGCGTTCTAGAAAATCAACATTTGTGGAAAGTTTAATTAGAAATGCTCGCGACATGTTTGATAAAACCCTTAAAAATAGTATGGTGGTGTAACCCGCCGGAACATTCTCCGAAATCAAATCTATGTTTTGAGACCCATAGAGGTACACGAGATTTGAAGATTGTTAGCGAAGGTGATTTGGTCATTTTAGATGACATATTGCACGAAACAAGACAAGCAAAATGTGTAAAATATTTTCAAGATATATTCCCATCATAAGTGTGTTGAAATGATTTGCATGCTACAAAACAAGTTTATACAAGGAAACAAATTTCGAACTACATCACTAATTACATTGTTGTATTTTAAACCAATACAGGCAGAAAGCAATTGAAAGGTTATATCAGCAGAGCAAACCAAAGAACTCCAGGTTTCGGTTATAGACTTTTGAGAAGGCTACAGAAAATCCAGTGCTGAACTACACTCAATACACGCCTAATAGTCATATGCATTGAGAGGTGGCTAAGTTGTTCAACAATTAAATTATACATTAGGGCATTATTGAAGAGATACTGCGGAAATGGATGGTTTTATCAAGTAAGCTAATCGAATACCTTTTTTTTTTTTAAATCATGATTGTAAGGTTTATAAAAAATAGAAGAAACATCAGTTCATTGTAACTTATATAAATACTGAAAAATTATATTTAAAGAATGTGACAGCATATTTGTAATTAAATACGTCAGGATCACTGTATATTTCTTATAATTCTATATAAATAACATTGATGGGAACCTTGTACATAACGAAGATACTGATCAAATTTTCCTTCAGATGAGGCAGATGATAACGAAGAAAGTTTTGACACAGGTAATGACGATTATGTGCTTTCAAATTGCGAAGTAGAGGAAGAAAATGACAAGTTAGAAGAGAAAGATACAGTAGATTATATCACAGATGGGCATAATGATCTTCCAGTAAGTAATGCTATTTTGATGCAAGATCATTTCACAGAAAAAGATGGAATGGTTTTGTCCATAGAGTCTCCTGTTAATTGACATCAAACGTTATATCATAATATTGTTCGTAACAAACCAGGTCGTAAAGGAGAAACACCCACTTCAATAAAACGTGATTTAAATATTATAATAATCCCAGAAATTATTTCTGTCATGTCAGGGATACAAAGAGAGAGGCAAAGAGAGTGTAAAAGAGTAGAATGATTGTAACTATAACAGTATTCCCAAAGTTTGAAAAGAATTTATTGAGGAAGAATAAAAGTTTCATATAGGTTTGCCTATATCTAAGGGAACATATATAGCAGAAAGGGAGAGCTTGATTGAACTGTGGAACAAAGAACATAGTAGATCTGTATTAGAGCAACGATACTCCCAAAAAGATTCCAAGCTATTAGGTACACGCTTTATTTTTTTACTTTTTAATATTATTTATGTTTTATTTTACAAGAAAACTAGGGCAGAACGAAGAAAAGACGATAAATTAGCAGCATGTAGAGACACCTGGGAAATGTTTATTGAAGGTTTTCTTCCTATAAAACATCGGCTTTCACACGACTGTTGACGAACAACTTGTGGCCATTAGGGGGAAATGTCAATTTTGTTAGTACCTGAAAAGATGGTGGATCTCCGATTCTAGAAATGCTGTTCCATTGAATGGGCTTGTTTACTTGAGAAAACAATCTAATTAACCAGTGATATAAATGAGGGTTATAGAGTTGTAAAGGGTCTAACAAAGAAATATATCAATAAGGGTTGCAATATTGTAGTGGATTATTTTTTCAGTATTATGCCATTAGTGAGAGGACTACTGGTCGTGAAAACAAGTATGTTGAAACTGTGAGGAAAAATAAACAGGAAATGCCCAAAGAATTTCAATCAAATCATTCGGAGAAATACATACACCTCTCTTCGGATTTTCTTGGTAAAGAGAGTAAACCAGAAATAATGAAACATTATAATAAATACCAAGGAACAATTACACAATGGATCAACTTGTGGACACGCACAGTGTGAAATGCAACAACAAACATTAGCCCTTTGTATTGTTCTATAACATGATTGACAGAGGTTATCGGTATGATTATATGATCTATGTTCTACTCATAAGCGGCGACAATTTCTGCTATAGCTAGGAAGACATATAGTGCATCATTGCATCAACAGTACACTCAGTACTAGAAGATGCTTGCAATGGGGAGCAAAATGTGGTCTTGCAAAATGTGGTCTTGTTGGCATTAGATATTACTGTGAACCTCGAACACACAATATGGATTTACATCAACAACAAAATAGGAAGAGACAAACGTGCCCCATATGTCCAAGAAGTATGAACAAATACAGTAAAACTTGTGTCAGTAATAATGAAAAAAAAAAAATTGCCTGCAGTTCCCATTCCAGGAAAGTTGCAATTTGCATGGATTGTGAATGAAAGAATGTATTCACGTATTTGAAGTAGAAGTAGACACACTTTTTTCGTTTAGGCTGTTCCCCCCCCCTCTCTCTCTCTCTTCTTTCTTTACTTATTTTTCTGTCCCTCCTTTTATGAGTTTAGAATTTACATTTTTCAAAGTTTAAAACAAAAGCTTAATATTTTCTATGTCTCATAGGTATTAAAAGGGTTTTGAAGCCCTTCAAGTATAATGTTGATTTGAATCACAGATTCAGAGTGGTATGATAAAAAAGTTACAGTTAAAGTTCATTAGTGCTAATTTGTATAAGTGAAATGCAACATAAATATAGTAATAAATAATAGTTAAATGTTGTCATTATTGTTGTTATTATTATTGTGAAATTTAGTTTTTTCTTGAAGATAGAATTAAACATTTCACCAAAAGGAAAGTCGGTCATGGTGGTGTAGTGGTTGCCATACTTGCCTGCTAAACCCAAGATCGCGGGTTCGAACCCGGCCAGGACCGATGGATTTTTTCGGGCGTAAAAATCCTAAGTATGGCTTCCATCGGAAGAGAAGCAGGTCCCGTGTCGTACATTTGCGGCACGAAAAAGAACCTTAAGCCTGAACGAGAGGTCTCTGAGCAAAATTTGTCGGCCGTTTCACGCCCTGAGTTGAATGGGACGCTGATGACCTGAGCTGTTAAAGAGCGTCCATAAATAAATCAATCAAAAAGAAAAAACAAACAAACAAACCGGAAAAGAAACGATCTTCCACCAGGAATTATCACGTAACCAGCATGGATAATCTTTGGGAAACCGATGAAATGTAATGTACGACATTAATGAGCACAACAACCCATACGTTTACATCTTTACGCTGTTTGATGTTTTTTTTTTTTAAATATATTTAGGCGATGTCACTAAAAACAAATAAGGCACGGATATTACACAAGCGTTTAAAACTATGCCTTCTCATTGTATTCCTAAACTTCTGCAACCGATTAAGGAACCGAGTTCACAAAAATAAAATGTTTAAACATTTATTTATAAAACATAACGTAAATCATTACAAGACAAAAATTAATATCAAAGTCAGCGAGTTGAACGCTTCAAAAGGTACTTAAAAATGAAAATGTGGAAATATACCCAACACGCAGTTTGTGGACTTGGTTCCATTCTCTAGACAGCAGAGAAGAGCTATGGAAAGGGGATTTTTATGAACGACACGCCAAAGTTCAAGGCTGGCTCTGGACATCCTCCCAATTCATGTTCCAAAGCTATGCCTAAATCACCTAATATCCATACCTAACTCTCCGTTGACATCAATTCTGCCAATTGCCACATGAAAATATGCATCTTGTTTACATTTTAGTTTTATCACGATCTCTCGCCAAGCTGATAGGATTCGAAACCTATACTAGCGTTGTACTTTAGGAAACTGCTAAACACGCCCTAGATCCGTACATGGGTTTCACTTATGCATTTTCATTCATTGCAATTTCTAGTGCCACAAGGGGTGGGCGGTAATTTTGTGAAGTAATTGAAAGCGTCCCTATAGAGTATGATAAGCGAGACGACACATGCATGACAGTTTGAAAAGTCCTTCTTTCCTCTTAACTGCGTACCTTTGATGCAGCAGGATTTTAAATTTGTAAACATATATTTAAGGAACAAATAGGACAATCTCTTGCCAGTTATAGACGATTTTCCTCTATTATAGTTCTAAATTTTCCTCCAAAACAGAAATAATGGATCTGCGTATCATCTCCCGATACTATTTAAATGAGGTTGGATGAGCATGGGCCCACAATATTTCATTTGGAAAAAATTAAACTTTATCAAAAGATAGCGGTCTGTCCTGTGCTCTTGACAGGCTTTTCATAACAGTATTGGCATTTTTTAAGATTGGGGCAAAAGCGGTCTGGAAAGAGGCATTAAAAATAATATGCTTAATGACGTGGCTGATTCCGGAATTTCCCAGAAAATATTACATTAAAGATTAGATAAATGGAGATGGGGTATAATCTTAAGGGGAAAGCGGACGTAAAGATAGATTCTACGATGGCTTCAGGAAACAAACGTCAATTAAATGGAACAAAACGAGAGCAGAAAAAAGAGTCCAAGACTAAACGAAGAAGACAAAGACGTGTTTTCATAATAGTTAAAAAATATTCTTAGGAATGAGAGAGCACAATTACATTTCTTTAAATCCAAAAAACAAAAACCCTATAAAATGCACCTATCATATTTCATTACCCTGGCAATGTAGACGATTACCTTGACATGACTCACGTAGTACTGTAGTCGTAGGTATGAATAGTCAATCTCGAGGGAAATATTTTCAAAGGTGACGATGCAGTTATCTTTGTATAATGTTCTAGGCCCGTTGTGTTAACTAGTATATCACTCAACAATGTCATCGTTTCCATTCCCCAGCGAGAATACACCCCATAGAACGTACGTTAAAACGTTGCTCAATTATTTGAAATATGCCATTAACACCAGACTACAGCCCTCGTTCTGGAAAGAGTATACATGAAAGAGCAATAATGGACACGTGTATATTCAATTATGGATTTCTGTCGTGTAGTGGGTTTACCAAAGGAAGCAAGGTTGTAAGGGAAATCTCTCCGATACATTCTTTAATCTGTAAAATCTCTGTTGAGTTGAGTAACGTCAGTGCCACCATTAAACTTACCACACCTTCACACAATTTTCGTCTCTATTTGGAGATCAAAGTGTTTACAGGCTACACGAAAATGGAGTCTGCTGGACTGTCAAAGCAGTGAAACATTGTTCCACTATAAAACTTGTCCTTCAGGTAGTGTTAGCAAAGAGTAACGTAAAGTATCTTCTCAAAGATTTCCGTATTTAAGCCTTCAAAATTTCAAAGAGAATTAGTACCAGGACTTTCAACGACGTTTTCATAAGGCAAATTCCCAGAAGAGTGCTTGTGGCCATGGTCAACGACCAGGCATACAACGGTAACGTTAGTAAAATTCCATAAAGCTTAACATCACTTTCAAATTAATTCGTTTTAAAGGTATGAACGTACAGCCTTTTCCCCCACAACCATACAGCCCGATTTTGACACCGTTTTTTCTCCAATGATTTCAAACTCTTCGCGATGTATTCGGAATTCACTTCAGGGACGAAGGTCATTCCATTTCAAATGAACAATTTTCACCGGCTACACCATTATGGCTTTGATGTAACATGCGATATGAGTGCCAAGGGTCTTATATTTTACGGCAACGCTACAGCATTGTATGTATCAAACAATCTTCATAACATTTAATCTGTTGGTGTTGGCCGAGGTTTATCGCAATGTAGAAATCGATGATAATATAATCATGTTTTAGGCGTGAACGGGTGTGATCAACTATCCTCGCTAAAATACATATAATTGACAACTTCCCATAGTCATTGTCGCACAAAATAAGGCAAACATTAGAACTACATCTTTGTTGCAAAGAACCGGCAGGGAGAGCATTTTGGTAGCTATTGAATGGTCACTTTTCACACCATTTTCTCAATCAAAGCTGTGGTATCCATTGGACTAACTAAACTAGAAGTTTCAAGGCAAGGCACTACCAGTGGCCATTACGGCATTTATTACCTATCTCATTGTTGCCAGAATTTGTGCAATGAACAATTCTTTTAAAATTTCAGGATAAGCGGTTTTAAGCATAACTATATTTCATTGAAAACCTACAAAGATGTACGTCTGGTTAAGTGTTCGCAAGCTACTCATGGAATCTGCAAATCGGTAAAGGTTAGTATCGCCACGAATTATGACTTTTTATGAATGAATAGCGCATTTATATTCTGCTTCCAAATCTGATATTTTTTTTTATTTTTAGAAGGTGCTTGTGACAGTAGAAAAAAGTTGCAGTCTGAAGCCAAAATCATGCGGGGCTCACACGTGGGACCTATATAGGATATGTTCCTTTAAATCTCAATTAGACCTATTTGGTGTGCGTAGGATTTTTGCCTGTCCCATTGTAAAAATTTTGTTGAGACTATTCGGTAATGTGATCGAAGCACCGCATCAGGTTTGCATTCGACATAGTCACAGGAATTCGTTGAGGCAAAACTTGTTATTTAGAGCTTAGGTTGTCATCTAAAGGTGTACTAACTAAGGAATTGCCTAACCATATTTTTTAGCATGGATTTGGGAGTCTAAATATTATCTTCAAAAAAGATGGGCAATGCATATCATTGAACATGGAGGAATGGAAGACTCTATACAAGCCACCCTCTATAACAAAGAGGTAAAAATACAAAATCTAATTATGGCATATCAAAAATACTTACTTCACACCCACTCTTCCGGTGAATCGTTTGAGAAAATGTATTACACTCATTACACCAGGTAAAATCGTTGTGCTACGTTTACAGGGTTTCTGCAGATCCTTCAAATCCTTCCCAGGGCTGGTTTTTCCTTGCGTGGAGTTTTTGTTCTTGGGATAGTTTACAGTACACCTGCATGCTCAAACTTGCTTTTGCTTGTATGATGTCATATGGCTTTGAGGTAGTCAAACTTAGCAGACAGTGTGACATCAAACGCCTTTAGGGCTGTTTGCAGCATACGCAGGAGTTCTTAAGACCATATGTTATATACAGTTGTGTTATATTCGATGATACAGAAAGACGAGGATACTGTGCCAAAGTTTCTTCGAAACGGACGAAGCCTCACCACGTGGAGCACGAAGAAAGTAATCTATCAGTGAAAGAGGGCAACGCCAGATTTACACTTAATTTACCTATAGATGGGAGTGCTGTGTGGGAGGAGCTTACACCAGAAGCAAAATAGGTTTACGCTGCTTATCATAACTGCAACCAGCATTACAATATTCCCTTTCTTACCACACACATTGAAGGGCTGTTCCCCTTTCGCCAAGCAATGTCCAATGTGCTGAAAAGTCGCGCAACTCTGGTTTTGTTGGCGCATCTATGCGCAGCAGAACATACCGTACATCGTATAAAGTGTCCATACTACTCCAGAACAGGAAAGAAGTATTTTAGCTATACGATTCAACAATCATACCCCAAAGCTTGTCAACCAACTCAACTCCTTTACTTTTGCATGGTGTACTACCAGGTTTTCATAAAACGTTTATCGGGGGTACGTCGTAAAATTCACACCTACGTAGGACATGTTCTGTCAAACGGATCCTGTGGAGATTAGCAACAATCTCATTACCAATCTTCTGTTTGACACCCAAAACTACACCATAACAAATGCGAAGTATCCCACAAGCATCAACTTGCTCTCCACCAAAATCTCCTTCCTTAGCGAGGACAAAACAGTCACCGTCAAACCCTCGTCAACCTTCCAACGTCGTGGAAGTCAGATGCTTGCCTTCGCAAGGGCTTCGCCATGGAATAGACGCTCGTTGTACCGTCTACCTTGATACCATCAGTGAGGCGCCTGCTCCTGACTCTAAGATCACGTTGGTGGGGTTCATCTACATCACTTTCATCGGCCATTCCCTCGTCACCATCTGCATGCTATCCATCCAGGATTAACTCAACAATTTTTGCCTCATGCTACTCGCTTGCGTCACCGCACTTCGAGAATCGAATTACTGGATTCTTCGAAAGCAGCAACGACGCAGACAGTGACGATAGTGATGTTTAACGTTTACTGAATGACACGTGCAAGATATTTGAACATTATTTTTGTGTGTGAAAAAATTTAATTGGGCAACAGAGTGATAAAAAGTGAATAAATATGGACAAAGTTATGTGCGCACACTTTTTCTTGCATTTAATCATGTATAACAACACACACGGTTGTGTGTATATAGTCATAAAAATATGGCTGTTGCATATGCAATACTTATGCCCTGGAGGAATGTCCCTATATTGGTCATGGCCAAGATCACGTGAATCAAGCCACGTTAGACAGGTTGCTACATAGTATGCACTAGTCGCAGTAGAGTAGCTATGGTGGGGACACGTGTGTTTAACATGGTGTAGCATTTAATTTTAAAAGTGATATATAAATACTGGTGAATAAATAAGAAACGGAAGACACAGTTTTGAACAAAGCATGTTGCGGAACACGAACGGTTTTAACCGAGGAATAATTGAATGCAATCGGAATCAACCAAAATAAACCGCTAAACTTGAACAGCAGACAACATTATCTCCATTTTCTGGAAGTAATGCAACATAGTTATTAAATTTAAAACCATATAAATACCATGCATACTTAGCAAGGCAAACCATTTCAAAGAGTACATTATTGCAATTGGTTTTTGAATGCAGATCACAGTAGGAAAATTTATCTAAAATGTCCTTTCTGAACAATGATTCGTGACTTTATGTGAATGGGCATGCGAATATATTACATTGTCTGCATTCGTCTTCAGAAATGGCATTAATTTTGCATGAAACTCCATGATGGCCAGAAATTGTTGTCCTGTATGCAACACGCTAGATGAATAATTAGCGATAATGCATAAACAATAAATGCGCATATATATCAAACACTAGAATTAACTACATCCTTCTGTAGTTGACATAAGAGGAAAATTAGTACTGTTAGTTCCAACAGGATTATGCACATGCAGTTGAAGTACTATTAAAGACTATAAGTACATATATTCTCCTCTTCCAAGAGGTGAAGCCCACCTCCCTTACTAGTGGGAGAACGTGAATATGGTTTTTGCCTTCAGAGCACTGTTATCTGCTTTGACAATTAATTTGCTAAATGTATTTTATGAAATTAAATTGGCACAAAACCTGAATTTTACCCTTATAGATTTTCTTCATTCATAAATAAATTAAATTTGTCTTTCACGTTGCCAAAAGTTAAACTTAAAAATATTATCTCATTAATATTTCCGAATTGTTATAATTTACTCACGTGATTTATCAACGATTGCACATATTTCCGAAGTTATTATTTCATCCTTATGTTGGTTAATCTCTGTTAGTATTATCATATATGTGAGTTAAAAGAAGCAGGTCTGTTGGTCTAATATTAGATAGCAAATCTTTACTTATGTTATTCAACAGATTATTTGTCTTCATTTAATAAAGCTTTATCCAAAATATAGATAAAACTTATTTACTTTTTAAGCTTTTGGTATATAAAATTTATACATATTCACCCTTTTAGATAAACTTTCTCTATTACAAAACACGCTTTTAGAGTTAGTTTTTCAATTAAGTTACAGCGGTTACCAACCACACCCTGAAATAATAAAGGAGCAATATATTTGTAAGATAGTGTGAGAACACAGCTTAATATCGTATTCCCTAAAATTTTCAAGAGAAAACAAGGTGCCTGAGGCAAGGCTGTGAACTCTTTTCGTTACCTTTTATATTTTTGCTGCTGTAGTGTGGATAGATAATCTCAGACGATGTTATCTTTGCCAATGTTATCAGCAGGAAGTTATCTGCCGCTGTGTAACGTTTTGGAAAACTAACATGGGTGCTTGCTAGGTTCGGTGCTATAAAAACAGCTCCTAGAGGTGACTAGTTTGAAATGCTGTATTATGACAGCCTGGTCTTCTCTTCACTGGTTGGTTTCCAGTTTCCAGTTTCATAGCTGAATATCACCCAAAATCTGCGAAGAAAGCCATATGGAAAAAAATCCCAGATAATATTTCCGTCTTACATTGTGTGAACATTGATTCAACCGTGGCTTTAATAGGATTTTCGTTCTTAGCTACAGGAAAACATTGACCAGTAGGCCTGAAAATTGGGACTGTCTGCATATATTGAATGATATCCTGCTTTGTTCCAGAAATTTACTTTTGAATTAATGTTACATTCTTATTTTAGTAGTCTATTCCCAATTTTCTCTGCTCTAAATTAACGGGCATATACTAAAGGCACATACACATGCAGGGTAAACACCGGGTGATGCTATATATAACTCAATTTAGGTATCGGACTTCTATGATGAAAAATATTTTTAAATTTTTTGTAAAGGAATTGAAGAAATATCCAAGTGTACATTTTATACTAGCGCTCTGTTGACGTAAGAGGAGGATAGCAAAATATTAAATTAATGGAAACTGAAAGTGAGAGTGAATGGTAGAAATATAAATAAATTATGGGGATAAACAGGGATAAAATATGTAATATGGAGAGTAAAATCTGTTAGAATTGTGCAAAGGTAACAATTTGTTAGTGTGTAATGGAACTGCAGAAGAATATTTGGAAGGAACATTTACGTTTGTAAACGCAAAGAGGCAAAATGTCAAGACTATACATTGTGTAGGGAAGGGGCGATTGATAACCATATTAATTTTAAAGTATTAAAAGAAGTAATTGGCACTAGTCAATTTCCTTTATTAATAAAATTGCTAGTAAATTAACAGGCGATATTGAGCAAGAAACAAGTAATTAGAGGCATCCAAATCTTGGAATAAAATTGAAAATAAACATTGTAGCAATGAAATTGTTGACAGACAGAGGGTGGGAAAGAAGTAGGAGTAGGGGTGAATATTTAGAAGAGTAAGGGGTAAGTAAATTATGAGAGTAAAGGAGAAAAGTAGGCAAAATGAAACTCTAACTCGTGTCAAAGACCAGGGATTCATGCGGGAAAAATGCAGGTGCGCTGGTTTTGCTAATTCAATAGAGAAACTCCATTGAATACATTATAAAAAGTGCTTTGAATACATGTAAACATATAGCAATGTAGCACAGCTAAATGTGTATACCTATGTATACAAACGAAGTTTCATATTAGAGGGTGATTTGGAAAGAACCCTTCATTATAACAAATAATAACACCTTCATTGGAACAAAATAATGATTTAAATAAATGCAAGTATATAAAGTAATTTATGGATTTGTACACAGTTTATGGAAATAAAGTTTTCAAAACCACGTCAAGCAGATAGCCGTCGCTGTTTACAGGTCAAGTCACAAAACAGTGCCACAATGTATCCTGAAGAACATGGGTAGAATTTTCATTCCTGGTTTGTTCTACAGTTTCTACATTGATTTTAAGATTTTGAACTTCAAATACCCCCAGAGGAAAAAAAATCTTCAACTGTCAGATCCGGTAAAGCAAACGAGCTAGCATAAGTAAAGCTATGGCTTATGTACCGCGGAGCGATTAAATATAATCATAAGTTCCTATTGATCTCCTTGGAACCGAAAATTATAGCTCCTCAGTAATTTCATGTGTATTAATATTATCATTAAATGCTTATTTCATTGGTTAAATATTGGAGCTGATATTTTGTACAAAATATCAGAATTCCTGGTTGATACTCTTTTGTGTTAATTGTCTGCAAACCTTAAGATAGGAAAAGAATTTATTGTTTTGTACAAGTGTTGTATTGTTTCAAACTGACGGATTGTCCCGGGGAAGGCTCCTAAGTTTTAGCAGGTGGAGAAAAGGTTGAGAATTGTTAACATCTGCGAATGCTTTAGAGTGGACATTGACAACGTATTTTAAAAAAAGTGTAGGCGTGGAGAAAAATAGGCAACCAATAGGCACCGGCCACAAGTGTACGAATCAGAGTGTATAGGCGTAGAAATCTATATTGAATAATCGCCAATCAGGAAACTAGAAGTAAAGTTTGATTGATGGTGATAGAGAAGTATTTTTCGCGAAGGGCTACATTGTGCACCTAAAGATAAAAGAGAAGTGCAGATTTACAAGAATGCTTCAGAAATGGAAATGACAAAACAGTTCAAGACAATAATACAGAACGCCCAAAATTTCACAGAAAGTGAAGATAGGTACCAGAGGTGGGAACATCTTTTGTCTAAGTAATAGCACACAGGTATAAAGGGATAAATGGAGTAGAATAAAAGGCTATAGCCAGAATTTATGATAGGGAAGCGTCTTGGGAAAGGCCAGAAAAAAACAATAAAAACTAAAAGTGTAGGCGTGGAGAAAAATAGGCAACCAATAGGCATTGTCCACAAGTGTACGAATCAGAGCGTATAGACATAGAAATCTATATTGAATGATCGCCAATCAGGAAGCTAGAAGTAAAGTTTAATTTATGGTAGTAGAGAAGTATTTTTCGCGAAGGGCGTGGTTTATTGGTCCAAAAGCCACAGACAGAGATCAGTAAAGTCTCTCGGATACGAATAAGTGAGTCCGGAAGTCGAAGAGTAAAGTCTGTCGGATGTGAATAAGTCATCAGTCAGTCGAGGAGTATGAATAAGTGAGTCGGTCGAGGAGCACTAGTAAAAGAGTAAGATCGGTACAAGAGCAGGTGCAAGTCATATCATAAATCAGTAAGTATGTAAGAGTCAGTGACTCAGTCAGTAGGACGTAAAGTAGGTTCAAGTGTTTGATATTCAGAAAGCTGGAACCCGAGTCTCCACGGACAGTCTCGTCAAATGGATGTATTGAGTTCTTAATAAACTATCAGTTAGAAAGGCTCTTGTGTTTTCCTCTGCGGTCTGTTGTCAAATCCTTCTCGACCCGGTGACTCCGAGTCCCAAAAACCTGCAGTACAGAACCCTGAGATCCTTAACATCCCCAAATGAAGCCCCCATCAGACGGAGAAGCAGTGGACAACAGCGGCGAAAAGACTATTCAACAACCAGCCGCATCCGCCGTACAACCCTGCTTCAATTCGACTACCAGCGAGAGGCATTTGGTATTACAAACTTACGCCCCCGCATACTATAATACCGCTTCAAATTGGCATTCCAACGTGGGGCTATCTTAATTAAAAATACGCCCCCGCTTCCTTTAATACCGCTCCATCCTCAACGAATTTAAAGATTTAATGCATGATACACGCGTTCCTCTCGCGCACTTTTAAAGTAAAGTTAAAGGTGCATTGTTTTTATTATCTCTGCATGCATTAATACTTACGTTGGTCAAAGCGTCTATTTCATGGACATTATAGAATCAAATTCATAAGAAACTATGCACTGTCGCAGGTAAATAAAGATGATTTAAAAGTTGCAATTTAAATAATAATTAAATACTTTAAGTGCATTTATTATGTAATATAGAATTGTAACTCTAACTAGAGCTTTATATATTACAATACCAATTATTTTTTAATAAAACCCCTAAGTTAAGGTATTTTTTACTTCAGTGTAAATAAAAATATTAAACATTCACATATAATAAAGTGCTATACATTTGATAGTTTAAAAGTGTCGGCATTAATAAGATATAAATAGTAATGTATCAATTCTGTTACATGCATAGAAAGTACGTTAACAGTATTGTAAACGATTCTCTAAAAGTAATATATAGCAGTATAAAATATATAGTCGTATATATAAATTATATTAATTTAAAAATGAAACAACCTAGAACAATGTGGCTGAAATAGGAAAAACTAGAGAAGCAGAAATATATAAAACACATAGTAATAAAACTATCGCAATGTATATGTTGTTACTATGTAAGTTTTTGATGAATTTCGGCTTCTGTGGTTTTTGTTACACACACACACACACACACACACACACACACACACATATATATAGAATACTAAAATATATATATGGCTACTAAAAACTTATGAGTATAAGAAAATCTTAAGTTGGTAGCTTACACAATGAAAATAGGGTTGAAATATAATTCTATGCATATGATCACTATTTACATCCCGACAATAATGAATTTAAGATACCGCACTTTTCAAAGTTTCTTAAGAAGGAATTATTGGTCTACAGTTGTACACTAAGTTTAAAGAAGGGGGACGATTAAGTATTGTTCATCAGCTCTGGGGAATTTAAGTAAATATTAATTAATGTACTGAAAGTAGACATTAATTCATTGTACTACAATGCACAATGTAGCTACTTCATCAGTTGCAGAATCATATCTCTCGAGTTACCATTAGGTATAATAATGGCGTATCACTGACGTTCCTTTACTCCTAAATCACCTCGTATATATCTGTAGTTCCTAAACAAAAATTTATAATAGGCAAGCATTAATTTGTAGATCAATAAATTATCTAGTACAAAAATGAGAAATAAGTTGCAATTATAGGCGTTAAATGAAAAAGCCCTACTATTGCCAAAATGTTTTTTCCAAAATGACAAACTTTAAATCCGTAAAGCTATGACTGGATTTATTAGGGGTTGTTATTATGCTTGTTTATTTCTGTTGACTTTTGAAAAATCTATATACATTTTTAATGAACGTAAGTACAAACATTATTTTCACAAAAATCTTACGGTTCATTGTCGTGATAAACTCCGAATTATGTATATTGACAAAATCATTCACTTATACCAGTATTGTACAACTGATTGTCCCCGGGCCATATAACGTTGTGGGATGGAAGTAGTTTGTTACACTCTTTAAAAACTAGGGATTATAGTAAATCCCAACTTTTTCCCATGCATCTTTGAAATTTCGCAATAATCAGTCCTTCAAGTAATTTTAATATATAGTAATATTTGTGTGTGTGTAATTATATGATTTATATAAATGTATTGTAGCTTAGTGGGTATATTTTGAAAAAAGTAGTAATTGTTTTCAAAATAATAGTGTTGTAATGATTATTAAATTTTAAAATTTGGAAAGTGACCCTCGATATATTTTTGGAAAAAGTCAGGCCTTTAACTTAAAAAATTGTTGAATGACACTGACTTAGACCTTCAGGGAGAGCACATTATTAGATCGTAAAATAAAGATAGCTATCTCCCAATAATTGAGCACTGGAAACATTGAAAATATATATATAGAATATATGGAAAAAAAGTATGTAGCTATGACAAAAAAGTACAAACATAATCGTTCTAAGAAGTGTGCGTTTACGAGCCTGCATAACCAAATAATAGACTGAGCAATTAGTTAATTCCTGAGGATGGAGTAAACCGAATTGTCTAAAATTAAAAAGTAAGTACGGAGCATACACTGAATTGAGTTGTATTTTCCTTCAGCTGCATGAGAATATAATCAATACATTTGCTAAACACCAAATCAAATTATATGTACCGCCTGTGGTGCCTCGGTAGTAAAAACGGGCGTTAAACGCCATTCAAAAAAAGTATAAGAATAACTGATGAAATATAAATGGCTAATCTAAAATTTCAATAGATGTGTTAAAGGCATTTAGTCCATGAAATATAGTCCCCCTCGATCTTCACTTTTCGTTGATAATATTCTATGCTAACTAGCGCAGTTCTTCGAACTTGAGAATTAAACTAATGAACACGCTTATGAACGTAGTTCTTCGACTGCTATACATTGATGATGAATTTCAGAATCAAATTCTTCCAGTATCAAATTCAGGCCCTTCTATGTAAAGCTAATAGGGCCCAAGTCAGTAGATTTTGGTTTATCTCTAAGAGTGGTATTTTAAACTTATCCTGCTCCAAGTTTTGGCTTATTGAAGTGGATTGCAGGCTGCATATGTTCTTACAAGTTCCCTTACTTAACCTTTGAAAAATAAGGTATTGTATGTTGTCACCGCTACAATAGGCCAGTTGTACTTTAATATCAGTTTTGTCACAACCATTAATGCCTGTCTTCAGTGAAGTTATAGAATGACAATAGGAGTGAAGATAGGCTACTAGCGAAAAAATGCAAGGGATGTTGAACCACTTTAAGAAATCTACACGGGCACCGCTTTCTCACATTCATCTGTGTGGGAAACTGAAAAATGATGTGTACAAAAGTAATCCTCACACACTTTCTTAATTTATGTGCCACAAAAAATGACAATCCCAACATCTTTTGTGAGAGAGTGAATACAAAATTCTGCTGTTTAATGTGTAGCGTCTAAGTTTTACAATTATGAAGTGTTGGAAAACCGTAAATTCAAGGAAGGAGATGCCTAAATAGGCGCCGAAGGTCGATCACTTTCGAACATGCATTTTGAAAAGTATCTCTCTATACTATGAGGCATCTTTAGCTATAAAATGTAATCATATCAATTACTCTTGATAATCAATTTGTTATTTACAGTGAAGTATTATGACCTAAGGCCCAGTTGCTGCCTGCTGGGGAAGTAACCTGAAAAAGAGGAACAGAGACGTTCCGCGGAATGTTAGTATCTAAATTTTTGCTGAAAACGTAAATACTGCAGTATTTAAAACCCGTGTATAAGAAATTTTGAAAATGTTGCCACTCAGTTGCAATACAGTGCAGATATTCATAGGGAAATTTCTGTATTTAATTGAACTATTCTTCTGTAAGTACACAGAGGTTTGAAACAAGTTTCTTGTCATTGAGAGGACCAATCTCATGTAACTTTTTAACAAGTTATTGAACTATTTCTCTACCTGGAACACGATTATTAGAATATTTTCTTGCAAAACGCCTTTCCACTTCTCTGCGTTTTCACATATGTATTGTATATAAAATTATTTTTAAAGCGGTATAACCAACAAAGAACAATTAGTACACAGTTTACACACAATAAAAGCGCCAGTACCACACGCACAAATATCGCTGACAAAGCCTTCCACGGCAATGTACGGTCTTGGTGACTGGCTTCTCCCAATACTCAGACATGCTCTGCAGGCCTATAACTAAATAAAGCTCACTGTATGTACTCGTATAAAACACTTTTTTATGTGACTATTCGCATGCTTTTAATCACATACCTCCGAGATGTCTTAATTGCATCGAAGCGTTTGATGGAAAAAGAATTAGTTTGTTTTTACGTGGTGCGATACGTTTTAAGTTGAGGTTTTATATTTTTAAAGCCTTCACCATTTAGTGCTATGTAACATGGAAATAATACAATCGCTAAAAAATGTTCAAGAATAAATCAATTCCATGGCACATCCCATTTTATAACACAGTTCTCTAATAATAGGTAACAATATAACAGACCTTTGAAAGGAATAAAGAGAAAAATACTAGCAGAACATTTCCAGTGGGTGTATAAAACCTCAACCAAAAATGTTTGCAGAACATTCTCATTGCAGTTGTTATTCCATTTAGAAATAAAGGCAACTACTCTATGAAATTTGAGAGAGACATTGCTTTAATTTAATGTAAATGTTAAATGTAGTATAAGAAATATATATCCAATTGATATATTATGTCTTTGGAACGCATAGTCCATTTATCTTAGCGAATGAAATGGAAGAATTATATAGTGAAATTGGTAATTAATATCTCCCAGTACTATATACTTTAGAATTTGACACGACCAAACTCACAAAGGACATAACTGTACACTGCTAACATTACGGAGTTGATCCAATACAGCAGCTTTAAAGGGATCCTTTTAATATGTTAAACGAAAATATATCAATATATATTGCAATGGTTAAGTAATGGTTAGAATTTCAGGCAATACAATAGCTGGATCCTTAAGATATGGTCTTCCATTCGCAAGTCCAATCAATTGAAATTGCAGATTTATACAGTGTGATCCGATGGTTTCATGGATACCACTGGAATCTAGGACATTATGAATAACAAGACTATCAGTGAGCATGATACTAACAGTTATCGCCCTTATCACTCAACGGAAAAATTATTCGCTTAATAAACTTTATAATAATAAAAGCGTTTGATTGTATTTTTATCATTTAAAAAATTTGGGAATCGAAAGATGTGCCATTTTACAGCGCATTTGCTTTGTTGTGATAAACTTTTTTCTATCCCTTCCATTTCAGTATGCCACGCCAGGACTGCTTTCTAATTAATATTTGTTTGCCATTAGTTCTTTAGTTTATCGAAAGTTCTGGCAGGCGGTCACATAATCATCCTGCTGGCCTGAGCTCTCTTCTTTGTACTCAATGAAGAGTGGCGAATGAAATAATTTATTTTGACTTTTATTCTAAATATTTAGGTATGGAGACCTCTTTGATGGATGATTTTATTTTATTTATTTATTTTTTTTTTGGTTTATTTACGGGCGGCCTTTAACATCTCAGTTTATCAGCGTCCCATTCAATTAAGGGCTTAAAATGGGCAGTAAATTTAGCTCGAAGGACTCTTTTATCCGGTTTGAGATTCTTTTACGTGCCGTAAATCTACCAAACGGAACCCACGGCTTTACTTTCCTTCCAAAGGAAGCCATACTAAGGATTTTAAGTCCAAAAATATCCATTACCCTGACCGGGGTTGAACCCACGATCTAAGCGCTATGAGACAAGTATGGTTACCGCTAGACCACCAGACCACCCCTGAATTGCTTTGTCTAGGGTACATGCATTTTTTATCATTTTAATATAATATTTTGAATTCCACTTAGCTATATCAGTATGACTTTTATTTTTGTAATTATTTTAATTAACAAGGAACTGCAACTTTGAAAACCAATCAATTATAACTAACTATACTTTTGTGAAGTATTAAAGGTCTTATAGTCGCTACTCCAGTGAAGGGTTTTGTGAGATGCATGAATGCAAATATTTTTATTAATAATTTATTCAATGAAACATTTGTTGTAGAAATGTCTGGAGATATTTATCATTTATTTAAATCGGTGTGGTTCATATATATATATATATATATATATATGTGTGTGTGTGTGTGTGTGTGTGTGTGTGTGTGTGTGTAATCAGAAACATCTTAACCTATCCCGGTTATATTTACAATATTTAAGAGCAGGTATTCCTATTCAGTTTACCGCGTATTTCTTCCAAAACTTTTCCCCGCCGCTCGTAGCGTCAGCTACTGACTTGCCTTCTATTTTCAATTTACCTCGTCCATCTAAATTTTACTGCGACATTTCACACCAGGACCCCAAAAACAAATGTACCCCTTGTACTTCTCCTACTATTAATAGTGCGGTTGTTAATTTATCTTCTATTTCACTTTCTGATGCTGATACATTGCTTTTGCAAAAAGGATTATCTTTTGCCCCAATTCCCAAATTTAATCGCCTTAAATTTGTTTCCGATGGCGTTAAATTTTGCCGTAATTAAAAATGGCGTTACTATTGGCATACTAAATATTCTTAACCTACTTCAAATGTTACTCTTTGCCTTCTCAAGTTTCGTCCTCCCTCAAAACTTGAACCTCCTTCTTTACCTTCTAGCCATCGTTTAGAAATGTTTAGTAACCGATTTTTAACTTCGATTAGTGATTCCAAATTTCTACATAAGATCACCCCAAAAGATAACCTAACTTTGCGTGAGAAATCAGCACTTAAAAGGTTATCTAATAATCCTGATGTTATTATTCTTCCAGCCTATAGTGGGATCCTCAGTAGTACTACAGGACATTTCTTCTTACAATGCTGAAGCTTACCGACAGCTTGAAGATGTCACTTATTATGAACTATTGTCTTCCGACCCTACAGTCAAGTTTAATGAAGAAATAGCTTCTTTTTGCCTCTTCTGGTACTGCTGAAGGACTTAGTTCCCAAAATATCACTCTACTTACTCCTTATGTCCCTCGTACTCCCACCATATATTTTCTCCCTAAAATTCACAAAAAGAACTGTCCAGGCCGCCTGATCCAGCTACGATTCCCCCACTAAACGTATATCCGCTCTAGTAGATATTTGGTTACAGCCATTTGTTACATCTAGGCCATTCCATATCAAAGATTCCTTCCATTTTTTGAGTTTACTAAATAAAGTGACCTTCGGCACATTCTAATATACTTCTGGCCACTATCGATGTGACGTCACTCTATACTACATTCCCCACCATGAAGGATTAGCTGCCGTTAGACATTTCTTGGACTCTCAAGCACCTCCTCATACTCCATTCACAAAATTCATTTGTCATCTTGCTTATCTGGTACTCACTCGCAATGCGTTATTTTTGATAATAAATATTATCTACAAATTAAAGGTACTGCGATGGGCACCAGAATGGCATCCATTTTATGGCTCACTTAGAGGAGGACTTTCTTAAGCCAGAACCTTTGGCACCATTATTATGGCTGAGATATATTGATGATATATTCGTGCTTTGAACTCATGGCACAGAATCTCTCGATCAGTTCCTTACTAATCTTAAGTGCAAATTTTCAGTTAAGTTCACTTCTTCTGTCTCCCCCAATGCTGCTACGTTCCTAGATATTGATATTTCTTTATGTAATGGCTCTTTTTTTACATCTGTGCACATTAAGCCTAACAATTTACAACAGTATTTTCATTTTGATAGCTGTCATACCTTGCATATCAAAAGATCTATTCCTTTTTCTCTTTCAATCCGTGGTCATCGTCTTTGCAACAATTTTTCGTCTCTTGACAAGTATATTAAAAACCTAGCTCAAAAGTTCCAAGACCAAAATGATCCTTCCTATCTTTTAAAATGCCGTATAATCCCAGCGCACAAAACTTTCCAATGCAAACCTAAAACTTCTAATAAGAACTTCATTAACCTTGTTACTACTTACGTGCCTGGAATTGAAAGCACCAGACCTATTTTGAAAGAATTCAGGATACTTTGTTCATGCATCCATCTTTAAAGGATTTTTCTAAATTTGTATCCCGAGTTACTTTTAGAACACCCCCTAACCTTAAAAGTATATTTCGTCGAAACCTATCTCCTCCGAATTTACCACGTCCCTTTGCTGGCTCATATCCTTGCCGACGCCCTAAATGTAACACCTGTGCGCTAATTATGCCTTGTCATTCATTCCACAGCCCTAATTTATCCAGAGACTTTAACATTTCTTCATTTGCTACTTTTTCTTCCAAGAACGTCGTATATATGTTATCTTGTAATCTTTGCAAAGCATTTTATATTGGTTTAACTTCTACTGTTGTTTCGCTACGTATGAACAATCATAGACGTTCTGTTAAAATCAAGGCTCCCTTGCCGGTTGCCCAACATGCCTTATCTCACTGTAAGGATTTTGATGATGCTTTTAATTTAACACTTATTGATGCGTTACCTACAGAATGTTCTGAAAGTTTACTCAAAGAAAGAGAAATAGCAGCTATATTTTTACATAAAGCGCGTATACCACCTGGTTTAAATCTTACGTATTAATTTTTTTCCTCCCACACTCTCATTTCTAGTTTCATCTGTTTCCATGCATAACATTACCTTCGATACTCAATATTTACTTTTATCACCTTCACTTGTCTTCTTGCCATAGAAGGACTCCACGAGTCCGAAGTATAGCGATCTGAAGTGTGACTTTTTCTTAATGGTTTAACCTTTTCTACTATTATAATTACTGTTAATTTGTTACATTGTTAATAGTATTACTTTATTTTTATTTTTCTTTTATATATTATATATCTATTACATATGTTAATATAAACATATGTTTGAAGTACTTAAAGTATTGATTAATGCAGAACAAACCCACCAAATCACGTTCATGCTCTATCTGACTCTGCTTGAAACCGTAACGTAACTCACAGTTTGTGTTTAAAAAAAAAAAAAAAAGCAAATTTCAAGTCATTTTTAAATGTTCATGAACACGTGACTAGCTACTTCCTTCGGGGGCTAAAGAAATGATCTTTAGGGTCCGCAGATGGGCCTGAAGGATGTCTGTTGAGCCACATTGGTTTAAATGATATTTTGTTGAGTTATAGTTTACATCAACATTAATCTGAAAACCTTTTAATTGCGCATTATATTTATTGTTGTTTAATACATTGTCACAATTTTAGACAATTCTTCTCCCGTTATTCCAAGTTCTCTTTCTGAGTCTATATCCTGGGGGTTTTCTTTCAGTATAATTCTAAGGTTCAAAATTTTTCATGAATCAACGAGAATGGTATAGAATTCTGGATAATGAGTTAAAGACAGCCATAAGTTAAAGGTAAAATAATTGGAATAAAGGAACATGTGTGCACCTACTAAGTTTAAAGTAGGCTATTCTCAATTCCATAGAGCAGATATCCCCCCATCTCTGAGGCGTTCATCTTGCTCTTCTTTAAAAGAAGCGATTGGAATTCTCTCAGATTTTTTCTGAAAACTTTTTCTATAGGAGGATTGCTCACCGAGCACTGCAAACACAACTTTTCCTAATGATTTATACTTGAATTGTTCTCTTTGATTGAAC
Organism: Metallyticus violacea; assembly: GCA_030762175.1. NCBI lineage: Eukaryota > Metazoa > Arthropoda > Insecta > Mantodea > Metallyticidae > Metallyticus > Metallyticus violacea. The sequence goes on from CM060846.1 coordinate 133,306,646, forward strand.
TGAACTTTTACCTATTCTGAACTATTTTAAATTTATTTGAAATATATTCATAAAATTCATTCTTTTAACTGCGCTTCAAGTTCATATTAACTTAGTAATGGAATCTTCGAATAAAGCATTCAAAATATCAATGTGATACACTCAAAACGTCTTTTTTACTTAAAAAATATCCTCCTCTAGTGAAAAACTTTCTAACACAGATATAAAACTTATGTTTATCATTGTCATTCTTGTTCAAGCATGTTTTAGCTTTAGCTTTAATTATCAAGTCTTCAATCTCTTAATAATAATGGTTTTTTTTTTCAATATGATATTGGAATATGAAGTAGAAGAAAATTGAAAACAAGATGGGTTAAAAAAAACCGGACAATGAACTAAGACCATCAGAATCACTATGTGTAAACAATTGTAGGCAAAAGATACGAAATGTATGTCGCACTTCGCCGTAGGTTAAAGTAGGGTAGAAATTCGCTTTACTGCAGACTAACGAGCGGTAATGTGGCTTTAAGCGTGTTTTCCATTTGAAGTTAAAGGGTCACCTTATACCGGGTAAAAGGAGAATAGGTGTCATCCTTTAAACCAGAAAGGAGTGAGGACGATGGAAAAGATTACGAACACTATTCTTTAATCTTTTATAGATTTGTAGAAAATCATTTGTGATAAAAGGGACGTTGGACTACCCGATCTTCCACTTGTAATTACTGTGTAGGTGAGTGTTGAGGTTGGTAAGTTCGCAGTTGGAAGGCCGCTGCCCCTTGCATACTGGATATTGGAAACGACCACGATTACGTTGCAACATCTGCAATATGGAAATTGTAATGTTTGATACTGGTATTCCTAAGACTGTTTTTTCTGCCATTACTGCAAAAGTTACAATATATAATGAAAGTATTAAAAAATAAACACATTTCTTTCAACTTCCAATGAAACAACTGCAGAAAATTAATGTTTTGCAAATGTTAAAATGTAAAAATGTTACTTATTTGCACTTAAAGTAAACTTCAAATAGGTTTAATAGTATTTTAGTTGAAATATTAGTAAAAGAAAATAACATTTTGCTATTTTTACGTAAGCAATCAATAAAAGAAATGAAAGCAAACAGATTTTATGTGACAATTTAGAGAATACAATAAAAACAAACAATTGCATTTATTTACACATTCAATAAATGTTTTCACTTATGTAGTTGCTGATGTGCAAAAGTGAAGTTGCAACTGAACGATTAATTACCGTGTTAAAATATACAAATACTCATTCTCTGCAGCTCGCTCATCCTTTAAAACAAAACGGGTTTGGAATTTGCACAATGTCAGGTTGCAAGTTGTCCACCCCTCACGGCCAAATACAGTTCAAACTTTGAAATCCGGTGAAAATTATAAATGTTACAAAAGAAAAATGCTAAATCGTAAGGAAACGAGATGTTTAGAGAGGAAAAAGAAGAGAACAGAAAGTGCTGATCAGCCGTGTCCTATCATTTCTTTCAATATTCCTTGTGTTTTAACTATAAGGCAATGAATAATATGCAAAACGTATTTTATTGGTTGAAATGCTAAAATGTAGAACTGTTTTTTTTTTCGTTTGTCTCTAGATATAGAATTATCTCCTTAGTTGGTGATATCTGTTTTCCTTCATCCAGGTATACTCCTAAAACCAGTACCATGCTTGATACATATTTAATGGAATGAAATCTGTATTTGAAATTACTTTAAACGGAAGTTTCTGCACTAGCTGTTTCATGATCTAATTGCTGAAAAATTTTCTATTTCAGTCCCAATAGGAATGAACAATAACCCAGCCCACACAACTTCTACCTAATAATGTCCAAATATTAAGAATGCTGCAACAAACCTGCATTGTATGCTTCAGTACAATGGCTAGTTATAAATACCAGCTTCATGGCATCAAATACAGCAAAACAGAGAGAAAGATTGCTAAGGTTATGCACAGACGTACGTAAAGGAATCCTTGGGGACCAAATTGAGTTAGCGCAGCTCCACTAAAATCTACATAGGGGAAATCAAATAAAAGTTTAAATTTGTGCTAGCTTCCTTGGTAATTTTCTGCAAGCCTAGCGTTGTAGAATTGGTAGCGGCAACATTCATTATTTGTTTTCTTCTATTATTTGCAAACTCAGAGCTGGAAATGACTTTTATTTAAAATGGCGTTTAAGGTAATTTCATGATCTTTAATTATGATGAACTATGAAAAATTAATTCAATATTTTTAACAGAACATGCCGCATTCCACGGTCAAAAGTACTTGCGATAAATTAATTTGTATGTTGCTGTAGTTTTTGTTACTTTTTTGTTTGAATGGTGTTTAACGCCGCTTTCACTATTGAGACACAATAGACGGTGGACACTGATGATACATGAGATAAAATGATATATTGGAAAAGAATGTTTTTTAAAGGAAGGAAACGTTCCAGGCCTAAGTTTATGGTACCTCCCCGGCATTTGCCATTTATGAGGACTGAGGAAAACCTGAAAAAATCTCATTCAGGGAGGACGGTCCCGGTGCGATTCGAACCCCAGACCTCTCACTCACGAGTATGCGCCTTAAGGACCTCGGCCACTCGTGGCGGTTTTGTAGTTTGGGTTTGAAAGGTATGCAATATGCAAAATTATTGTGAGAGAATAAATGATGAGAAATGATGCTCAGAGGCCTCTTCTTGTAGGCTTAAGTTTCTTTTGCATGCCATAAATCTACGACATGGAACCCACGGTTTTGGTTACCTTCCGAAGGAAGCCATACCTAGGATTTTTACGCCTGAAAATTCACCTATCCTGGCCGGAATTGAACCCGCGATCTTGGGTTTAGGAAGACAATAGAGATATTTAAAATAATTACTTATTAACCAACGTTAATAAGTAATTATTTTTAAGTGATTCCAGTAAGTATAAGCATACATGTTTCGTTCCCAGTGTAGCCCAAGAGCATTTCAATTTACATTTTGTTCATACTATGTTCTGAATTGCAACCAGTTTCTTATAGTGCATTAAGATAAAGGAGGGTATTAGGATCAATTTATACAAAATATATCATAGGATGTAAATTAAAACATAACCCTTGCCATTGTATGTACCAACAATAAGCTAATTCTGCCTGCTTTAAATTTTTAAACAGATCCTCACAAATCATTACTATTTACTCAATAAGTTCAATTGAACCCATAGCAGAAAACGACCCGAATCACTCCCCATTAGAGGATGAATAGGACTGAAAGTGCAATCGAAATGAATTTATAAGAAAATCAACAAAATCTAAATTTATTTTATCAATTTGACTGCTGTGGACCTGCTATCGTCCATGGTTGCGAGATGGCTGCGAGAGGTTTTAGGCAGGAAGACTGGTGATAACACCGCTTTCCCCGCTCGAACTCTTCCACTGGCGAGGTGACTCAGAGGGCATTCTCCGGGTTCGTCTACCGGACGGTAGGGTGAGGTTTAGCCAATATCAATGAGGCTCCGCTTGAGCAGCGTTGTAACAACGCTGTTTGGGATCGTCAAGCGGGTACGGCTACGCCACTAGGGCTCACAGGATTAGAGGAAGGACGATAGGGAGAAACGGGTAGTGTCGCCCAAAATTACAGCCAGTATGGGTGTCTAAATTGAGTCAACCAGGTAGAACGGGCTAATGATGGGAATTACCTCCGGATTATTTTTTCTTTTTGTTTAGGGGCGGCCCCACACCCGCCAACCCCGGTAGCGATCATCCGCAGAGGCTACATCACCTCCCCAAGGTGTTAGTGCCTAAGCATGCATGGGGGGTGCTTGTTAATTGGATTCATGCAGTGTATTGGGTGATAGTAGTAGTGTGTGGCCTGGTTCCCCTTCAGCACCTCAATTAGTGTTGTTAATTCATGTTGGCATGTAATGCTTGCGAGCGTGTCCTTGTGGCACCCTAGCTACAGTCATAACACGACCTGGCTGCAGCCTGGGGGTTAGTTAGCTACTTGAGTAGATAAATGAGGTTAATGGTTATTAGTTTGCTAGATATGTAAATAGATAAGTTAGAAGTGTTTGGTGATGATGGATGTATATGTGGTGTTACTCGATGTGTGGTAGTGGGTGGGGTTTTAAAAGCTAAAATATAGTATTGCTACTAGCATGCGTTGGTAAGATATGAGTGACGTGGAAGTTAGCTATGTGTTGTGCGGTGAGTCAAAGTTAATGATCGTAAAGTGAGATTTAGGCATGCATGTGAAAAGGAGCTACAAAAATACCTTAACTAGTTCGAACCTGCCTCTGGTGGTTTGGGCTGGAATTCAGTCTCTTGGGTTGTGGTTAGTGGATGGTTTACCTATGCAGTATTGCTGTAGCAGCTGGAATAATGGAAGTTGGTTGAAAGGCCAGTTTCTTCAGATGTTGCTGTTTTTTTCCGGGAACATAGGTAAGCAATTAGTACAGTGGGAGAGTTAGTGTCTGTGTGCTGGCACAAGTTTCGCCAGCAGCGCTTGTGCTTGTGCAGCGGATTCATCCTCAAAGTGTGCTATCGGCCTATTGTAAGAGTTAGTGGTTGTCTGGTATTTTCCTAAGTTAGATACGAGTGGGTTGTAGTTTTGGTCTGTGCTGAGATAGAGATCATGGGCAAGTTTTTGATGAATTGTTCAATCGAGTGTAGCCGGAGCTATTCATGGAGAATGTCTGCTGGAGCTGTTCTGGGGACCTTGGCAATTATGCGTATGATTTTGTTTTGCAGAGATTGCAGTTTCCGTATGTAACTAGGTGCGGCATATCCCCATACCGGAGAGGCATATGTCATGATTGGTCTGATCAGGGTTTTGTAAAGTGTAAGTCCAGTGTGGAGTTGAAGAGTGTTGGTGTAATTGATTAATGGATACAGTTTACTGAGTTGACCTCGCGCTTTTTGGTTGGTCTTCTGTATGTGGGGCTTCCAGGTGAGGCCCTGATCCATTATAACTCCTAAATAAGTAACGCTTGAGGAAAACTGCATGGGGTTACCAAGTAGTGTTAATGGCGGAAACTGCTTGAGGGACCGTCTGTGGAAGGTCCTCTTGGTGAATATTCTAGATTGGCATTTCCGTGTGTTTACTGCCACTCGCCAGTTGGTGAGCCAAGGTTTAATTGATGTTAGAGAATTTGACAGCCTTGGTCTGCCTATTTATACCTGCCGCCGGGTTCAGGTCATTAGCGCATCGTACTTGTAGTGCTCTCTAGTGCATTCAGTCTCAATTATTTTACATATTAGCGCCGCTGTGGCGCGCGTCCAAACTATAAGTACTTATTCTAGTTGTTAGCTGTGATGAGCTTATTCAATAGCAGTAGCGGGTTGACGCTACATTGACATAATTTCACAGAACTTAAACACCAAAATGAGTTTTCGAGAGTTGAATGCATGAACCGCAGGTACAATACTGATTTTTCTTTTCACCCCTACAACACTTCGTGATACCACTCTTTACCTCTGAATCCATTCAACTTCCGTCACATATTTTGGATCAGAATAACTTAATTTGCAGAACAGCTAGATGCCATTTTCTGGTTCTTCACCCGATCCCTATGGTCCTTTCCTGCTTCTCAAGGTCATCATTATCAAAATGATCATCGCCATCATCATAATCATTGTTGTCATTTTGGTCGTCCATTCCATTGTAAGTGAAAAAATATTTTTCACAATACCCAAAAGCTCTAAAGATCCCTATGGAATGTGTAACCACAAGGGCCAGTACTGTGTATTTCCCAAGATATTGGAGCCACTTAACAAGCGTGCCTTTGTTCATTCATCCCGATTTCGTCATAACAAATTTTGATCCATTAAGGGTTCCATTTTCAAGTTCTCTGTGAAATTTTTGCCTCTTCATTACAAATGCGGGAATATACTAACCCATTGCACTTGTGCAAAATGACACTATGTTTTCACTCTTTTCAATAAACATTTGAGAAACAACGCTGTTTGAGTCCTATTTAGCAATCACCTTGCTCGGAATACTATTGTTTAGTATTGTTTAGTAAAAATACACTCAAATTATATATATATATATAGATAATTTGATACCATTTCCTTGTTTAGGCCTTCAATGCTTGCAACTAAACTCCGCGATATAGTTATCACATTCTCCTGCCGACCAAGCAGCCGCCTTGAAACGGGCGACAAAATCATGTAAGCCCAGATAAATAACGATGCTTTATGTACAATTCAAGGAAATGATTGAAATATTCTAACGCGTGTTTTAGAGACAAAGCCAAAACGTATTGTATTTATTAAGAAGCACATGTTTAACTGATGAACCATTTTACATTCCTAAATTTGGTTAAGATATTACACATGCTTGCCTTTTCATTTTAACAAAGTAGCATCATATTTTGAGTAGATATTTTGACTCGATATTTTGATCCAAAAATTTGCTTCTACTACACAGAACCTTCTGAGACTACCGTCTATCCGTTAGTTTCAAAACCTATTGCTAAATAATACTTTTAGGTGCATTTTAGACCTGTATCAGGAGTGGACAGATGTTAAGCCATGTGTTACGGTCCATTAAACCAGTGACATATCCGTCTCTTACGCTGACATTTGCATTGCTTATATGAACAAAGTGGATGAAAGCGATTCTTGATCACCGTGTATACAGCCCGGAGTTCATCCTTTGAGCTCCATTGAATAGAAACCGAGGATAAATCTTGAGCCAAGCGGAATTCAAGTAAAATTCGTAAACGAGCACTCAGCCTTGATTTGACGAAGGTAGTGCACTAATGCCTTAAAATTACAATGTCTAGCAGCAAATTCAACGTGGTAGTCATTCAAGCAATTCCTTTATTAGCGATTTACAATGTCGCACGTTTAATAAAAGGCGTCTCACATTGTGAATGCGGGGCGACAGTTTTCAAATAATGAAATATTAATAAATTATGAAGTAAAAGTAAGAAAATGTCTACCATTCTCGTATCAAAATAAGCAACTACAACATATCAAAATAAGCAATTGCAACCTAACATTACCTAAAGCATTGTTTTACTGACATGGATATTCTTGGTTCTTTTACTTAATTATTTTATTGACACAGCTATTCATAATATTTATATATCTTCTTTCTAACAAATTAATAACCGTTTAAGATACTCAAAATAACAGGAGTAGCCGAATTCGTCGAGGCATAACTCTTGAAAGGAAGCTATGGGATTTCAACTCCGTTAGGAACCTCCTCCTTGACTAGGATATTTTACGGGCCTCAGCCTTTATAACTGGAAAATGCAGATATGCTGTTCATGAGAGGAAAGTGCCTATCTCGGTTTTCGGGGGGTGTTACCACACATAGACAACAAATTTCCAGGTCTGCCCATGAGTTCGTAGCGTACTCCTAACCAAAAAATGTCAAGCAGGCACATGTAACAGTTTACTCGTGACTTGCGAAATTAGTTGTTCGGATTTTTATCAACTAGTTTGTGTTAAACTTCATTATATAAGTTATCACGTCATTATGTTGATACTGGTAATTTTTCTAACTTTTCTGATATTCAAACTACGTTAAAGGGGCGCCAAAGGGTGACATGATGCAAATGATGAGAGAGTGTTTATTAGAAGAATAATTAGCTGTTGTGAAGAAGAAACCGGTAATAATATTCTTCAGGTTCCATTAAAGTAAGCGACAGGAAAAGTACTACAAAGTTTAGTATTTTTGTACCATGTACAATAATTAAAACAGTTTCGTATGAAAAGTATAAAGAAATATAAATCTACAGCAAAAAAATACTGGACATAAGTCTGCAAAATAATATCTTTTGCATAAGTTTACCTTCATATCAGCATTACTATGGATTGGGTTCACTGGCGCAACACGTTACTGTGAACTCCCCATTCCCCGAAACACGCGAGTGTCTATGTTTTTCCTCTAAAATACAGAATGTTAAATTTAGGCTTTGAATCGTTTACAAAAATGGAAAATTTTCATTATATATTATATCTCAGTAGTCACAGCCAAGGGTGGCCGAGGTCGTTAAGGCCCGGACTCGTGAGCGGGAGGTTTGGGTTCGAATACCGCCAGGGCCGTCCTCCCTGACTTAGGTTTTTTCTAGGTTTTTCTCAGTCCTCATAAATGGCAAATGCCGGAGTGGTACCCTAAACTTAGGCCTGGAACGATTTCTTCCTTAAAAATAAAATCGTTTCCCAATATATCATTTCATCTCATGTATCATGAGTGTTCATCGCCTGTAGTGCCTCTGTAGCAAAAACGGGCGCTAAAAACTATTCATTCATTTTACCTCCGTAGTTAAAACGAACGTTACCACTATTAAATTAAAATTTAATAAGCTACTTAAAAGCCAGAAAATATTTTTAAATCAAAGATCGGATTTAGCGGACTGGTATGAAAAAATATATAATGACATCTTATTCCACAAGAAAGGCTTTACTTTCAAATTTTAAAAATATAAATATTTTACTCATTTACTTCTTACAATTCTTCTCGATTAGATATTGTTATTGGAATATTCTGAGTTTCACTTATAATTAAAACGGAATTGCATTTGTAAACATTATTGTATTTAAAATGGCTGTTATCACCTGAAATCGGAACAAGCAAATTACACACCCTCATTAATATCCATAAGGAATAAATTAATTACTTGCTAAGTAATATGTATGAATTTATAACAGGTTTAAGGTTAACTGTACCACAATTATAAGTTTATTATTATTCCAAGCATTGTAATTGCAAGTTTAAGTTTGTTCTCTGTAATATGAATTTGATATTGTGATATTGGCTCTAGGACGATATGTGCGATTATTGGGTGGAAGGCTCTTTTCCTACAGGCATGTGGTCAGAACCCAAGCGGTCGTTAAATTTGACTTGAGAAAAATTGTTATAAGCTTTATTAACAACCCACCCTCGGATGTTCCCATAAAGGAATGGTCAAGTTGTGTCAAGGACAGGCGAGTTCTTCCACATTCAAACTCCGTCTTTGTTATATTAAGTGAGAAAAAAGTGTTACCAACCAGGCTGATGCAAACGCAGGAGAGTCGAGCAATAGCTTTTTAACAGCGTACAAGAGAACAAGAGAACTACCAGTAAGTGTATGCGGACGAGATAGTGTAAGTTTTATTAAGTGACGAATTTGTGTTAATTTTAAGCGTAGGCCTGATTTTACAATGTATGGTCCATTCTGCAGGCGCTCTTGGCTATTGAGGGCAATTAATTGGTGTTAGTAATTACGGACTATCGCATCGGATAAACGATTTAAGTGCTAACTGCTGATAGTGGTAAAGGAACAGATTCCCAGAAAAAAGAGACGCGTCCATGCGAAATTGACACACAACGCGTCTTTAATCCTTCAAGGAGTAGCCGATTCCCTCCCAATATAATGGATTATGAACAATAAAACAATGGCGGTAGTGAAAATTCATAAACTGGTTGATTATAGTATTCATATCCTTATCATTTCCCTTACCCTGTTATGTCCAAATTACTAGAATTCCAGCCAGAAGAATCTCGTCAGAGCTAGTCGGAACAAACTATAAGTCAGCGGAAACCAATCATCGGAGAGAAGAAGAAAATCAACATCAACTACTGAGGATCCAATTAATCAAAATACTTTCATAATCTCCCCCTATCCTTTACAAATAATTAACACCCCATGTTTTTAAATACCACTGCACACCTCTAATCCAATCACTACTCGAAGAATAAAATATAATTAGGCTGAATATTGCAGAACGAAGGCTGTCACGACCGGTGTCCATTATGTAAAGTGAGTCTTTCAAGTTGTAAAGCCGTGGTCCAATGGGCTTCTTCTCCTTCATCTTTTCACACGTTTTGTCCACTTCTGCGATGGATTCATTAGTGGTGTTCTGGACGTAATCCTCTTGGAGATGGGGCAGGGACTGATTCGTTTCTGGAAATAGTAGTGGTATATGTAATATGGGTGCATGTGGAACTGAGCTCTCTGATTGGATTGTTTAGTTAATGGCTTTGGATCTAAACTGGAGTACTTGGGGGTTTCTAGTTGGTTGCTGATTTATAAGCGCAGTTTCTTTAACTTAGTATTTTTTAAGGTCGGATACCATGCTGAGTGTAATTTCGGAGCTTTTCCCTTTTTGTTTAAAGTTGTTCGATTCTTGTATATTTCAATTGCCTTCCATAAACGCGAGGATGGTGAGATGTTGAAGATAATATGCCAGTATATGGAAAACCAATTATATGCTCTCCATCAGCCAGGAGGGCACGCTCAGCTACATCTGATTTGTCTATCTGACCTAGGCGTTGTCTCTTATTTCTGTAAGGAGTGTTCTAATCTTGCGCTGTGTAGTATCAATGTTAATCGTACTACACGAGCATGGAATTCAGTAGACACCGGCTGAGGCAAGTAGTTTCCTTTTGTCCTTAGTGGAACGAATTATGTTTCTTAATTGTTTTGTAGGAATAAAAACTCTCTCTAAATTATGTCATCTAAGTAGCTTGAAGATATGGTATGTGACGATTTTCAGAAAAGTAATATAAGCTGTGTCCTTAGATAGTGTGTGCATTTGTTATGCGTTCTTTTGTAGAATGTAAGGCTCCTCTCTTAGCTCTAGTGTTTGTTTTAAGTTTTTTCCTCTCATTCCAGGGGCTTTTGTTAACAGATATGGAGGGCTGGATCTATATGAATTTTAAACAAAGAATGTTTTTGCCTCGGATGGTGGTTGGAGGCCTTGCATGAATGAATAGTGTTTAACGCCCGTTTTTGCTACAGAGGCACCACAGGCGATTGGAGGCCTTGTGAAGATATCTGTCTCAGTGTGTGCTCGTGATAAACTGTGTGTCCAAGGGTACCGTCACTCTCCTTGTTAACCAAAACAATCAGGAATGGCAATTTACCATCTGTCTACATCTCCATCATAAACTGGAACTGTAGGTTGAAGTTATTCAGTGCTGCAGGAACCCATGAAGATAAGGCTCCAATTCGTTCCATTATATGAAAGTGTCGCACAAATAACGATATTAACAGAGTGGTTTATGTGGAACGGTCTGTAAGGCTGTCGATTCAAAACGCTCCATGTAAAATTTGCAAGGACAGGGCTAAGAGAGCTGCCCATAGCCACGCCATAAGTAGTTCGTGGATCTCGTTATTCCACTGAAAGTATGTGGTGGCCAGAACGTGCTGAAACAAAGCTGAAATTCGTCCAGATACATTTTTTTAGTTGCGTATTGGCTTCATCAACCGGTACCATTTTAAAAAGGAAAACGTCATCGAATATCCAGAATAGAGAGTAAGATTCTTGAGTTTTTCAATAAAATGCCAATATTCATATTTTAAGTATGAATTGGCTTTACCCATTGGGGTTTAAACATGTTGGCAGAATATCTGGCAAGTAACTGAATGAGGGAGCCAATAGCACTGACTACAGAACGAAATGGAACGCTGTACTGGTATCATTTCTGTAAGCCATAAGCTTAGGTTGGAGGGCTTCCGTTCTCTTGATGCTGAACTGGTCTTTGAAGCTATGGAAGATTGTTTGAAATAGGATGTTTTGCCGTAGAACCCTTGAAGTGGGATCTCGGAGAAATTTTTTGTACGTTTGGAGGTCACGAATTTTCCATACTTTATTTACGTAGTCTTCAAAATGTAAGATTGCCGTAGCATTTCCTTTATCAGCCTGGATAATAATATCCTTAGTTTTTGTGCATATTTTTCTAATACGACTGAATGTAATTCCTTTGTACTGGCGCTTCATTGTTGTACAACTAGTTGACCACGGTGCGGCTAGTGTTTACAACAGAAGTAGAAAGGCCATCATTGTTGCGTTCCTGACTTGGCTTCCTGTGTTTCTTAGAGGGGTGAAACGCAGATTTTGAGGTGACAGAGTAGTTAGGAATGAGACCAAGGTTGGAGGGATCTTCATACAACACTAAGCCGGGACCTGGATAATAACAACAGCTAGTTATTCTCTCTACATCTTTACATTAGCTACATACTTCATTTAAGTGAATGGAATCGTATTGATGAAATTAGTTGTGCCTCGATGAACTCAAGCATGGATCAAACCATTACCAGATACAAGAAGAAATACCAGTCTTTGTCGTCGTAGGCTAATAAATTGCACTAAGAACAATTGACCTAGAAATTGTATTCTTGTTCGCTACGGAATTCAATCCCTACCTCTTCTAGAAATTGTTCTAATGATACCAAAGTGAAGATCGACTGCGACACAGGAAGAGGGAAGAAGGACCTACCGATGAGCTTTGTCTATCTCCCCTACAAGGGCAGTAACCCACCCACCGGGAAACTAGAATTGTTGTTCGCATATTGCACTCAGAGAGGAGAAAAGATCATCTTTGGGTGTGATGCACTCTCTCATCACGAAATTGAGGATGGTAAATATATCAGGGAAAAAGTTCAGTACCCTTAATACCTTCTGATATCTAGTAATCTGCACATATACACTTAATGTCGGTCACAAGTCTACCTTTGCCAATCGCAAAAGGCAGGAAGTTATTGGCATTACTTTTTGAATGAAGTGAATTACTACTCAGATGACTAAATGGATGGTTTTATATGAACCATCACTTTCGGATCATAACTATGTACAATTTAATGTTAATGTTTAAAAAAAAAAAACGAATCTCTATCGGAATGAACCTGGTGGAGGCCCTATATGCAGGGTCTCCCAAGCAGGATTAGGCAGATTGATAAAAGTAGATCTTAAAGTGTTATTGACTAGTTCACCTACTCTATCCTACTATCCTACTATCCTACTTGACAGTTATCAGCATAATTGTTCCATGCATTTACGGATAAAATCCAATAAAGTGTAATGGTGTACAGAAGACCTTAAATACATTAAAGGCAGAGTTCGACATCCGTTTAACAAGGCTTAAAGAATTTGGAGACTAAGGGGGATATACAGTCCTCACAGACTGTCCTAAGCGTGATGGCAGTAGCTATACCGAAGCTAAGGTTTATGATAGATCGGCCTTGCATGGTTCCTTTTAGAGGCTTTTGAAAGTCTGTTCGAAAGATACATTCGTAGAATTCCAGGAGGGATATTACATTAAACGGTATGAGAAAATTTTCCAACACAGTGTCACACATGATGAACTGTGGGCTGAGAAAATTCACAGTTAGTGCATATAGAAAGGTCTTTATATTAATCCTAGCAAAACAGTTTTTTTTTTGTAAAAGGAGAAATCTTAAATGCCTAAGAAATTTAAAACTTGCGACCCAATCCTGGAATATGCTAAGTCAGTTAAATATCTATGTGTTATACTGGATGAGAAACAGACCTAAAACCACAATATTGATATAATTCTGCGTAGAGCCTTGTGGTCTCTTGTAACCATCAAAGCACTATCGGAGCAACTTTGGGCCTAAAGTCGTACATCAGCCATTGCCTTTTCAATGGTCAAGTGCCAAATAACTTGCGGCAGCACTGTCTACTAACGAACAAGGCTACAATGTATTATAGCAGGCAAATTCACCAACATACAGAGACTAGCATGCACACACCAACATACAGAGACTAGCATGCACATGTGTTAACAGGGGCCATGAGAAGTACTTCAACCTTTGCATTGGAAACTCTGTTAGGTTTCACTCACATGGACATTTAATTACAAGCGTAGGCCAGATTGCTACAAACTTCTTGGTACAGATGGGGAATTGGAGAAGTGTTGTATAACAACAACTGTACATGCCTTCATTCTGGAATTTCTGGATATTTCAGTACTAAGCATGAGGGCCGACCTAATGGATACTCAATATTGCCTTCTCCCTCCATTTAGAGTAACTGTCGGATCTCGAGAAAACTGGATGGAAGGAATCGCGCGTAATAAAGAACGTGATCAACTTATATGGTTTGCAAAGTCATCCCGTAAACCACATGGGAACTCAATCGATGCAGGCTTGTATGACATATCTCCAAGGATTAATATAAACCTTGGGAAGTACGGCACAATTTTTCGGGCAGAAGTATTTGCCATTCTGAACTGTGCTTTTAGAGGACTTATGAAGGTTTACCATGGTAATTGAATTCTCATCTTAGATAAAAAAAAAAAAAAACTCTTAAAAACACTTTCTTCAAAGCAAGTTAAATCTAAACTGGTATGGAGTTCCTAAATACCCTAACTGCCCTCTCGCATTTCGCAATAGTTTTGAGCTGTGGTGAATCCCTGGACATTAGGGAATTTATGGAAGTGAAAAAGCGCATCCACCGGCAAAAATGAGTACTGATACATAGTTTGTTTGTCCTGAACTCTTGGTTGGAATCAATACATTTACTGCTGAAACTGCGGTAAAACTATACATTGGGCAAAACACTAAACTAAGTGGCAAACATATCCTGGACAAAAGCAAGCTAGGAAACTGGTCCTAAGTACAAGGAAAACACTTATCCCATCTCTCTTAAAATTGGATAGAAGAGGAATATAGAAAAAGTGGCGTTCATTACTGAACATGATCACTTCAGGAAATATCTATGTAAAGTGGGACTATAAAAATGAATCAAAAAGCAGATTATACAAACAGGATGAGAAGACTGCCTCCCACATCCTGGTTAAATGCCCATCCTTGGTAAGAGACTTACTCTTTCTATAACCAGGGAAGACTTGGGAATGGATACTGACGTTGGAATCAAAATACTGTGCCTTGTTCAAGGAACATATTATTGGAAACAGTGAAACATCCTATGTTTTTGTAGAATAATTCTTATACGCTGACGTGCAGGAGGTTGACCAAACTGAAAAAAATACCTCTAATTCAATCTAATCCAATAACGGGGGGAGCAAAAAGTTAAAATTCAGGAACAGTTGAAAATCATTAAAATGGGGAAATGTGCATCTACCCTAAAAATTTTCCGGAAAGAAAAGATATTGGGTGTATATGGAAGATGGTACTTAGAAATTAGCAAAAAAACGTTTGGAGGAAAGATAGGAGATTATTTGATATTCATAGGCTGGAAGTAGAAGCTGAGCGTAGCAAGAAAAGCCTTTCTGTAACTACAATCAGAAATAAATGGGGCTTGGGCAAGCAAAGTATTTATAAATGCAATGACAGGAAAAGACAGATCGGCAATGGCCTGACTGCGTTTCATGAGATGGGAACCGTAGAAAATGGCTTATGACTCAGGAGAAAGAATGTGTCCTATGTGTGAAAAAAAAAAAAAGCTAAATTAGGTAAATATTATTACAGAATGCTGGAGATCACAGATTCTCTGTGAAAAATTTGTAAGATCAAGAAGATTAGTGCATCATGTCTAAATTTGCATAAAAATAATTGACAGTAGCTATCTAAATATATTAAGAATACAATTTCGGCAAGAAAAATCTCTGTATATAGATGACCTAGCATAAACTTTACTTATTTATTTTATTTATATTTCTATTGCTTTCTTTTTGTTTATATATGTATGCATAGAATTGTTTTTCTCTCTTGTTTAGTTTCCTGTAAGGATAAATTTAATATGTTTATTAAATGCCTTATTTTTTACGTCCAGGCTGGGGGAGTGTTAATTCCCGAACATTTTAATGCATATGTTAGTGTATGCATGTAAGCACATCTGTGTCTTTCTATGTGTGTTTTTTTCCCTTCAACGTTTCTTGTGTGCACACATGAGAACGAACCGTCTGGACGTATATGTGCGCTAGATAATTTTTTAATTGTTGTATCTGTAAAACCATTATTGAAATAAACTTTCCTATTATTACTATTAGTTTCAATTAGAAACGTTTCATTTATGAAACCAACTTTATCCTATAACATATTTTTTACTCATTGTTAGTAACCTTTATGCCCTGCATTTCAGGCATTTTACGTACTGCCACTCTGAGAAAACGTGCACCGTTTATATAGTGATGGTATTTTACTTAGATTTCGCAACCCATAAAAGAAATATAGTGTCGCACCGAGAATAATTAGTGTTTTTATTTTAGTTGTACATTTTTACTGAAAGCATAAAGTGCTACTGGATTTAAAGTAATAATAAGCACTAACGTGTATTATATGAGATCTTGAAAATGATGTTCCTGGATGGCAATACATTCATTTTATCTGCATAGGAAATGCTTTTAACTTTAATATTTCGTAAATATGATTTTAGCGTTTTCTCGTCAGGTTTTATCTTTTTGGTCGTGTATCATATGTTGGTTATTTTAATACAATTTTCTAAATTCTGAAATAAATGACAATCACCTGGAATCAGATCAGTAATACAAGCTGCCAAACACTAGCTACAGCTAATTTTGTCTTAAATATCCCTCCCTAATATAACTATGTAAGTAATTCGTTAGCAATATATGCAGTAGAAGAGTCCTGTTGAAACAATGACTGTTTACATTAAATGTCTGAGAACTGATCGAAAAAAGTTGTCAGATGTCTTTTCTGTATCTTCTTCATTGAAAGTGCAATCATAAAAATACGATCCATTCTGTGAGCATTCAAGTCACGCCATAAACCAATTTTTTTCAGTTTGAAGTGGAACTTCATCGACAATAACGCATTTTGTAACTTCCAGTATCTGTTGTTTGGCGAAAGGTCGAAGATTTGCTATTCGATCATGTTTGCCTAACAATATGATAAATTCAGGATTCACTCTACCAGCAGAAACACTCTCTAGTATTTAATTGCAGAGCCGAGTTTGAAATTCGTGAACCAGAGTAATTGTATAAGGCTTTACTTTAATTAATGCAGGGGCATTTGGTAGTGAAGATTTTGAAACGTCTGCTTCCTGTACAAGCTGACAGAGGAATTTTCTTGGTTTTTAGTGAGGTCGTTCACTTATTTCATCAACTTTACTTCCGTTTGAACATGACGGTTTGGAATACGTTACTTGTCATTGAGAGATCCTAATTCTCGTTACATTTTGTCAAGTTGGTGAACCGTTTCTCTATCTCGAACATGATTCGCAGAATACGTTCATGAGAATCGTCTTACCTATTTTCTGCAAGAACCCGCTTTTACATATATAATGCATATAAAACCTATTCTTGAAAGCTATATTAGATAGTGGGAAACTAGTGAAGAACAAGTAGCAAACAATTTACACACAATTAAAGCACAGAGTAATACATAAACGCAGAACCATTCGCTAACAATGTCCGTCTCAAACCAACTATGATCTGCTATCTACACCTGTATTATAGGAGTTGACGACTGGCCCCTCTCAGTACGTAGCCATGTTGCCGTTCCGTACTCAAATAACTTGACTTCACATTTCGTTTCACCCCATAGTTTTAAGTGATTCATTCGACATTTGGGGTGACGCTCTTACTACAGCACCAATGTTAATTCCATTGTTCCTTGAATCTACACTGTGCAGAAATATTATCTACCAAGTGATGAATAAAGCAATGATAGAACAATACCACTTGTTCTACATTTCTTACACTACATGTGGTTCCAGAAATGCAATTCTTTAAAAACTGAAATATTGGCAATATTTTCATACGTGCCGAGGGGCTAAATTAAATGGTACGATAGTGTTTCATAAATGAATAGGCAGACTAAAAGCCTAGCTCAAATAGTTATGTGTATTACCATACTTTAGTGACTTTTCTCTTGTATTATTTTTCTATACCATTCACAATATGTATTAATGGCTGGGTTTCCTATATGTGCGCGTTTAATACTATCAGATCCTATTTAAGTGTTTATGTTAAGAGCTTTAACATTTGCTATATAGGGGTAGGTTCTTTAGTCATCCAAATTTTCTCCTCTCAAATGTGCATTAATATCATTATTTTCGTTACGACCACAAGGTACGCTAATTTTAGACAATACGAGAAATAAATATATTTCATTTTATATTTGCTACTTTAAAAGTTGTTTATAAATAATTTGGATTAAGAAAATGACGTTTTATTCGGTAACTTAAGAGCTTAACACCAGCTTACATTAACCGGCATTTTATAAAGGAAGATAAGTGTGGAAAAAGTGCACGATTGGAAACAAAGTCACAATAAAAAAAAATATGCTTACACTTTTGGGAAAAAACGCACGGGAATCTTACAGATTCAGACTAAGTTTTCATATGGCGTGGAAAATTACTTGTGAAGAATGGCAAAACAAATATTAAGGACGATTTATTTGCATTTTGACTAATACTGTTTTCTGGTATTCACATGGACATTTATACACTGTAATAATTAATAAACGGACTATAATATTATTACAATAATATCACAGGAATCAGCTGTAGAAGACAGTTGCATCCACCACTTTCTAATCTGCAGCTTGTGGCGAACTACAGTATGCCAGAACTTATTGGAAAATGAGAGTGATTAATTCGTTGATGGAATGACTGAAAGGGTAAATCGAAGTACTATGGATCCGGCTGTTCCTATAAAATTATTATCCCCGATCAATTTCCAAATATCTTTAGAACATATACCAACTATATAGACAAGGCGCGATAACAACGTTACATTTTTACTACCTATGTTCCAAAATAAATATTTCACCAGTTTTTATTGAGTGTGTACTTAAAACTAATTATAACATACAATAAGAAACTACTGTTGGCAGAACTCTGGAACCCCTGAGTACTCAATGCAGCCTGCAGCAACGCTGGCGCACATAACAGTGTTGACATCGCACTGAAAGTTCTAAAGGCAAGCACCCGTGTTGGCGACTCCTATTCCTCATGTAATGCAGTTTAAAGTAGTATTTTCTACGAACCTTCATGCATTCGACCCTGGCTTGTTGTAATGTTAGAAAAATATTTTTTTCTCTCCAAAAGGAGGTTCTAGAATGCATTTACAACAGCATTAACAAGTTAGATCACTATGGATGAGTCTTCTTGATATGTAGGGATTGTATGGAGTTAAAGAGACCGAGGTCCAGAACAATCATATCTCGGATATTTGGAGGCTGGCATTATAGGTGAATTTAAAAACCAATCTGAACTTTTGGACTTTATAAATTTCAGGTTCCAGCAGGATAAATGTGCGATTTCTCACTATCCTGTTGCATGTTAATGGGTTTTCGCTCTGTTCATGAGGACAATTTTCACTTCATAGCAAGCAGAATTCACTTAATCAGCATTTTTTCTATTTTGGGGTAGTGTAAGTTTGATAATAATTGGTCTTCAAAAACAGTAGCTATGGCTACTGCGTTTTGCTGGCTCCTGCTTCTTTAAATAAAATTTCGCAAAGTAACCAACAAAGCGCTATTGTGTACTGCATCAAGGCAAATGCATGCCACTGCCTCCAAAAACATTACTTAAAAAAGCGTTTGTTTCGGCAAGTTCGGTATGGATTAGGTTTTCTGCTGTACAATAAAATTTGATTACCATGTGATTACTTTGATTTATAGACGAGACAAATTCATTGAGAAAATTCAATTACTTTTAAAAAGGTGTAATGATAATTGCAATTATATACATTTTATTGCAAACAGAGTTTGGGCTATTTCGTAAGTTAGCGTTACTGGTATTGTGTGTAATTAGCAGGGATAAGTCCTCCCCAAGAGCAGTAGCGCTGTTCTCTCTGTATCTCCTGTACTTCTCACTGGGACGTTGGATAAAAATAATCTTTTAAGTAGTGAAAGAATCATTAAAGAGTCTTAATGGAGAATATATTTTAAATCTTATAGAGTACGAATCTGCAGAGTGTTTTCTTGATGGGCAGAGAACGGATTAATAATGGGAGTGGGAAGCAATATGTTTAAGCATTGTACTAGTGCTTAGCATTAGTATGTGTATAAGGTAGATCTATGTATGCTGGCAGTTATTAGTAGTTAATTTTCAACATTAAATTCAGTCCAGAAAAAAGTTATTCTATCAAATATATGTTTCACAATACACCGTATTTATAATAAAAAGTTTATAAATTAGGTATATACTTCTATGGTAGTACTAAAGACCCCATGGAGGTTAACAGTAACAACACTGAATTTCTCTTCAATGTACCTCCTCAACCCTAAATTACCCTTCTAAAACATAGATTTTTCCTCTAAATTTCCCCCATAAAGATAGTGGCCTAGACCTCGAGGCAACGTTTGCCTTTAACTCACTTTTTCCACTATGGGTGCTAGTGTAGCGTTCAATTTAATTGGAGCCTAGCATCCTTTTTCGAAATGATGGAGTTTGCGTTAAAAGTATGTTCCTTGACGTGGGAATAGAAAAAGCTGTGGAGAGGCGCAAATACATTGACAACTCAATTATATTTAATTTATGATCTCGTGAGCCCTACAGGTAATATCAACAAATTATTCCGTTTTATCAAAACCGATATAATACAAAGCAGTTTATCTTAGGTAGGACTAAATTTCTCTTTTTGTTCTTCCCGCAGGGCATCAGAAGACCCAAAAACCAATCTATTGCCAGTAACAGCACCAATCTTATTTGCTTTATTGCAGATAGTTGTTGGTGTTCCAGGGAAAATGTGAGGACGTGAAGCTGCATCCATCCTAAGTAATGAAATTTCCTGTAATTTTCTTTTTCATATCCGCCATGGTCGCTAGTGTAAGTTAAGTTTTGTCATTATTTTGCGCGAGCTGCAGGATATATGATATTTAATACTAATCAAGTATCTACCCCTTTTATTTAACAAGTACAGAATGTTACAAATTAGTTTTGTATATTATATAAATAATTATTTACTATTATATTTTATGTATATCGTACATTACATTTTTATTTGCACGGTCATGTTTTATTCAGTAAGAACATACATATTCTATTTATGTAGTGTAACTTCATATTTTTTGCAAGTGCATTTGATCTTCAAATTCAAAAGCATGCATTTCTGCAATGAAGTGGAACATAGTGTTACACAATTTATAATGCATATATAATATCATACAGCATCAAAAATGTCATTATTTTTCTACAATACAATGGAAAATGGTGTTGCATTAATTGGCCAATTCACAGTAAGGGCCCCTCATCTGGAAAGGTTACGCCATCAATAAGACAAAGACCCGCCATTGGTCACATGGCTCAGGTAAATATTACGCTACTGCTCACTTACACTAAAGGAAGGATTCAAGTTGGTAGAGAAGGTGGTGGGTCGTAGAAACGTTCGATGTTTCCAAACCCAAATTGATTTGTGCGTACAAGCCAACCGCCGAATCAACTCCCCGAATCTAAACCGACGCTATTCAGCGTGCCGAGTACGCTATCCCATGCGGCTATCGCTACGAACATATAGGTGTGTGACACTTTACCTAGTTGGCGTAGAGCGTTGTGAATCAGGTTGCCTGCTCGTCTAGATTCTGGTGATGCACCAACCATGCTCAAGCTCAAGGTCATATGACGTCGCCAAACAGAATGGCGCGGGTAGGACAGGTGTGACTCAGGCAATGGAAATTCACCAAACAGGTGAAGACAGTAGGGAACATGTTATCAAGACACGTTTCCGGGAGTAGTCAAGTTTATTGTTTTTGGATACAGTGATGGTTTAAAATGGTCGTGTAGGATTTCATATTCAAATTCAATCTTCAGCAGTTGTGCCAAAAATAAATTTGAATTGGAGTAGGTGTTTATCATTAAATGGAAACTTCTTATAATTTTGCTTTTTGTGCTAGGTTGAAGATGTTTGTCGATCTGCTTAGAAAGTGTGCAATGACAGGATCGAATGTGCAATGTTTAGCGTACTCTGCACGGCGTAACGTAGTGCCCGAATGTAGGGTTAGGGTGTATAGAAATTATGTATATGTATGTATACATATATTATAAACAGGGAATAGTTATTTTGTAAGCAAAATATAAATAATTGCATTTCAACACGTTGAAAAATAAGCTATATCTGTTCGCGAAAGGTAATGGTTTACAATATTTAAAAACAATTTGTTGCCCAAAAACGTAAAAAGAAGCCGTGAAACTACTAAACTTAGCAAAATAATGCGGTTATGTTGTGCTAAATGATGAAAAGTTTTAGTTTTTATAATATAGGAATATATGTTATCCATAAATTTATGAGAACTATTTACAATGTTTAATTGTGCAAAAAATATTGTGCCACAAAACCCTTTAGGAAAATAATATTTCCACTTTCATATGTATGCAAAAATTTATTTTAGAATTGAAATACTAAAAAAAAAAAAAAAAAAAAAAAAAAAAAAAGCTATAAAAATTGTGGAAAATAATTTGTTGAAATTTAAAGAGCCTTTCACTTTTTGATATAAAGAAAACGTCATATTGGAAACAAAATATTATCTAGGAGCACAAAAAATAAATTTGTAAATATTACTTTATGCAAAAAAAATTGTGCTAGAAGTTAGTAAAAATATCCCCATATATTGATAAAAGGTAAAATTAACATTAGAAACAAAATATTAAATATGAAAACAATATCATTATTTGCAATATTTATAATTGCAAAAAATATGCTTAACAAAACAAATGTTATGCAGTACTAAAGAAAAATTATATCACTTTTCGATATAAACAAAAATTTATTTGGGCAACAAAAGTTTTATTTTTAAAACAAATATTTACTACTTGCAGTGTTTAACTGTGCAAAAAAATTTGGTTCTTGAAAAAAATACTGTGAAAATATTTCCACTTTTTAAGCATAAAGTAAGACTAGAAATAAGTGATAACTTTTAAAATAAAAGCTTTTTTAAAATATTCAGTTTTACTAGTAAGAATATATGTACTGCAAATATTTAGGTATTTTGTTAGAAGCAATAAAATTAATTGCATTTTTTGTTATAAAGAATAATTTATATTACAAAAATTTAGTAGCTTTGACAAAATAAATATTGACACCATTTAAATTTAACAAAGAATACCATGATATCATCATCAACAATTTCATTGTTTAATAAATAAAAGTTAACATTAGAAAATATTTATATACCCTATATTTGTTTGTGAATAAAAAATAATGCTAAAATATTTTCAGTTTTAAAAGAAGTGCTCATATTAAAAACTTAACCTTAACTTTGAATCTACAGTATAATTTTGCTTGGCAATTAGACGTTTATATTGTGCAAAATAGAAAAAACGATATTCTACAATAAAATAATATTTTTATTTTTATATAAACATATATTCATATTAGAAACTAAATATTAACTTTGGAAAGAAATTATACACTTAAATTTTCACAAAATGATGTTTTGTTGCAATTAGATTTTTTTTCTCTTTTATTAACAAAAATTAACATTAGATACAATTAACTATTTCCGCTATTTATATATGCAAAAATGTATTATTTTTTCTGTAAAAAAAACATTTCCACATTTCAACATAAACTAAAATTCACATGAGAAATAAATGAAACATTAAATAAAAAAAAAGATACGTTACAATGAACACAATTGAAAATTAGAAAAACATTTTACCCTATTTATCTTTACACAAAAATGTTATGTTGAAATGAATAAACAAATACATTTATCAGCAAAATAATTTTAGAAGCTAAATATAAACTTTGAAAACAAAAACAAATCATACTTTGCAAAAATTGTGTAGTAATAAAACATTTACTTAATAAATCTAAAGTATAAATTGGAAAATAAAATATTAACTTTGAAATTTTATGACAATACATAACTTTGCAAAAAATAAAGTTTTTCATTCAAATTATGTTGTAACAATCAATTGAAGTACTTTTATAAATCAAAACTACATGATGAGAAATAAAATATTTATCTAGTAAACAAAAAAAAATATTTGCTACATTTAGCTTTTCAAAAAGTTAAAATGTATAAAACAAAAATTGACATTGTAAATAAAATATTTTCTTTGAGAAATTGAGAAAAATTGAGAAAAATTTACAATATTTTACTTTGCAAAAGAGAATTTATGTTGACAAAAACTTTAGTTTTAATAAAAAAATATTGTTTTTAAAACAATTCATATTATGAGCAGAATAGTAACTTTGAAAACTAAATTTATATATATTATTTAATTTAAATGATGTTATGTTAAATTTAAAAAAGCATACATCATATTAATTTGTTCTCCTGATGCCACAATATATTTCCATTCCTTTCTACGACACACAGTTTAGAAGTTACGCTATCTTAAACTTTTGAAGGAGTGAAACCCACAACCCCAATGTTACAGTACTGTCAAGTTAATGTATTAGCTACCCCAATGCCAAAATACTTTTTGGATTTTCTTTGCGATGCACAGTTTAGAAGGTAGCCGCACTTAAATTTATACCGGACTCGAATCCACCACCCTAATGTTTAAAAATACCGTCAAAATAATATTTCAATTATTTCAATTTTTTCAGGTTTTTTCTATAACATAGGGTTTAGAAGTTACGGACTTAAATTTATGTAGGGCTGAAACCCGCGACCCTAGTTACCAGTACCGTTAAATAAACATACAATCTTTCCCCAAGCCAGAATAACTTTCGGTTATTCTCTACAACATATTAAAAGTTAACATTTCGTTTATGATAAGAATTATGATTTTTCACAACATAACTTCTCCTTTAGCAAAGCTAATATTGTTTCTAAGAAATAATTTGGTTTCCAATTTGAATTTGTTATATCAAGTGGTATTACATCTTTTTATTTTACAACATAAATTATTGTTTTTTGTAAATATATATATATATATATATATATATATATATATATATATATTGTATAGAATGTTTTTTGCTTTAAAAATAATATTTTATTTCTCAACATTTACCTTTGGTTTATAGTGGTAAAAAGAGAGAATAATTTTGATTGCAACATAACATTTTTGACATAACATAAATTCGGTTTTTGAAAAGTTATATATTGTGAATATTTTAATTGTTTTATTTCCTAAAATGTACTTTTACTTTATAAAACTAAAGCTAAAATTAAGTTTAAATTTCAACATAATACATTTTTGCACGACATAAATTCGTTTTTGCAAAGTAAAATATGTATACTTTTGATCTATAAAGTAAATTTTAATTGCGTGATAACATTTTTGAACCATATTTTTTTCAGCAGAGTTAAAAATGAATCTATTTTTGTATTCAGAGTTAATATTTTATTTCTAATATAAATTTCTGTTCATAAATGGTAATTTTATTTTCATTACAACATTACTTTTATTTGGAAAGGTAAATACTCTATTTTTTGTTTATAATGTTCAACTTTATTTGTAAAATTGTCAAAATATTGTTTATGATTGCAACGAACTTTTTCCGAAGTTTGCGAAAAATGTGCAAAATGTTTAATTAATTTCTAAGTATATATTTTGTTAATAATATGAATTATTGTTTACATCAGAAAGTGAAAATATTTTGATTGCAGCGTAACACCTTTTCTTTTTTGCATATTATAATTTCTTATTTCCAAAATAATATACTTTCCATTTTTTCGTTTTCAAATTTAAAATTCTGATTATAATATTCATTTTTGTTGCAATCAATTAAAATTATTTATATAAATATCTTTAATTTTCCAAAGCTTTTTAAGATTCATTTTCATTTATTAAAAAGAGAATGCACTTTTAATTGTACTACAACATATTTTTGCAAGGGTTAAACAGTGAAAATAGTATTTTTGTTTTCAAAATATACATTTTGTTCTTAAAATTAAAATTTGTTTGCATTATATGCATTATTTTGTTGCATAATTTATTAAATATTGCATAGTAACACTTATACAATAATTTACTGTATAGCTAAGTGTAGGATACAAAAGAAAAACCACTATGATATTAATACTATCGTTATAATTATATCATTAAATTTTCTAGAGGGTCTGCATGGGTAATTCCTGCAGAAAGAGGGGGCCAAAAAAGGGGAATACTTTTTAGTCTGTT
Organism: Metallyticus violacea; assembly: GCA_030762175.1. Classification (NCBI taxonomy): domain Eukaryota; kingdom Metazoa; phylum Arthropoda; class Insecta; order Mantodea; family Metallyticidae; genus Metallyticus; species Metallyticus violacea. The sequence continues at coordinate 133,332,287 of CM060846.1, forward strand.
AGTAGTATTATCACCTTCTCAACCTAGATATATAAAATGTAGTGTACACTAAGGAAGGCTAGTTGGGCGCTTACTCTGTATCATTTATGTATTTGATTTTCCAAAGCTTAATATTTTGCAGATGATGTTATCCTTTGTAGGGGTTCTCACAAAACAACAAGCTAATAAAATGCAAATATTTCAACATTCCGCAAATATAGAGTGCAAGAAATGGAAAGTCAAAAATCAATTCCTTCATAACAAATGCCATCCATTTTACTTACAAATTTTAAGATTGGCCTGATGGACAGAAGTGGTGAAGAAGCTCTTAATGTTGATAAGAAAAGATATTAAGACAAAATATTTATGTAGAATTTACAAATAAATTATTTAGGTGAAAGACTATGTTACAGGTTTCGTCAATTAGAACACTTCATTAAGGGCTTATCTTCCTTGCAGTCACATTTAAAATGTTAATTTATTTATTTTTTATTAGACCTTTTTGACCATATGGTTCCGCAATATCAAGGTATTAAATCAAAAGAATAAATACAATGCAGAATCTGTTATTTTCCAAACCGCCAACGCTTACTGGCATATCAATATTTACATCCTGCACAAAGACTTGCATTATACTCATCGCTGAATTTATAATTGTATATGCATATTCAAAACTTGCTTGTTAATTGCCCAAATGTCTGTTCAACAATATACCAGTACAAATTCCATCTTCTCTTCATCTAAAAATACTAAATAGAAAGAAATATACAAAGTTTATTATCATTATAAATGTGCTTACTTATTAATTGGCAAACCATAGTAACGGGTGCGTGTGCTTTTGTTAGTAGTTGTGATAATTGTTAGTACATTTATTGTGTTGTACAATCAAATAATATTGCATTAAAACGTTGGAGAACTGTATATCTTCTCATTCCCACAATGGTTAGCAATTTGGTGAAATTAAAAATTTAAACATGATCAGAAAACTGATTTATGCATTTAGTTTTTATTTAAGCAAAAACTAACTTGCATATATAGATCCGCACATGCACAACACATATACGGGTAGCTACCTGTACAGTCAAGAAAATACAGCCTATTATTATTTAGAAATAGACAAAATCATATCATTAAAATTGACTAAGAGCTGTAGTTCATATAGAACGCTATCTTTTGGGACTTTCATGGTTTTGTAGCCCGTTTCACGACAGCTGGCGGATCGGCAGTTAAGGTGGTAACACCCGGCCAAGCGCAACTAATTCACCATTACAGTTACAATTACAATGAAGATTGTCATATACCTTATGACAGAATTTGAAAAATTTTCTCTGCTACATTCGCATATTTCTGGAATTTATAAACGTAATTTTCTTTCATACGCATTAGTTCATACTCCGAAATTTAGTCAACTTACACGTATAGCAAGAATGTGATCTTATATTCTGTAGTTGCACATTATAGAATGCTATTTTATTAATTTTTTAAATAGTGCTTAACGCCCATTTTAACTACTGACGCATCACTGAGGAGACATTGAGAGGACGGTCCTGGTGGGAATGGAACCTCAGATTTCCTGCTCATGAGTCGGCGCCTTAACGACCTCGGGCCACCTGTAGCGGTCGGAACAGAACAATGATACCGTAATTGATCCATATAGAACATTCTCATGTGTTCTTGTTTCGACGCAAAATAACAAGTATGGTTATTTTAATGAGAAAAACAAAACTATGTTAGACATATACACAAATTGTATAGGGCTTCCAGAACATGTCCATACCGCTCTCATGGGGTTCTCGGTCTCGGCAGCTGGAACATGTCGTAGCCGACCATATGCTATGCATTTTTCGCTAATCGCACACCTAAATCAATTCTCTTATTATTAAGAAGGCTTTGTTGTGTACAATGTGGAACACCAACAGCGAGTGTTCACGCAACCGTATATACATGTAAGTGTATATACCTTACATGTATATACACTTGTCCTTTGTCTACAAGGTAATCCCGTAGCACGTGTACGCAAATATGTAACAGGTTTCGTTCATCAGTGACTGAAGGGTTAATCGATCCATTCAGTGCTCATGTTATTTTCAAACCAGGCGCGGTTCCACCAAAACGGTTGCGTGAACACTCACTATTGGTGTTCCACGTTGTATACAACAAAGCCTTCTTAATAATAAGAGAATTGATTTAGGTGTGCGATTAGCGAAAAATGCATACCATATGGTCAGCTACCACATGTCCAGCTGCCGACACCGAGAACTCCATGAGAGCGGACATGTTCTGGAAGCCCTATACAATTTGTGTATATGTCTAATACATTTTTGTTTTTTCTCAGTAAAATAACCATACTTGTTATTTTGCGTCGAAACAAGAACACATATGAGAATGTTCTGTATCGATCAATTACTCTTATCATCGTTCCGCTCCGACCGCTACAGGTGGCCCGAGGTAGTTAAGGCGCCGACTCAAGAGCGGGAGATCTGAGGTTCCATTCCCACCAGGTCTATTGTTTTTAAAATGGAGAAATGTGTAATGGTGTCATACTTACGTTATTTGTCGAACAACTAATATTTTAATACCGATCTAGGTATTTACAGCAAGACTGTGTCTCTGCGCATGCAGTTAATGAATAATTAAATATAATTAGTGGATGGTATCAATTTTAGCAATTAGTACAAATTTGTAGCCCGCGAGGTTCCTGGTATGCAGTATGCGATTTTTTGTTTATGGGGAAGTTGAAAATAAAAGTTATGGAACAAAACATTACTCATTAAGAATAAATGAAGGAAAATATTAAGTCAGAAGCTTACTCTTTGTAAGGTGAACTGATGCGTGAGAATAACAATTTTCAAAATAGATGTCGAAATGAGTGGATGTACCAGGACAACAACTTCTTTCAGAAAGTATTGGGTATTTTCATTGTAATTGTAGTTGTAATTGCAGTAACTGGAATCAGTGGCACGGATGTTATATCTGCTTTGCCGTAAATTACTGACTTGCCAGCTGCCGTGAAACGGGCAACAAAACCATGAAAGACCCAGTATATCCCTCGAACAGTATACAGCAAAAATCTAAAAATGGGATTCTCTAATTTGAGTGCGATATAAAATTTCGAAAGAAAATTATGATTCTGCAGTCTTAATATCTGAGCGTGCTTTCTAAAGTCCAAAGTGTCTTTAATTTTGAAAATGTGCAGTTTAACATCAATCATTTGCCTAATTATTACTGCACTATTTAATACTCTTCTAGACGGTTACAAAACTTTGTGATGATTAAACATGTACACACTACCACGTCATTAATGCATTTCAAAATGAATGTTTTCATTTTCATCTTCGTTTGAACTTGAATTATGGTTTTGGTTACAAGAATATTTAATTAAGTATACCATAGCCTGCGAAAGTTTTGGCACAAACTTGTGTTATTCAGTGAACTTCAAATACTCTTACCATAAAATGAGCTTACACATCATGTTCGTTGGCTACAAAAAATGCTCTTAATAAGATATCAAGAAATAATCTATATGAAATTATACACAGCGTTTAATGAAAAATATTCAGAGCCTTCGGCCAGCGTAATGTTTCTGATTTCAATGATAATGTTTTCCTTTACATTTCAGGACCCCCGTTTGTTGTGCCAATTTTTGGGAGTAATTTTTGGCACAAGATAAAGATTTGCTGAAATTCTTAGTTTTACAAGTAAACTCGCTAAAAACATTTGAGCACAATATCGTCGTTTGCAGTATTTGAAAAAGAAAAAAGATCAGGAAATCTGAATAAATTCCGCTCGCACAAGTCCAACTTGTGGTATTTCAAATAACGTTTAAAAGTAAAAAGTAGGTAGCTGTAGAGAAAAGTATTACGACAGTTTTTAGGACATAATTATGGTTGCAAGAGGATTACCGGCGCCACCAGCTGAGGTATAGGTCAGTGGACCAGGTGTATGATTGAAATCATTTAGAAATGTGCACCTAAAATATTTCAGGTCCATTGTGTTCCATTCTCCAAATAAAGTACAGAAAAAGCATTACTTCACTGGTCACACGTGAAAATGCGGAAATAAAGGGTGCTAATTAAAGTGTCCTTGTATAGTTTGCTTGCTTTAAAACACGGGAGTGAGCCGTAATAAATTTTATATAAAATTATCTCTGAAATTCTATCCTTTTCAAATCTCTTGGCATGATATAAAAATATTTTAACAAGAATGCACTCTTAAAAATAACTTAGACTGTAATAACAGAATACCATTACCAGCAATATTTAACTTTGAATATGCGCCCATTTAGAAAATAGGCCTTTGGAGAGTCCGTTTATTTCAGTTGATGTATTACGTGAACGATAGAAAGCCAGCCGGTCGCTTTGAGAGAGCCCTAATATGTAACGAAATCGACATTACAGAATGTTTGCTACTCCTGTAATTGAATTCTGTTACCGCTATGTATATATTACCACATCCTTCAGATTCCCCTGGTAGCAATTTACGGGCTACAAATGAAGGAAATTACATAAATGCATTTCACTGTCATAACTGCACTAAAGGAATGCTGTACTCGATTTGCCACTGAATTTCTAACGCTGAACACGCTTTGTACTTGTCACTGGCAAATCGCACCACTTCGGCTGAAGATTTGCGCTTATATCCTGAACTTCATAAATTCATTGTTTATTCAGAGAGAAATTAAAGGTAATAAGCAAGACAGTTATATATAAAGCATTACAAGATGCCACGAGAGAAGATTGTTACAGGAAGTTAATGTGCACCAAAGTACGGTGGTAATGATAGAACTGCTTGGTAAAGGATGTCGTTCTCAATTTATTTAATACTTCTTTAGTCAACATCTATGGGAAATATTTACACCCACAATCTTCCAACCCTCTTGCATTATTGGTTTAGGACTGCACCTCGATGGGTAAGTACGGTGGTAATGATAGAACTGCTTGGTAAAGGATGTCGTTCTCAATTTATTTAATACTTCTTTAGTCAACATCTATGGGAAATATTTACACCCACAATCTTCCAACCCTCTTGCATTATTGGTTTAGGACTGCACCTCGATGGGTAAGTTAATAATTATGCAAAACAACATTGGTTTTTCATTTTATAAACATTTTAATTTGAAACACCAGATGCTTCTGACGGTCAGTCATTTAAAAGCGGAACAGATAAGATTGCGCAAATGAGTCAGTGTTCCTGACGAGTTTATGTTCATTTGAAGGAATCCATATCCTTTTAGCAGCAAAAATGTATTGGTAAGATGCCCGTTATTTAGCTTATCGTTACCCGTGGAGTAAATTCGGAACTGCTAAAGCTCCAGTCCCGAACGACGAAGCTGTAACTTTAAAAAATGTATAATTTTTTTGTTAATTGTGTGCTATGAAGTACATCAAACAAATGCTAGCCGACCTTCATGCGTGACGTGATATACAGTGCATAAATTGAAGACCACTGCCACTGGTGGCAGTATAGGTGCCTTCGTTTTTCCAGCAATATGTCCCAGTTCTCACGGAATTTCTGGAAAGAGGATCAATTGTGAATGCCGTTTGTTATGCCGTAACACTCATGAAGTTGCGGCCGGCGATAACATCAAAAGGCTCAGGATTGGTGTCAAATTATTACAATTGTGCTGCCAATTATGTTTGCACCAAACTGCAGCAGCAATTTGGGACGGAGGTGCTAACGCACTCATTTTACAGTCAAACTATTTTCATAGAACGAACGTGTAGAACGAACTTTATAATGGTTCCAGAAGCAACCCAAGAACTTCTTCCGCATATACATTCAGCATCTTGTTTCCAGTGGGATAAGTTTCTAAACAGATACTGCGAGTACGTCTAGCTGAATGAAGGTTATTGCACATTCGCACCAGGAGTTCGACTTTTAAACGATTGACCTTCATACTAGTTATTCATTGAAAGTGTATTTAAGAGACTACTGAACTAATGCGTTTTTGTTATTTATAATCTATATATTCTATTTATTTCGTTCCAATTTTCCCTAAGGCGTCCTTGGTATATATAATTTGTTGCAATAATACGCCATTTATAAGCTATATAAAATATCGAAATGATAGTTTAGCTTGTTATCCAATTCCTAAAGACAAATATTATATTCACTCGTCGTGTCTTCCATACAAATCGTAGCGCACTTAGCTCGAGTTCAAGGTGACCAAATAATGAATTCTTATTCACTACTATGCCCCCTGTTTGACACAAATTACACTACACTACATCAACAGATACAAAAATAAGTGACTTTTTAAAAGTTCGTTGATTAAAAAAATATAAGAAAGAGATTAAATGCCTCCCTGTTTGTTATAATTTTTATAACAGCTCACTGAGCCTATCTTGCCGAGCTGTTACACAATCAGGATACGCAGCTTCAGATTATATGGTCAGACACCCTCAGCGAGAGATGAAGTTCAGTTATTAGCACGACCCATAAAGTTTATGCCCTCTTAACAGAAGCGTCCATATCCACACTTGGTTTCCTTCATAGCTGATAGCACTAGCCCATATATGTCCTTTATCTAAATCATATATTTTTTGTTACCTACTAATTTTGTCATACTTTTTTATCTACAAGCTTTCAAATGTACTTTATTAGGGTCTCAATAAAGGCTAAGACATCAAAACCGACGCGTTTCATGATTCAATGAGCAAAAGAGTATGAAGGATAATGCTGCTTCTTCTTCTTCTTCTTCTTCTTCTTCTTCTTCTTCTTCTTGTATAATGTACAATATTTGGATGATAATTATGGACATAACTTTCCCCAACAATTACTTTAATTACGTGTTTACTATAACCTTTTTCCTTTTTAAAAAGTAAGAAATAAAATTGATTCTATCAGGTTTGTTATAGGTTTAGTAGTTTTTGTTGCAATATACATTCAATAGTATTAATTTTACAATGTTAAAGACAGAAACTGTCTAGTGTTGGACAGTAGAACCTAGTATGAACAAAATCTGCTAAAATATTATCAGATGGAAAATTTCATTAGAAATGAATGAAGTGTACCATTAAAATATGTAAATGTTTAATTTTGACATTACTTAAGCTAACTTACACACTGCATTCTATTCAGTATTTCTGTGTATTTGTATATTTATAATTTTCTGAGACAACTTTTCCTATCAAATCATTATTTGGGAAATAACTATAGACGAGGCATCATTGTTCTCAAACATATAGATCAAGTTCTAAATTAGCAAAATTACTCACATATATGCTTGCCTTCCTACAACCAGGATCCCGGCCACGACCGATGGATTTTTTCGGGTGTAAAATTCCGAAGTATGGCTTCTTTCGGAGGGGAAGTAAAGCCGTGGGTCCCGTGTCGTACATTTACGGCACGAAAAAGAACCCCAAGCCTGATGAGAGGCCTCTGAGCAAAATTTGTCGGCCGTTTCACGCCCTGAATAGAATGGGACGCTGATGACCTGAGATGTTAAAGAGCGTCCTTAAATAAATTTAATCAAAAAAAAAAAAAAACCAACCAGGATCGCCACTGCATTAAAACAGCACATGAAGGAAGAGGTAATCTAAAACACAGTTTCTTAACCACCAGGCCGCGGTCTAGTACTATTGGCAGTAAATGTTGACATCAATTATGCTCATTTACAAGAAGATTTAAGAAATTGCATAATTACGTGTATACCGAGAAACATAGCGCATGAAAGAAGAATGAAAATTTTCACTTTGAGCCTTTATACAAGTATTTAAAGGAACAAACAATTTCCGATAATGTAAAAAAGATTTACGTTTGAATTATATAGGCGTTTTAATAATAATAATAATAATAATAATAATAATAATAATAATAATAATAATAATAAAGTTATAAGCAACAGAAATAAAATTACATAGAACAGAAATTTCGTTCCACTCAATCAACCAGGGATGAAATGTGCTAAGGAAATTGTAGTATTCTGTTTCGAAAGTGAATGATCGTATTAGTTACAAATCGCGGAGATTTCATTAAGAAGGAAAGTCCTTATGCATATTTTATTACAATTCACTAATTTTATGGCAACTTTCACTGCGGTTAAACTTCTTTATTGCCTTATGTAGGTTGTAAAATGTATTGCTTCAGTATAAAAAGTTCTGTTGGTTTTCGTTTTAATTTTGTTTGTCTTGTCATAAATACATTTTTAATAATTCAAATATTCGATAATATTTGTGAATCTGTCGGAAAGCTCAGACGCGAATTGTTTAAAAGCAAGGACTGATCGCAGCAATAAACCCGGGGTGAACAGTTTTACAACTGCTACCGTTATTGATGAAAACTTCCCGAATTTTAATAAGTTAAATTAACAATCATACTTGCGTGGCTGAATGTACACAACAGAAAGAAAGGGAGAGGACCGGAAAGAGATGATTTAACTGGAACATTGCAGCAACGCACCTATTTAAGTAATACACTTTCCTGATTTTCATACGGCTAACTAATCAATGACCCTATAATTAAAGTGTGAAATGTGCAAGAAGAACTTTATGTGTACACAAAACATAGTATACTTCCTACGTTTTAAAAGTATAATTTGACATAAAGTAATACTTGGAGTTGGTTTAATTTCGATTTTCTTTTCCAATAGTTGCAAATAAACAAGCTTAGAATGTAAGTTTTGTATGGTGTTCAGTTTCTTTATATTCATTTAGTCAATATGAAATAAAGCAATTAATTCAAGAATGAACACAAACTTCACTGGTCTTGCATTCAGCAGCACCTTACTAATTAAATTGCAATATTAGGAGATAATGTTACATTGTGACCAACGACTGATTCTGCTAGGTACTGTCTGCATAATAGCATTGTTACCTCAAATAATAACCGCAAATACAATCATCAGGTGCAAGAAAGAATTTCTCCACAGGCATTAGGTTGTTGGTTTTATTTATTTTTTTTCTTTGTTTTACACTTGGAAAAGTATAAAGTAGCCAACATTCGGGAAAGAGAATAGCACCGTTTATGACCGGCTATAAAAAGTGCCTGAAAGACGTTTACAATGGGTGGCGTATCTGTTCTTTCCAAAACTGGATCAGTGCTATAAACGTCAGCAACCGATAAGTAAGAAAGAAGAAAGAAACAATTTCCACTGACGTTGAGAATCAAGACAGTCTGTATCTTGTTCTCATAGCAAAAAATGTTTAACTAAATATTTTTTTCGAGCTTGCAAATTGCAAAGTACCTGTTTCGAAACTGGAGTCCGTAGATAAAATGAAATTGGCTTACAGAGGAGCTTTAAAATGTATAAGAGAGACGGGAAATTGATTAATTTTTGCATAAAAATCTCGAAGGAGTTTGTGGTACAAATATTAGTGATTCAACCATTTCAAGTCTAAAAAGTGATTTCCACGATTAACATAAACATTTTTGTTCACTGGTATTCATTTAAACTTTTATTTCATATAATTATCTGATACCGAAGAATTTCCGCGAAATCAACGTCACGTATTTTAAGTTGCTGCATAGATACAAACATAAATCATATTTTCTTTCATTTTAAAAGATAAATCTTTAAACAATTGAACCATATGTGGAATATTTCACAATACTTTGGAATTTTTGTGGCCTTCTCGTATGGAGGATGGCGATGTACTTCCTTACCTGAAAAATGAGCTTGTGAATATTGCTACATGTGAGTTGTTTAGGCCATGCCTACCTTAGGATCACATAGAAAGTTAGAAACCAATTTCCAAAAATGCACGAGGCGAATAGGAAGGTGAAAAAAAAAATTGCCAACGGTCTTGTCCAGGAGTAGTGTGCGAGAGACTGTGGCCAGGTAAATTCTCATTTTATAAGACAAGGGTCCAGTTCCAGAAAATTTACTTATAAATGCCATTCCCATTCGTTTTAAATTCCATGCATGAAAATAACGTAAGTATTAATAAATTTTACGGAATTATATTGCAATATCGTACACTTATATGTGTGTGTGTGCACAATGAATAAATGAATGAATGAATATATATATATATATATTATACATATTCACTATATCCAAATTAAATTTCGTTTATACACAGTAGAAATCAAATCAGTTAACTTGTAGGTCTCTCAGACCAACAGTCTTATTTTCATTAACATGAACTACTGTGGTCACAAAATAATTTCATTATTATTGAGGGTAAAATTAATTTTTGAGTTAAGAATTGTTTTCAAATGTTAGTTTGCAAAATCAGTAGTATGTTGAAAATTTAATGCATTGTTATTGAGCAGATAAAGCAGCAAAAGGATGTCATCTTTTCCATAAAACACTCATCAAAAATGCATATAAGTTATTTGCAGAGTTTATAATCATGAATAATAAATTCCAAAATTTTAAACACTGGCAATAGCACAGAATTAAATTTGTGAATTCAAAAACGCAGCACTTCAGCTTAGCCATTACGAGTTTAAGTAATTGAAAATGGTTAACATTAAATTTTAAACTGCAATAGAATGTGAATTTCAACTTTGTGAATATTATCTGGGCCAAATAAAGTGAGTTCTTATGAAATTGGTATGGCAATATTTCTTCAATTTGGATGATGATCATTGTTTTATGGCACAAAACTGCTTAGATCATTAGTGCCCCAAAAGCTAAAACTGGCCCAATAATAAAGAATAATTAAATAAATGTTGCTACGCTGAAATACTGCGCAGAAAACAAATGAAAACAGGAAGTTGGCTATCAAAATAAAAAACGTATGAACAAATAAATAGGGAAACAATGCAACAAAACGTAAAAAATAAATTCTGTGAAAAAATCCAGCAATAGCAAGAAACAAAACTAGGTTTAAAATTGCTCTAAAAAGAAGGCCGTCACTTATGAAATGAGATGTCAAACTTGCTTCAGAAACCACAAAGGCATATAAAACGGAGCACGCGCTCGATAGCAACGACCTCGCGCGCATGAACACCTTCAAGAGATGAAGGAAAACATAGGGATATCTAAAAGCTGTTAGATGGTGACATTCAAATAAAATGAAATACTGTACAGGAATGCCCATAATGTCGGCACACTGGAGCAGATTCACCCCTAAAAATGTAACTAAAGTATAATGCCCAATTCGAAAAGGAGCTAAAACTGCTACTTATCGACGAACAATGCGAGAATAGGTAGACCAAGTAAAATGGGTAGATTTGCTTTCCGGACGTTTCTTCTGTTGTATTAAATTCCATTCTTCGCACCAGAACAAGAAAACGGCTGTATGCGAAACATGTAAAATAAGTTTCTGGATTGTGGCAGGGGCTAAAATATATATTTTCGCTGTGACATCTGAAACTTCCTTGCCTTGAATGCCCACTGCAGTGTTACGCTGACGCTAGTGTAAACTAGTGCACACGCTTCATCCTGGAAAAGGATGGGAATAGTACAGATTTCGAAAAGTCTAAAGAGCACTCAGAGATGCAGAATTAATTCCCAATTCCCAAGTCGCTGTTATGATACTTATAATAGCTCTTTTAAGTGCCCTTAAAGTTCAGCGATATATATAAATATCGTAGAGTTAAGCCCAAAATAAAATTGAAACCATTAGATATAAATCCATATGCAACACCTTTGGCCGCTTTCGAGCCGTAGGTATAGATTAAGTTTCATCCCCAAAATGAAAAGAATATCCTGCTAAAATGCCAACGAATAACTGAGGTTGCGGTCATAGATTTCCTACAATCACTCAGATCAAGATAATGGGGCTCTCTGCTAAAAACCAAGGGAGATACCGAGCTCCCAACTGCAAAAACGCACGCATTTGGACGTCCAAAGTTCATAACATCTCCAGAAACCGTTTTCCTGGTGGTTTTGCAGCCTGACAGCTAGCAAGCAGTTAATTAGGTGTCAAGCAAAGTATTAAAAACTGTTCATTCCTGGGATGTCGAGGTTGAGTAGATAATCGGCAACAATGTACTCCAAATAAAATATCTCTTCGAAAAAACAAAAGATGTTCACCCGACTATGCACACATCCTGGATACAGGGCTCGCAGGAAAAGCACGGGTTTCCCGGTGATGAATCGGCTACGGCGACAAAGTACTGAAGGTAGTGTCGAACCATGCACAAAACAGGTATCATCAAGTTTCAACCGAATTATTCAACGTCACAAGGCGCTACAGCACCGTCCGATCAACTCCCCCAGGTTGTGCCACTTAAAACGCATAAAATACATATAGAATGTCACACCGACCTTTCAGTGTGCTATATGAGATGACCAGCAGAGTTTACTATCAAAAACATGGAAAAGAAATTCATTTTTTCTGCGAAAAATAGAAGATCTGGGCCAAGATGGAGAGAAGGCCAGGGGTACCCCTTACAGCACTATAAATTCATGCAGACAGACTTCTCAGCAGAAAAATTTATGCCGTCTTTAACGCTCCAAATATAAAGGCAGTTCAGACAGCAATGAAGGTGACGTTCCAGCAGACAGTTTCTCTTAGAAGAAAGAAATATTACAAAATCTTGGCGATCAACGATGATGTAATCCCTGGCGGCAAAAATTTCGTGATGGGGTTGATAGTAATGGAAATGTGTGACACTGAGTACAAAGCCCTAGGTACTCCATTCTCCTGAATTAACCGAGATGATAAAACAGACCCATGTGTACATTAAACACCGGTCATCTGTGAATTACTGAATAAATATTGAAAGCCTGCCACGAATTCATGAAGCGTACGAATGATACCACTTCTCCATTTTGATTTGTTTGAATTGATTTATTTACGGACACTCTTTAACATATCAGGTCATCAGCATCTCATTCTATTCAGGGCGTTAAATATATCGGACAAATTTTGCTCAGAGGCCTTTTCTTTCAGGCTTGAGGTTCTTTATCGTGCCGTAAATGTACGACACGGGACCGACGGCTTTACTTCCCTTCCAAAGGAAGGCATACCTCGGATTTTTACGCCCGAAAAAAATCCATCGATCCTGGCCGGGTTCAAACCCGCGATCTTGGTTTTAGAAGGCAAATTGGTTACCACTAAACCACCAGGACCGATGTCTTCTCCAGTATTACAGGTATTCTTCAGATTAAAGATGACAGAAACCGTTTCGCATTTTTGTAGATATTCCTGCATAATATGAGTAGAAAGAGACACTAAATGACTGACGGAAGAGGGTGACGACGAAAACTGTATTAGACGTTTGTCAAAAAGCGCTGCGATTACAGCTACCACATAAGCCGCCAGTTACTCATGAGTTGCAGAACCTTGCAAACGCAACGGGTGTAAGAAATTGGTCAGTAACTAAAAGAACGGGTTGCTATTCCCCTGCTTTTGGTATAGGCAAAAAGGTGGCCATTAGGTAAGCGCACAGTATGTGCCGTCATATTAGATTTTATTTAAAAGCTGGAGTAAAAATGGTTTAGCTTCCGCTAAAATATATATAGCAACATGATACAATCTGACCCAGGAGCACAATGCCGACGAGAAAAAAGTGCATGCTCCAAATCCTGGGCAGTAAGTGTAGCGTTATAACACTTATAAATGTCGGAGGCCAAGGAGAAACCCTTCGATTCCACTTTAATCTTAAGTGTGCGAAACGCGGAAAGATAATTAGTGAAACTAATGTCAGCGAAAGTGCACTCAAAGGTTTTTGCAATGTCAGCAGAAGAATCAACCATATGCCCCTGTGCCTTCAGATGGTATGGGCGAAAAACCATATTTACCTACAACTCGGCGCAGCCTATTCCAGAGAGAAGAGAAAGACGTCGATTGGTTAAAAAAGGAAACGAAAACCATCCAAAACGCCTTTTTCTCTATCTTTCTGTACTAGACGGCATTTGGCGCGTAACTTTTACAGCAAATCATATTTTTCAAATGCAGGATGGCCACGAAATATTGTCACTGTACCTCGGCGTACACACATTGCGTCCCGACATTCAGCGGTCCACCAAGGAACTGGGAGGCGTCTTTACGTGGGGCGGCTGCCAGGGAATGTATTGTAAAATGTACTATTTTTAATTTTGATCAAAAATCTAGAAAAAGTGTTAAAGGTAAAATAAAACTATTGCACAAACTCCGTTCCATACTAAGTAAATTAAATTTTACTTTATGATTCTATCCTATACCGTTACGGAGCTAGTAAGTGTTACTAAAGCTACGCAAGTGCTTAGTTCACTGCACAGCTAAAGTGCTGACAGTTTCTGTTAAATGTGGCAACGCAGCCCTCCCACTTTCCTACTCCTGAACTGTAATAAGTCGCTTGTTGTTTTAATTACACTATAGCACCTAATAGGCACACAAGTCAGCTTTGCAATGGAATTGGCTTATGTAGTCATTACTGAAGTACAAAACAAGATGTCAGAAACATCATCATCCTTAAGAGGATCATCTTCGCCTATGATATATTTCATTGTGCTCAAGAACAATAAGCTGCAGTAAGGAATTAATATAATTTATTATTATTATTATTATTATTATTATTATTATTATTATTGCTAGTATTATTTGAGGGCGGATCAATGTGACTGTTAGTACGATGATATTTCAATAACATAATAATAATAATAATAATAATAATAATAATAATAATAATAATAATAATAATAATAATAATAATAATAATAATAATAATAATAATAATAATAATAATAATAAAATTGGTAGTAGTGGTGGTGATAAAAGGTATATTCTTACCCAGCAACAATGAACACGCCTGCGAGGAGCAAAACACTACGCATGTTAATGTTATATTAATGATATTGGTAGAATGAAGTATTTTTTTAAATTAAACTACAATATATCAATCTGTTTATTACGTCTCTTTACAGGGGATACCTTTATATTAAGTAAGTTGGCATGACATGTAATATCGCGCTTCATTTTTTTGTACCAACGCAGATTTCGTTAAATACAGTTTATTTGTTAGAACTGAAGAATTGTATTCATATCAGATTCTACAATTTAACGCAGTTATCTTGTCTTGCTAACAAGATTACTAGACATAACAAGATAATCTTAGCTATGAGCTTACATAAATTACACTAATTTTATTATTTTATCTAGTAGTGGATGAAAGCACAGACATATCGAAAGGGCAGTTTGCCATTTTCATAACAAATGTGGATGAAAATATTAATATCAAAGAACTGCTGGGCATTATACCAATGAAATGCATTACAACAGGCGAGGCTATTTTCTCTGCTGTTGAAACCGTCACGGGTGACCGAGGTCGTTGAGGCGAGGTGTCGTGAGCGGGAGTCTGAGGTTGGATTCATACCAGGACCGTTTTCCTTACTGAGTATTTTTCCATGTTTTCCTCGGTCCTCATAAATGACAAATGCCGGGGATGTACCTTAAACTTAGGTCTGGAACGCTTTCTTCCTTTAAAAAGCACAATTATTTCCCAGTTTATCATTTCATTTCATGTATCATCACTATCCATTGCCAGTGATGTCCCAATAGTTAAACGTGGGATAACACTAATCAAGAATATAAAAATAATCTTCTTTTGAAACAGTATAGAAAATATTGACTTGTTTTGGGAGCTGCGTTAATCTGTAGCTTTTGATGAAGCCCCAGCGATAGTTGAACATGAATTGGGGCTTAATATAGGATTAAAATAATTACATCTAAATATTTAATAAAGCAATGCAGTTCATTGCATTATCCATTGGAAATTTTATGCGTCAAAAGTATCGTTCTGAATAACATAATGGGTTTTGTTATAAAGGTAACTACCTTAATTACAGCTTACAAATTGAAACATCATCAATTCAAGACTTTTCTTGAAGATATTAACATATTAAATAACGTATAAGTCATCAAGTTCTTCTTATCTGAGGTTAAATAGAACTAATTTTTAGTTTTTACTCTTTACCCTTACTGCTTTAAAGGAGATGTCAAACGACTGTGTCTGTATCAATTTCTGTTTTGAACACGCTTAAGGGCATTAGTAGTGATTCTCCAAAGATTTTAGAATGAGGGTGAAATAAATTAAAGACAGCAGGCATTAATTTGAAGCTCATTGTCCTCAGGTAAATAAGGAGGTAAGAATAAAAAAACCTCACTCGCATAATTTGTTCTATTCGGCATCAAAATCAACCTACTGAATAAAGAGCAATGCCATTTTACGATATCTATTAACACTTTAATAATGAACCCAAAATGATTGCTGTTCTTTGTATGTTTCCTATTCAACCACGATAACTGTCTGCAGACGGTCGGTTTACGCGTCTGGGAGATAAGTGACTTCTGCACAGTATTCATAAAAATGGGCATCACACAAAATTATTCGTGATAGAAATCCCAGTTATTCAAAAAGACATATTAATGATTATTTCATTATTCACGTTTTGTCTTCTGCTGCTTCGCATAGTAAAACTTGTTTCTAACAATTATTTAAAATTCATTTGTTTGATATTTCACTCTCATTCTTTATAATCAGTTTCTATACAAATCTAATAGTATATATTTAATTTCTATTTTCATACATTTAGTGTCTATGGAATGATAAACTATATTTCTGGTAATTATG
This sequence comes from Metallyticus violacea, assembly GCA_030762175.1. NCBI lineage: Eukaryota > Metazoa > Arthropoda > Insecta > Mantodea > Metallyticidae > Metallyticus > Metallyticus violacea. Next base: position 133,348,715 of record CM060846.1, read on the forward strand.
TGCTGCAAGTTAATTTTTTAAAGTATTATCAAGTACTTTTCATTAAATTTTTTATCCAACAAAATTTCTGCCACCGAAATAAGGATGAAATAAAGGTAGTGGCAATACTTATATCTCATTCTGTGAATAATATTCCTTTTATAAGAATAGAAAAAAATTCAGCAATACACCGTGAACTTTCAACACAAACGTTGTCCAATTCTACATTTTTCTTAATAAATGGAAAGTATTGCATTACTGGGCAGTATGTGATGATAAAATTTACTTTTAACCATGCAAAACTTTTAGTGTGGATATTATTATTTCAGAAATAAACCAACGTACACTCCGTTGCAATACCCGAGCACTCCATTTCAGAAAAACATACGGGATACATTATTTGCCCCTAAATTTTATTTATCATAAGTATTAAGTTTCCTACTTTTTTACTTTTTTGTTTTCTGCATCTAGTGCCAAGATCAGAATATTTTTGCAAATGAAAAATACACCCTTTTGAGTGCATTGGTGACTAAGATCTTGAATAGGTACAGAGTTAATGTACTCTCACGCCAAAAGTAAGTTTCTTAGGTACGCACCGTAAACAAACAATGCAATGCAAATATGCAACTTGCAGGTACATTTTATATTATTGTGGAATTTTTAGTAGTCTATCTTGTCTTTTACTATGTCAATTATTTCTATTCAATTGGTGCCGAGATATGGGGTACAATAACGGAAACAATGAGCACAGCTCACTTTCAGTTTATAACATCGGCGCATATTATGGAGTCATAACTTTAATACTATCAAAATCAAGAGTCTGGTTTTTATTTGCAGGTAAATGCTATCATAAAAGAAAAAACATTTTCACTCACCGGCCAAAAAAGTTGCCTCTTCATTTCACATATTATGCTTGAGGTGTTAAGAGCCTAAGGCTGATTTATTTCGTAGGCAAAACTAGACTAAAGTTTTTATTCGAAAGTTTTGTGCAGACTTAAAGTTGTTCGTGTTGGAAAACCAGGGATACATGGTACGAACGCACTTTGATGTTTCGCGGAAACTGAAGCGTATTGTCGGCCCTGTCCGTAAACGCGATATATAGAACCTTTGCCAGATGTCGTTAAACGCGACCGTTTTCGTCGGTGGCCCACGCACTACTGGCGCAACTCTTCCCACTTCGGTCTTGTTCAACTGGGATGAGCCAGCGAAGCCGGAAAGAGTGCATCCCTGACTGCCTTGATATCTCGCGCGTTTACCATTTAACCTTTCAGTGGCGCAGTTGCTGCTTTTGTATCGATAATACCTTGGCTAGTTGGCAATGATCCGTTTCGCTATACTACAGGGCGCCATACCCCTTCTAAATGGCCCTAGCTAGAAGTACCCGGATAAGTGATCTTACTTGCTCTAATTAGTCGTAAATAAGACGCCCTTTTCTCGCCTACTCGAAGCATTCAAGCAGTAGGGTGAGGAATGACAGTCGGAAGAGAGAAACGAAATAAGGTAGGCCGCAATTTCCACCGTGGCGGACGAGGAGTAGTACACACAGTCCTAGTTCAGCGCAAGACTAGTCAGTCCTTGGCTATCATAACACCGCTGCATTCACAAGCCAAGTGCTAGAATAGTTAGAATGTGAGAGACACAAATGCCTGCAGAGCTAATCTCAAGAGTCATATCATGTAAACTGCGGAATGTTGGAGATGGATTGACGCATAACAGGCATATGGCCAAGGTGTTCTAAGAGACCATAAAAAGCGAAATAGAGGGTTTAAAAAGACGAACCCTGAGCCGGTCCTAGTGGTGTAGTGGTAACCATACCTGTCTCCTAAACCCAATATCGCGGGTCAGATCCCGATCTGGATTTTTTCGGACGTAAAACTCCAAGTATGGCGTGGGTCCCGAGTCGTACATTTACGACACGATAAATAACCTCAAGCCTGAAAGAAGAGGCCTCTGAGCAAATTTTATCGGCCGTTTCACCCTGAATTGAATGGGACAGTGATGACCTGAGATGTTAAAGAGCGTCCGTAAATAAAAACCAAATCCAAACGACCCCTGAACAAGATGCCGCAGTTATTTTTGCAATTGTTGAAAATTCTTTGCGCGACTGCGGATAGTGAATTTCCTGCCAGGCGAAAGTTGACTCCATAGCGCTGGTCTTCACTGTGCAAGATCGGCGAAGAAGTATAAAATTGTGTATTTATTTATTTTCATCATCCAGAACTCTGACTGTGTATTGCGCAGCAAGGAGTTCCTATGCCGCAAGAAGTTTGCAATTATACAGTTTAGTTGAATGAAAAAGTATTCTCATCCTATTCACGTAAGCAACTTATGTGTGGCATCCTAATGGTCAGCGTTATGATAATAATACATGCAGCAATCACGTTGGTGGGGCCTTTTACTTGAACTGTATCCAGACGAGTCACTGGTTCTGGACCTGGAGAGTTAATAAGAACTGCAACTCACATGTATGCAGAAATATTAAGTGACGCAGTACTTCCGAGCATCAGAGAGTTTCAGTATTTAGGCTGGTGCAAGATAACTATGGAACTGTGGTCCTGCAGCCCGTCGCATTGGAAATGTCTTTGCTCAATATCCTGATATCCAAGTCCAGAAATGGATTTCTAAATCGTCTGAATTGAATCTAATGGAGATGATTAACGCGTGGGACTCTGACGAATAGAGAACAAGGGTAGCCCTAATGAAGCGCTATAGATGAATTTAGAAAGACCTTCGGAAAGCTACAGAATATTTTGAGGGCCTAATATATTCCATTCTAAAACGTCTGAATGACATATAGAATACAAATGTTTTTTTTTTTTTTTTTTTTTTTTTGAGTAGTGTTTAACGCCCGTTTTTATTATTGAGGCACCACAGGCGGTGGACACTGATGATACATGAAACGAAATTGGGAAATTACCTTCTTTTTTAATTGAAGGAAGCGTTCCAGGCTTAAGTTTAGGGTATCTCCCCGGCATTTGCCAGTTATGAGGACTGACGAAAACCTGGAAAAACCCCCATTCAGGGAGGACGGTCCTGGCGGGATTCGAGCTCACTAGTCCGCGCCTTAACGACCCGTGGCAGTGAATACAAATGGTAACTGTATCTTCTATTGCAAATCTCGCATTTGAATATGTTAATATTTCTGTTATAGTAATATCATTTGAAAAATTGCAGCGTATTATAATATTAAAAGTGAACTATTTTTTATATTTATGAATGGTGCATATGTATGATATTATGACACAGTATAATAGCGCTTAGTTATTTTTCAGATTAAGTTATTTCTTAAGTTATGTAAGATATACAGGTAATTTATTTTCATTTGAATAGCCAAATTTACAGAAATATTTGATTATATACAAGTTATGCGATTTGTAAATTTGTTTTCAAAATATCTTACTTCGGTGCAAGTAAAATGGTACAGGCTATACCATATGAAACAGAAATTATTTTAATACCTCCTTTATTGTATTTCCAGATTATTATTTTCTGAATGTTTTTGTATTCCTCCTCTATGGCACGTCAGCCCGGGATCGGGCCAGGGCCAGCCGCAGGAATTCTGCTTCGTCTACCTCCATTTTACGACTTCATTGATAGAGGGCAGTATTGCAGGCGGAGCATGTGATCAGCATACCTGCGTGCGCCGGCGCCTATCATGCCATTTTGGAGGGACGCCACCTCTCCAACAACCAGTTCCCCAATTATCTTCACGAGGCTGGTTGGAACGTGTTCCAAACCTCTCCAACTTTGCAAAATTTGTAAACAGATACCAGCAATCGAACCTGGGATCTAACGGTCAGATGTTTTTATATTATTTATATATTCTATATTTGTATCATTACTATGGTTGCATATTTCCTGACTTTTATTATGAAATTAAATCTCTGAAATATTGATTACTTTCTATATGAATAACCCGTGTTTCACTGCGCGTACCAAACCAGCATTGGGTACCAAAATACAACTATTTTTTTTTCCATTTCGTGGAGAGGGAAGCTCAACTCAACCTCTACTTTGTTTATTTTTCCAACTGTCGTTTCCGCATTTACACTCAAGTGGATGCTAATTTTTTTTCTTTTTTGGTATATTGATTTCTTAATTAGTAGAATAATGCTCACGAATGTAATAGTTCTGCCAATTATCTACACCGCTACATTCTACATGACCCATTCACTGTTAAGTTCCAATCCACTTGTAGAACAATAAAAATCCCCAAAGAAAATGCACTCTACGTCTTTGATTTCTTGGGATTTCCTACCACATATCCGTGTGTCCTGGTGTTCTAGGGGTAACCACAATTGCCTTGTGTACCTAAGATAGCGGGTTCAATTCTTTCCGGGGCCAATGGATTTTTTCGGATGTAAAACTCCTAAGTAGTATGGTTTTCTTCCAATGGGAAGTAAAGCCATGGGTAGCATGTCGTAGATTTACGGCAGGTAAAAGTACCTGAAAGAATAGGCCTTAAAGTAATAATTATCGACCGTTTCACGCCATGAATCATGAATTGAATGGTAAGCTAATGACCTGAGATGTTAAATAGCGTCCATAAATTAAAACAAAAAAAATATTACCACATATTCGCTTTAAAATTTATGTTTTTTTTTTTTTCTTGTGTAATATTGGAACTACAAGTTTCTTACAATTAGTGTTCTCAAAATGTTTATGAGCACAGTGAGTTAAATAGAAAGATTCAATTTTCTGGTTATAGCCTTCGCTGCACCTTTGAATGGAACTGGAATCAAATCTTGGAACGTTGGGAATAAAATGTTTTGATCCCGTGACAATAGTCCGTTTTCTCAAAGTTTTCGGTTGTGATAATAGATGACATTTTTTTAAATAGATGCCTGTAGATTTTGGTTCTTAATTAGTTGGATTGGATTGTTTGATCAGGGAGGATATTTCCGTATTTAAGCCCTGCTCAAAGCCTGGGGCATTTGTAGCCCACACCCTTCCTCGCTTCGAGAAGAAGAGATGAAGTACAGGAGGGCCAGGACTGGTCCTGGCACTTTCTAGCCTACAACAGAACAAACGGAATTAAGTTGTATGAAATGAGAGATCAGAAAATACATCCAAATAAATATCTGTCCTATTATTTGGTTAAACAATTAGGGCAAACCACGAAAAAATCAAAGATCTGCATCGGATTTGAGCCCGGGAACTTTCAAATATTAGTCTCAAGTTTCACCGCCTGAGCCACCCCATTCGTTTATCCGAATAATGAGTTAGACCGTTGTTTGGTTGTTAATTAGTATCGTTAAGCCTTGCATCATATTCAGGGTCTGAATTATCTGGCATTGAAATATTTCAAAACACATAAGGATATAAGGGATGTATCCCTGTCCTTCCGAAATTTGTCTCAGCATTTTGAACAATAGCATATATTCCATAAAAATGCACATAATTATGGAATATCATTTTCCGTTACAGTTTCACTTGCAAAGTAGATACAATTTGGTCGAATAAATTAGTATACTGCTCGAAACTGACATATGAAGATGTTGTAGCTTATGGGTGCAGTGTGAAGGAAGGTACAGGAACTTTGCATTATTCTCCCATGTCTTTAGTACCATCGATAAATTTCTAGTATGAGAGAAGTAGCCATCTATATTAATAATGTCGGCGCAAAACAAGATTTTGGACATACATTTTCTACGAGTTATCCAAACTGCGAATAGTTTTGTGACACCCAAATAGATATTTAAAAATCAGAATATTATTATTCTCTTTCTACATAACCTTATTTATTAATGAACAAGTGGAACAGTTGATATGTGAAAAAATGCAATTGTAAAAAGCGCGAAAACTTAGACAAAATTATATTTAAAATAGTTCCTGGGTTTATGAACACTCGTTAAACACTAATGTCGCATAATCTAATTAGCCATCTTGTTCGTTTATAAGATCCTAATCTCGATAAATAATTGGAAATATTTTACTAAACTTTTTATTGCACCTCACTGTAAATTGTTAAATGCAGGTTGCTGTATTCATTTACTTACGACAAGATGACTTCATTTTGCTGAGATCTTTTTGGCAAGTTGTAGTACAATCTATTCACGAGTGTTTTAGCTAAGAGTAAAGGCATCGGACATTTTGGTTCGTGTAATTGAAAATGTAGTGTTATAATATTTTGGCTCACCTTTGCATGATTATTTCAGGATTATTAGGCATGTGTTGCTCCATTAGTTCCAATATGTCACGTACAATTCATTGCCAATTTACAATGCAAATAACACTAACTGCCACACAAGGTAGAATATTAAATTCTAGCCACCACAATTGCGCCTCTTGTCTCCTTGGTAAATGTTATAGCGTTACAGAGAGGTAGAATTACTGTAGCGCCACAATGCTCTAGCGTCTCTAAATCAAATATGAATTCTAGAATACTTTTCTAGATTGGCACCATATGAGAACCTGTATGAGGACAACTTTTCAGACTGCGGACAGAAGATGAGTAATTAAATATTTCATCTGGTGTGGTTGCAATGTTCTTTAACACTAAACTTTTAAGGGCGCAATAATGTGGATATTTGAATTAAACATGTTATGCAAAATTAAAGGCTGTCATTGGAAGGATCTGTTTAAATAAGAGACGTGCTCTACAAAATCTAAGCAAGAAACCGAACATTCACTATATGTGGTTTTCTATCTACAATTCCATGTTTTCAAATGTCTTTTCCTTCTTACTCGGCATATACATTTTTTTTAGCTTTAAGACAAGTTTATGAGTTTGCCATGAAATGCTTCTCGGGTATTTGTACTGCAAAGAGAAGGACCGACTCTTAAGTATTTGAATAAATGATGATACATATGCAGTGCGTAATGTTTTATTTCGCAGATAAAGCCCTCTCCCCGCTCTCAGAGCTAGCGATCTCTCCAGCCCCCAGCAGTAGTGTGTGCTTTCAAATAAATGTTCCGCTATTCTTGCAAGAAAAAATATGACGTTAAATATAAACAAACCTGAAAGATAGCCATAAAACAGGGTGATTTCTGGGTATTTTGGCATATCCTGAGCTACATAAATAACAAAAGAATCACTTGTTTCTGCCGAAGGTGAATAGAATAAATGAAAAATTATATTTATCCCTTACCAGCTGAAGAAAAATAGATTTTGTAGTCTTTTGCTTGTCCAGTTCTCTGCAGTTTACGCAACAAAGCCTGACACAGATGAAATCGACAAACTAAGAGTTGAATTCCTTCACCTTAATTGCTTCATGAAATTAGTCTTCAAAGTCCACTACTGTTTTCATTGGTTCAAGTTTAAATTCTAAATATTCCACTTATCATTTAAGAAACGAAATGCGAAGTAATGTATAGAAAATATTAATTTTAACACTTGTGTATTACGATGAAAGAAAAATAAAACGGATAATCTGGTGAGGTGATTAACATATATAAAGGACTAGAGCATAGAATTTCCACTAAAATCACTTCAAAACATGCTAAAAATATTTCGAGCTATAAACCTCTTATACATGTAGATAGCACAATGTAAACAGGTGTGAAATGAATGAATAGTGTTTAACGTCCGTTTTTGCTACAGAGGCACCACAGGCGATGGACACTGATGATACATGAGACGAAATGATATATTTGGAAAGGATTTATTTTTAAGGAAGGAATCGTTCCGGACCTAAGTTTAGGGTACCTCCCCGGCATTTGCCATTTATGAGGACTAAGGAAAACCTGGAAATGGAAAAACCTCAGTCAGGGAGGACGGTCCTGGCGGTATTCGAACCCAGACCTCCCGCTCACGAGTCCGTGCCTTATTGACCTCGGCCACCCGTGGCGGTATAAACAGGGTGAACTGAAATAGGTGGTAACTGCGCCAACCTGCCGGAACCAAGAGAACGGTCGTGCAATATGGCAACCTTACAGACTTACCTTAGAGACTTTTCTCCCAAAATTTCTGTCCTAAAGAATTACACGCCACGGAGTCAAATGCTTTCTGAAAATAGACGAAAACGTTTTTTTTTCAATGCCTGTTCTACTGCATGGGGGTTATTCATACATGCATTATCTTTTTTGTTTTTATGGATACATTTCAATACATACACAGCAATAACATGTGATAAGAAAGATTAAAGTTATACTGATCTCTGAACCTCGAACTGAATTGTAATAATACAAGGAAGAAATACTGCTTGCTCTAGTAGTAAAAACCTGCAACAGACTGTCCACCGATTGCAATTGACGTAACCTGGTTCCATCATGCACTCCACTCAGGTGCAGGCTCAGGATAAAAATGGCTATTGAAATAAGATCTTTTCTCTTTGTTGTGTTGAATATAATAATAATAATAATAATAATAATAATAATAATAATAATAATAATAATAATAATAATAATAATAATAATAATAATAATAATAATACCTCCTTCTAAAGCATGCAAAACTATTTATTATTTAAAGTTTATATATTGCGGTTATTTGAGTTAGTGACCAATGGAGCGCAGCTGCGTACCAGAAGAAGCCAGTCGTCATTGTTATATAATTTATGTAAAAGTGCCACTTGCAGTTAGTTGTGTAAACTTGTGCTAAACGTTCTTCATTAGTTATACAGAGGGGTGCCAAAAGGTATACTCTATTCAAGTAAAGAAAAAACTGTGTTAACATAACAAAACTGAGCTCACACAATCAAAAATGATGATTACTAATCATCTTAGATTTTTACAGTTACAACAGTTGCTTTAAATGCCCACCATCGGCGTCAGTACACTTCTGAGTAGGTTGAACTACTGAGCAACGTTTGCGAAAATGTCCTCAGCGATTGCAGCACAAGTCGTTTCTATTTCTTCCCGAAGTGCTGCCAGTGTAGCTGGATTTCTACAGTATATAATATTCTTAAGAGTTCTCCATAGGTAGAAGTCCAACGGAGTTAAATCCGGAGAACGTGGTAGAAACTCAAACAGACCTCATCGTCCTATCCAGTGCATTGGAAGATAGTCATCAAGGTACCACTTACATCTCGGTGGTAATGTAGTGGTGCACCCTCTTGTTGGAAGTAAAATTCCTCATTTCCATACAGTGTATAAATGGTGGGTAATACTAATGTGCGTATCATATTCAGGTACACTGGGCCATTTATTTTCCTTCAAAAAAGAATGATCCAAGACTCCAAAATAACAACCCTCACAAAACATTAAATTCCAGGTAAATTAACAGCTTATTCCAAAATAACACGTGGATTGTTTGCACACCATTAGACACAATCATGCTGCTTAACGGTTCCGTTCAATTTAAATTGTGTCTCATAGGAACAAACAACTTTCCCTACGAAGGCCTTATACTCTTGCACCATGTTCCGAAACCACTCACAGTACTGCATTCTCCGATCAGGTTCATCTTCATTTAATGCATGTAAAAGTTTTGGGATTAAAACTTTCAACTTTGTTATTTTAATAATACGGCGTCTTACATTCACATTGCTTTGTAGATTTCTGCTGTGAGTGGTCAAAACTTTCCAACATCATAGCCGAAGACGCGGGGCTTGTTGCTTTGCGAGGACTCCCAGATCTGCCCTTGTGAACATTGCATACGGTACCATGTGTCCCAAATTTGTCTCGAATGCGTGCAATTGTTAATCGCATTTGCAGTTCTGTTCTGTACACACGTCTCTATTGCCTTTGAACTTCAACAACATTCTTGGTTTTCCAATACCACTTCAAAATTGCTTTTCGCTGTTCAAACGATTCTCTTGGCTCCAGTTTGTTGTAGCAACGCTAGTATAACGTAATGAACATCACATCTGTTTCCAGAACATCATATGATAATATTAACTTCATTTGTTCATTTACCTGTCACGTAGCAACGCTACCATAATACATGAGTCACATCTGTTTACAGAACATCATACTACACATTACTATTGTTTTTGGGTCCAATTTTTAAATATATGAAATAAATATGTACTGTGAAAGTGTGTATACAAATTTGGCACCCTCGGTATATCTCGGTGAACGACATTTTATGTACGATACATATGTGAAAATAGATTCTTGCAGAGAAAAGGTAAGACATTTGCCAGCAAATACAACTGAAATCGGGTTACAGATAGAGAAAAGATTCGCCCTCTTGTCAAAAGGTTACGAGGGAGAGAAAACAGAGGAAGGGGTTGGGAGGATATCTCAGTAACAAAAATTTGTGTTCTGATTTGGCATGGAAGAAAATCGAAATAAGATATAAGAGTTTCGTAGATGCCAACAATTTATTGCCAAGAACACCATTTCCCACATAACTTATAATACAGGTTATTGCTCACTATATCATTTTTAAATTGAGTTTAATTTTATGATTTCAGTAATAATACAGAAAATAAAATAAAATCAGTATCTTTAGGCATGTCGGCAATATTTTCCCTTTATTCGTTTTGGCGGCTACACTTTCCCAATTAGCAACTCACCGCCACGGGTGGCCGAGGTCGTTATGGCGCGGACTCGTGAGCGGGAGGTCTGGGGTTCGAATCCCACCAGGACCGTCCTCCCTGACTGGGTTTTTTCCAGGTTTTCCTCAGTCCTCATAACTGGCAAATGCGGGGGAGATACCCTAAACTCAGGCCTGGAACGCTTCCGTCCTTAGAAAATATCCTTTCCCAATATATCATTTCATCACATGTATCAGCAGTGTCCACATTGTTGTTCCATTGCCAACCTGGAAGTGATCAGTTGTCTCGTTTGCATTAATCTTGCTGCATTCATTATAAAATGGTAATATATTACTTTATATGTATCATATGCTAATCTGTTACATTTGGATTGCTCCTGTATTCATAAGCAAACTTCTCCCGTGAATCGTTTTGTTGTAAAGTTATTCTATCAGTCCGATCGTTTTGAATATTATACTAATATACTTTGAAAGCATATTAACGAACTGAAGCTTTTCTGTGGCCGATTGTCAGTCCTGGTGGTGTAGTGCTAACCATACTTGCCTTCTAAACCCAAGGTCGCGGGTTCAAACCCGGCCAGGATCGATGGATTTTTTCGGGCGTAAAATCTTAAGTTTCACTTCCTTCGGAAGGGAAGTAAAGCCGTGGGTCCCGTATCGTAGATTTACGACACGATAAAGAACCTCAAGCCTGAAAGAAGAGGCCTCTGAGCAAAAATTGTCGGCGTTTCACGCCCGGAACTGAATGGAACGTTGATGACCTGAGATGTTAAAGAGCGTCCGTAAATAAAACGAATTAAAAAAATCTGTGGTCGAAACATTTCCGCCACGTGCTTTGTTAAGTTATACCATCTCTGCCATCATATGTTCTAATAAAACATCAAGCATTTATGAAAAATAGCATTTCACTATTCAAGCTATGTCGTAAGAAAAATTTGCTGAATAAAAATGCCCCCTTAAATGATCTTATAATTAGCAAAGAAATTATTTTTGGGAACACGCATCATTTAGTATGGTGTTTATATTAAAATATTACTTTATTTCCTTTGAATATATTTATCGACAATTGGTGCAATTCGGTTATTTGACTACATAAGATAGATACACGACATGATCTGAAAGCCAATGCATAGAATACGTAAAACTTGGGATTGCAAGTATCTTACTTTTTGTATTTAAACATTTTTATTAAACCATAATTTGGGTTATAAATTGCGGTGTTATTTTATTGGCTATATTTTGTTATTTTTGATTTTTCCATTATAAACACAATTTAAATTTTATTCCTTGGATATCTTATAGAGTTATATAATAGTGCTAGCTGTAGGCTTAAACAGCACCTGTAACACAAAGTACTTCAAAATAAATGAATCTATGAAGAATGCTTTATTTTTTTTTCTAATTCTGTACTTAGATTACATTTACATTTACACCTATTCCCGCTTTAATTCAAATCACGGTAGTCTTTTATTTTATTTGTTCTTTTGAAGCACCAATATATATTTGGGATCCAAGGATTTGACAGCAACCGGATTGAAGCCAAATTAACAAAGTTCAAGCAACATTATTAAAGAACGTGGCTCTAAAGATCGAAGCCTTGCCGTGCGCCTAAAACGCTTCATACATCTAAAATAGCACATCTTTGTTTGTGGCTCGATTTGTTACAGCAATAACCTTTACGAGTGTCAGTTCGTAAGCATGAGCTGTTAACTCGAACGTTCGTATTTCGTGAACTGTAATACTCGTATACCAAGCACGCAAGGTAGTTAACCTGGAAAGTTGGATCCTATGATTGCTTGTCATGATAGGATGACGTCATTTGTGCTTAAAACTACTAACGTGAAAAAAGAGAAAAACTGCTAGCTCTTACCCTTACGGGTCGTTTTAAAAGCAAGCGAAAGCTGCAGGGCGTTTTGTCTTCAGTGTTATTTAAGAATCTTTATGTTGACATAATAGGTATCTATCTCCGCTTATCTAGCAAATGCCACTGTTCCTGTCTTTAAAATGTTGCATTTACTGAACTTTCTTTTCGTTCTACTTACTTGCTACATAAATTTTATCAGCAGTATCCCTCAAGATATTTTTTAGGCGACAGATATCTTTCGCACACTTGAAATGAAAATTTAAAATCTTATAGGGTTTATGTTATAGGCACTCAATCGTATTTTATTCTTTTTTCAAATTTAATGTTCAGCATCTAAAGGAAAAGTTTAATTTTTAAATGTATTATGTGTTGTCCTTTTCTCAAACTGTTGTGATGTAACATGACAGGGCGTTGTTTTGAGTTCAGTCTCTTAGCCAGTGGATAGAGTTTTAATTCAATTCCTAAAGTTAAACACCGCATATAATTTGACGTTCGTTGAGGTTTAGAACTAGATCAATGTTTTACTATGTTTCAGTTAAAGCTAATATAGCCAAATATTTAGTTTTCTGATGGAGAGGCTTTCTCTACAGCCTTTTTGCGTGCTTGTCGAAAAATATTAAAATAAATAAATATGGCTTAAATATACTTTATGTAATAGAACCTATTCCATTGAACATTTCAGTGTGTTCTTATTTATATCAATATTTACTTTATTTCTGTAAATTTTTACTTCGTACTTCTTTATCTCCTAATTTGGATAGGCCTATCTTGCTTTTATCTGCAACATATTTATGCTTTAGTATATTTTAATAGTTGAAATCGTTCTATAACAACGTCTCCCTTCCTCGCCACGCTTTATTCACAATTAAGTTTCACATTGTATCATTTTTTAATTTTCAACAGTATCAAGCGTTTTATACAATCCACTTCTAGGATAGAGCAATATTGCCTGTTATGGTTATTTAATACCAGTTCTATCTATCTTGTTATCCGTCGTTCAATTGACCTCAAATATTCAGTTCCGTATACAAGTGTTTATTTTGCTTTATTATTATTTGGTTGCACATAAAAATTTATTTTTCCGTTTATATGTTTTACTTATGTAATAATATTTGGGATATATGTGCTAAATACCGTGTATTTATCAATGTGTGTGTAATATTTAAATGTGTTAAATTTTTTAAATTAAATATACCATAAACCATAAATTAAATATATACAATGATTAAGAGATCGCCAAACGAAATAGATTGCTTTATTTTCTAAAAAATAATTATTTTAAAATGTTGCTTGAAAAATTATTTCCATTGCCATTTTCTGTGCTTTTTTTTAGAAATTACACAAATGGTGAAGAATATTTTGCGAGTTTTATAATGCAACTGCCCACATTTATGAAGCTATAAGTTAAGAACAAGCAGGCATAGCTACTGCGATAGATTCATATTTCTTTCAAAGACTATTATGTGGATTTTAAAGGAATTTCATATGAATGTGGCAGGGATGTTACGTCTACTTCAGATATAGACTGTCGGATGGTTGATTTCTTCCTAAACACAATACCAAAATGTGTAATTTGCGCATACCATGCACGAATAGATTTATCTTTGAGTCGATTATTCCCGTATACTGCTTGAAAACGACTTTAAACTGTGATTATGCACTCAGTCACATGGTATTCCAGCACACAAAACTTTTTTGTCACCATTTTTATAAAACAACATTTTGTGGTCAATGGAACAAACGATGAGCATCGAGGGCATTACAAACATATATTTCCAAAGTTTCTTCGTGTAGCTCTGTATGATGCACTAAAAAGAAGTCATTATCTATAATGTACTGTTCTTTTTTGTGGAAATCTCTTTGACTAACTCTATATATATGAGTTATGTGCCCTCAAATTAGCTTTTATGTTGCACTAATGAATTCATATAATCTCTTTATTTCACACCATTAAGAAAACGGTAATACACCACTTTTTCTTCAGTATCCAATATTCTTTTATTCGTTGTTACCACATACCGTCACCATAAATCGACATCCAGGAGTATTTTGGCTAATTAAAGATCGTTTTTCTTCAAACATAAAAAAATAAATAAACGTTTTGTTATGCTATTTTCACGACCATAGTGGTGGCATGAGGGGGAGGGGTAGCTGGATGGACAAGTCTGAATTGCCGGAGATTGTCTTAGCTATTGGCTTATTCCCAAAATGGAATGACAATCCAGCTAAGGGTTTATTTCCAAAACACAATGACAGTCATCCGGACTGGAAGCTTACCTTGGGGATGAGCAGACCGCGTCGAGAGTGACGCCCAATCGATCCTGGCTGCGACTGACGTAGATTCGTCAGGCAATGTTATCTGCTCGCCCCCCGAATGAGCCTTCCTGCCGTATTTAAACAGTGCCGATTTCCGGCCGACTATAGGAAAATTGGTATTGCATTTAGCAATATAAGTCATGACTTTCTAGAATCCTCTAGAAGCTTTACGAGTAATTTCATTTCCGGAAGGAGGTCATCTATAGGGGTTTTTGTATAACGCAAAACCTTGCTAAAGTGCAGGACATTACGGGCTCAAACCGGACGTTAGGTTTCGTTACGCGATTCCCTTGGGTTGGTGCAATATACAAACTGCTAATGAAGTAGGTTTTCCTGGCTTCTAGGACCACAATCAACCCCAAGTATTTTAATCAATTATTGTTATAACCAAAATTGTCCATATGTGTTTCAGATTCTGTAGAGAAACACTTGGTTTATGTAAGCAATGTATGTCTTGCCAAAAATCTGTACTTTACGACCTTTGTCGTCTTTCCTTAGCTAAGGAGACAAATAACCTACCCCTGCCATAAAACTAACCGAAACTGTTCGCCCAAAACTTTACCCAAAAGAGATGGAGGGACCCCAAGGAACATTTCTCTGTAAACTTTAGGTGCCCTTATCGAGGGTGAGAGAAACGTCCGAGAGAACCTTGAAAATTCCTTTTTGGGGAGGAAACAGTACGCAACTTTTGACAAAGAAAATTACGGTATATTTTTTGAGTAAAAGGACATCTGAGGAGATCCATGGAAAAAAAGAGGCCAAAGACTCCATCGCGGATAAACACTCCACCGCAAACAAGCGAAAAAGAGAGCGAAAACATCCTCCTATGAGGAAATATCGGAAACCACGTGCTGGCTATCTAACCAATGGAGCACGCAGAAAATAAATAATAACATCGCCATAATGTAAATTTGGGAGACCGAACGCGTGGGACGACCGGCCACCGGAACATTTATAAAAATCATGGAAGAATCAAAGTCTGGGCAGTCAAGGGAGCCAATTCTGTTCAAGCATTCAGTTCGATTTTTCAGTGCAGTTATTTAGTTGTATCAGTTCAGCAGTTGGTCTCAGCTCTTTTCGAGTGTTAAGTCAGTGTTAGTTAGTGATTTTCTCATTGGTATCATGCTAGTAGTGATATAATCATAAGTATTCTAGTTCGTGCTACTGTAATTACTATCTCCTGGCAGTGCTATACTTACTAGAGGGTATTCGGCGAACTGTGGAAATACACTAATAGAGTGAGCGTTTTAGTGAAGCAATTGGTAGGCTCTTTGTGACTTCGGCATAGATCCGCGTCATTTATCTACATGACAGCGAAAGACTTGACAAAGTCTGTTCTAGGAAAGAAATGACAGTTAATTGCGTGTGCTCGCGAATGGTTGAAATCCTACTGGGAGAGCTTTAGGTGCCTGTGGCAGATGCGTAGTGATCTCGTGAACGAATCCCATCAAACTTTCAAGATTACAACTGGTGAGTGATAAATGTATAGACACAAAATTAGATTCCTTGATCCCTGAGAGAACAGAGAGAAACAAAGATCATCTGGAGAACTTACAGAATTCTTTTAATTCAAGAAGGTAATCCCTTTCCTTTTCTGAAACGTTATTCACGTTCCTAAAATAAGACACTAGATATTCTCATGTGCCGGCGCTGTGACAAGAAGCTACATAACACCACAGCATAGAAGCGGGGAGAAAGAGGAGAGAAGAAGGAGAATAAAAAGAAGAAGAAGAAGAAGTAGGATGCAGCCATCTGAATACTAGTCCTACTTACCGCCGCTTCCTCCATACGCCTAATCTCGGAGCCAAGGGCCGATAAGGATCTTCTTTCTCTATTTCCACCATCAAAAGTCATTACCTGATGAGGACTCTAATAACCTAAAATAAAACACACTTCTGATAATCCATTTTGTCAACAATAATGCTCCTTTGTATTAATTAGTTAATCCTCCCCATTCCCCACAAATAAATTAAATGATAATAATAGCTGGGAAATCTAAGTTATCATTGCCCAATTCGTCACACACATACATATAAGCAATTGTAATATTGGGCTGAGGGCCGAATAAATCAAATTGTATTGTAGTATAAATTAATGAGTAAACATGGGGGTTCATTGCACACGCTTTACAAATCAGTTACATAATGCTATTCCACATAAGTATATATGGAACATATAAAAATAAACAGTGAAAATTCTAAGCTTCATTAAAAGAAAAAAAAATAAGCAAACATGAAAATACGAAAAGCCTCCACAAAAGCTATACAAACTCATAAGACAGGGAATAGTATAAAAGTGCGATTAACAAAGGCTAAGGAATATGAACTGCGTAAATGAAATAAACCGTATCTAAAATAGAAATGGAAACATCCCACCAGCTTACAAAATACTTGGAAGAAGGGAAGGCAAATTGGGGGAGGAAAAATGAAATTAATTCATCCAAAGGAGTTCTGAATTTTAACATTGGTCCAGTAATGAATAAGTAGGATAGTCTGAGTCATAGTATGGTTGTAGAATGATGCAATCGAGGATCATGCGGTAGGCAGCAAACGTGTAAGCTGCAGTGAAGTACTCAAACTTGGCAAACAATATGTCGGAGAATACAGAACTAAATCCCCTAATGGACCAGGGATAGAACCTCGCAATGCATAGGGCAAGTAACAGCAGGGTATTGTATGCGCGCAATTACTAATGTCTGAGCATCCAGTTGAGTTACAAGAGGCTTCGTGCAGTGCACGCAGGAAAAATTGTACACTTTAGAAAGATTAGTAATAGAGTCTCCCGATAAAATAGCATGAGAACAGAATGTAATGAAAATGGAACAGCCAAAAGCAGGAGCTATTAAGCATAGGAAGGATTGACAAATGCCACATTGCGGTAGTAAAATTTGGAAATATCTATCCGTGTGAAGAATTACAAAGTAGTAGAAAGATAAACATTGCAGGCTTTCTTATAGTGAGCTAAAGGTATAGGTGTGAAGGAATGTCCAGCTACATGCCGTACAGTTTTTGAAATTGTAGTATTTGCAAACCGCGAAAGAGTAGTTGTTTAAGCTACAATTTGCTATTCGAGCACTATAACACTTGTCAATATCTTTCATTAACCAAACCAATCTATAATAAGTTGTATTGCCTTCACTGGTTTAAAAATGCAAGTGATCTATGTGCTGATATTGACTCGAGGTATTAACTGACGCGACATGCCGAACTTTTTTCCGTACGGTAACCAAAGTCTCTGTTACAATTTACATATCACTTAAAACTGTATAATGGGCATACTGCCAATCCATATTGAGAATACAAGCTATACTATCATGGAAGATAACATTATTTTCCCCTTTTTTAGTTCACTTAGTCGAATTGTGGTCCAAAAGTTTATTTATTGCCTCTTAGGGGGTTATCCTGTGATTTGAAGAAGTTGAAAAACACATATTGAGCAGTTATAGGTTTAAATAACATCAAATGACATAACGTGTATTGATATTACGACCAACAGTGCAATAACCAGAGACTGATTGACACACCCAACATTGCACTAATAAGAACAGTTAAGGCACATGGGATTGATAAATTGTAATATTCAGTAAAATATGAAAATATTGCACTCAAGGTAATACATGCTTTGTCGTATAGAATAGTGCCAGAAGAGTTACTCCATGAATCTGAAAACTTAGGAAAATTAAACCAGATTTAATTTTAGAAAATCAACGAGATATATAAGAGGTACATATCAGATTAAAGCATTTGGTGTATATGCTTTTACATAAAATTTGTGTGTCTGTTCTTCCCTTATTCCTTCCTATGGGGGTAACAAGAATAGTTGCTTCTACGAACGGGCGATATACACACACACACACACACACACACACACACAGCACACACACACACACACATATTGGCAGCCTGGAAATCAACTAAAGAACCCTACATTCCAGTCTTATATTGTGGGTAGAATCTGGTTACGTGAACTATATGTTCTTTGGAACAAATCCCCCGGTTTGACTCAATAACACAGTTCACTGAGGAAGAATTGTTTAAGAATATCAAAATACAATGAATTTTGTGAAGGAGTATAGTAGCGATTTGTTTTCTTCTTTTATTTTTGTACTGGCATAAAATATTTAAGTAGTTGACCGGGAGAAAATGATTGAGTACGTATTTTGCGATCAAACAGGCGTTTATTGGTGCGGAATTATGTTATCTTTAGCAAACTGTCTAACCTTTAGGACCGGGTCTCAAGTGGGTTTTCTTTCACTAAAAGATTTTTGAATTCCTATTACAAATGTCGCCTGTCACCATAAATAAGATAAAAATGGGTAAATTGGAAGACTGTGGTTTGAATGTATTATAGGGAAATTTACTTGGGGCAAAGATGTGTCCCAGTCATTTTGTTTAGTAGGGGTGTGAATAGAAAACATATTAACAATAGTTTAGTTCTCTCGTTCGTTTAGATCATTACATGCAGCGTTTTAGGCAGTAATTAAAATAAGTTTGGCACCAATTGATTTTTAATCGGTGTTGGGTAATAAAAATAAAATACAGACCCTCTATCAGTAAGTAACATGGTTTTTGCGCCATGGCGACAAATTATACTTTCTAATATAAATTTGGCAACTTGTTCAATGTAACCCTTTGGGATTGCTTTACCTTCAACCTACGGGTAGCTCAGAGTTATCATTTTCATTGTTCCTCCCGACTGGGATTTATGAATGGGGCCTACAAATCTATTTCCCACTGTATACCCACTTCCGTAACCGGAATTGGTTCCAAATGTCCCACGGGTTGATATTTTTCGGATTCTTTCGAGATTGGCAGGTGCAGAATGCTTTTATTTATCGTTCTAGATGCTTCCAAATACCTACTCCATAATAATGTGGATGTATCTTGTGGAATGTTTGGTAAAGCTGAAATGTCCAGATAAAGGTAGTTATGGCATGCACATAGGATTTCGGACTCAGCGATCACCAAGAAATTTAGCGGAACTTTAGATCCGACAATCTTACAATACAGGCTCCGGAATTTAAAAGGTAAATGGCAACTTGTAGCTGAATTTTTGTGTGTGACTCATGGATTCTCCAGGACAGAAATAACAAATGCTAGCTGAGGGACTTTCTTTGTACATTAGGTACCTGCAAGGAGATTAACAGGCAAGTCAAGAGATCATCTGCTCCTTTAAGTTCTTTTGGATGCCCATTCCCTATCGCAAATTGCGATAGTGTATCTGCATTTATATGTTTTTCCTGATTAATATAAAATGACATAGTAGAATTATTGGAGCTTTTAAGCCCATTTGGCTAGAAGACCAATAACGTATTGTTAAATAAAATACAGATTGTTTGGTAATAACTATTTCTACAGGATAACCATAGTTATAGCTCCCAAATAGCCAAAAGTTATAGTTCGAATACAATAAAAGTTTTCTCACATTTGGTGATCCCACTGCTGCTAAAGGCTATGGGGGGTATAATTTTCCTTTAATGACCTGCAGGAGGTAACATCCGATACCTGTTCCGGATGCATCCATGGGCATCCTGGTGGGATCCCCAGGTATATAATGAGCTAGTACCGATGCAATTGTTAAAGTATTCTTAAGTTTATTAAGTGCTTCTTGGCATTCATTCGTGCAAATAAATTCACTGTTTCTTCCAGTAATGGCACGAAAATGATGCAAAATACTAGCGCACCCTGGGATGAAATGCCTATAAAACCCAAAATAGCCGTAGAGCTTTAAAAACATCTCTCACTTACTTTGGGGTCGAAAATTCCGTAATATCTTTGTTCTTATCACTATCTGGTTTAAAACTTTTTTCAAAATCTCGAATCCTAAATGTTTTATTTTGGTCATAGCAAAGAAACACTTATTAGTTTAAAATTTAAAATCTTATTTCTTCAATCGTTGCAAGATTTTCTCAATTTTCAGTAATAATTGTTAATACCTGTCAGTTAATACAAGCAGTATCATCCAGGTAAACTATTTCATTATTAAGTTTAGGAATTCCTAACAATTTGTCAGGTACGAAAGTAAAGAAATGCGGGATATTATAAGATTTAATGAAAGACGTGGTTAAAAAATCAGTGTAGTGTTTGTTTTCTTCTGCCATAAGCATCTGGATATTTGCACTCAACAGATCTAAGGTACAGTACCATGGAGTTGCCTAGGTAACTCAGAAAATCCTGATTAAGCAGCAATTGGAAAAAGTTACCGTAACAGGGTTCCAGCTTACGATAATCAACACAAAAACTCATTTCACCATTATTTTCTTCACTAGTATTACTGGTTTTGTCCATAAACTGATGGAACCGCATATGACACCAGGTTTGCTCATTTTCCTAACCTGGGTGTTAATAATATATCTCTAATGATGATAAACACGGTAGGGTCTTTGCTAAATGGGTATCATATCGTTAACCTGAATTTTGAATTCGTCAATGATAGTGATACCAAAGCCTTGTAATTTCACCGTGAAACATGCTTATGTTTTTTAAGAGGGATTTAAGGCAGTATTTAATGGTCTGTAAACTGAAAGTTCTGATAAAAGCCTTTAAGTGCGTTAGTAAAACTGGTGTGGGTGCCAATTTTTAGCTTGGGTTAATACTGCACTAAATTGGCGGGATAAAGCCGTACCAGCAAAAATATTTTGGGGATACGGCTGTGTTATTATGTACAGGGATTTGAACTCTTTGTTCCTGCTTCGCACTTTACTGGTAAAATATAAGTTGCTGTTTTATAATATTCATAAAGGGTTCCAACATAACATTATTATTGTATTGGCCTGAAAGTTTGACTTAAATGTAAGACTTAAAAAAGGGGTTGAACATATATATTTAATAGAAATAGCTTTACATACCTTATCTGAGCCATATGTTTCAATTGCAATTTGTGCTAAGGGACAATGATGTTGCGAGTTACATGCCAGCAAGAGATCGAAGTTATCGGAATTTGTAAGTAAACGGTCCAAAACCGTAAGTTAATAATCGCATAATACCTGATTGATTGATTAGTTTATTTAAGGACGGTCTTTAACATCTCAGGAAATTAGCGTCCCTTTGTATTCAGCGCGTGAAACGGCCGACAAATTTTGCTCCGCGGCCTCTTCTTTCAGGCTCGAGTAAATGTACGACATGGGACCCACGGCTTTACTTCCCTTCCGAAGGAAGCCATACTTAGGATTTTTACGCCCCGAAAAAATCCATCGGTCCTGGCCGGGTTTGAACCCGCGATCTTAGGTTTAGGAGGCAAGTATGGTAACCACTACACCACCAGGACTGACTAGGTGGAGAGTCAAATATTAGAGTCTGAATTACAGGAAATTTTCTTAGCTAATGCTGAAATGTAATTCTGTGTATGTACTGAAGGAAAAAATAATGATCACCAGAAGCACACGTTTATCAACCGTTTAACATACCTGATTTCAAATATGTAACTGTTGCTACAGCTGCATTAATTTCAAAACATTATTTCAACAGCAGGACTCAATACTGCCAGCACATTTAATATGAAATTACATTACTAGTATTTCAGTTAAGTGCGTTTTAAGAATTCCATTTTCATATGGCTGATGCCATATTTGCTTTTTCTTATATTTTCTACATATTTCTAATTAGTGTTTTAATTTTAATTCAAATATTGTATATTTTAGCAAGCTTAGCAGTAATAATTTACTAGATACATTATCGCACTTTGCTTCTATACTATACGTTCTACCACTATTGCAAGTGTCAAGAAAGACGCTTACCATATATGTGTTAGAAATAATATCTATTTAAAGCACCGAACGTAAAGAGTCGAATAAGGAAAGTAATATAATATGGATGTAACGCTGTAATTATGTTTCGATTTTAAAAGTTTCATTATCATTTTCAAAACAGTAACTAAATATGATAATCAATTAATATTTGTACCTTTTAGGCTTGAAATTGTAAGCAAGATTTTAATGGTTATATAATAAAATGGATTTGTAATATAGTTGGGTGTTACGAAACTAACGTAACACCTAGCTGTAGCAGCTATTAAAAAAGGAAAATGTTATTGTCTTAATTATGTTTCTTGATTAATTTCAAGGTTTTAATATAAACAAAAGGCTCATTAGAAGTATTTAAACTGTCCCGTATTACAACATTTTAACTATTTTAAATAAACAAATTTTCTATGAATTCTTGCACTCAGATATCACTGAAAAAAATTTCTTCTAAAATGTATTATTATTACTTAGAAAAGTTCATTGATAGCATTGCACAAATTATTTCAGTGCCTGAAAAGTACTTCTTTAAATATTCTCTGTATTAACAATAGCTAAAGCGATCGTTGTTTCTAAGAAAGTGATACTCCTAGTTGCACACTTGAATTCCAATGTTGGGTTTCAAGAAATCTTAATAAACTACTATGTATATCAATATACACATGTCTCCTAATCACCGACTTATGGAAGTTAAGCATAATATGCTGCATGACGATCCGATAATATTGGTTGCATCTTATAGGGTGGTAAAAATTGTATTTTATTAGGAGTTATGTCTCTTTAAGCGTATTTGTACCTTTTCGACAAAATAAGTTGTGATGATCCTCAATACGCCTAATGAAAATGCGTCGAATTCAATGAATGTGGTGTATACTACAAGCAATGCAAATCATTTATTGTTTTATGGACATTCCATGGAATTAATATTACATCTCTAACGTTTATATTATACTCTAATTTTACCTTCTAAGAAACTAGTCAAGGTCTAGTGTTATCAGCTGTGATAGTGAAAGTATATATGATAGTGTAATTTTCACTTCTACTAAACCACCGGGTATTTGTCATCCGTGTTCTTTGTTTTAGCGTAGTTAGTATGATTTTTTCCTAGTTACCGCCTTAATAAAGTGAAATATATTAGGGAGTGACAATATCATGTAATGTCCTTATAGGTGATAAAAAGTAATGTTTGATTTTGCAGTAAATTGAAACTGCATTAATGTTTGGATAAAACAAAATTTGTGCTTTATTGCCCCAATTCTGTACTACTCCTAATGCATTAAGTTAGTAATTTAATATCTATTTCCCGTTGGATCTTTCACATTTCATTCAGATTTTACTTTACATTTAGGATAGTAAAAATGTCATACCATTACGTACAACACAGGCATCAATACTGACTTTTCTTATCCCTCGAGTTCGGTTGACCTTCCTTTAGAGCGCATGTAACAGTGAAGACGGGGCTCTATTTCTTGGTGTGACAATCACAGAATTTCTGCTGTCACATTACGGCAAGTAGCGATGATTCGTCTACGGAGAACCGCAACGTTTTGTGGCCTGTTGCGATAGACCTTTGCTTTAAAGTATTCCAATAGAAAGAAAAGTATAAAATGAAGTCCACAAAAGGCGGAGCAAACATATAGACCCAATCCAGCTAATCCATTCTCAGTACCTCAAATAGTGCTGATAACAGATAGACTAGATCCTTCTTACAATTAACTAGATCTCGTGCTATAATTGCGGTTCACATATAATAAATAAACTTAAACACAAGTAAATCTTCCTTGTTTTATATATATATATATATATATATATATATCGTTTTTGATACATTTAATGCCCCTAATAACAAGAAGGTGTAAGGAGAGGATGGATATTTAAGTGAAATAAGTGCTTAAATGAGCCTGGGAGGCTAAAATTACCTAGCATTCACCTTTTCAGGATAAGGAAACGTTCCGAAACGGACAACTGATCTTACAGAAATGCCTTACACAGTCAAATAGTATAATATTAAAATATTTTTCGTTGTGAATAAATATTAAGATATTTAATTTTTTAGTTTTACATATGTAAATATAGAAATGAATTATTGGTGCTGCAACTGTGGGCTATCGGTGAGGAGAAAAAAGGAATACGATGGTGACATTGAAGTACATTTTCAAACCTACCCTTTGCTGGTCACGAAGAATCTAAGCATCATTCGCGACTCTATCATGGGAAAGTTTTGTCAGTGGCCCGCTCCTCCAGGTCTTTCAACATGTCCCCGCCATGGAAAGTGTCCATGTCACTTGAACTTACCTGATAGCTCGCATCAGGTAGCCTTAATTCGTAGGAGAGGCACAGCGGGTTTTAGAAAATAGTGCAAATCTATGATGCAATGATATAACTCAGCAAATATTATAAGTTTAAATCAAATTAACACAATAATTAAATTCTATATTGCAATAACTATGACATAATGCAGTTAACAAGGAAGAGGAATACTCCTGTAATAATGTATGATGCATTATTGAGAAAAAAAGAAAAAAGAAAAGAGCAAATCTTAAAGCTAACATTTTAAGGAGAGATAAGCAAAGAAGAATTCGATTAAAAATTAAAATTTACGTTTTAACCTCGACCTAGGAATAAAACAGCAGTACATAATGTAATAGAAGTGTCAGCAAAAATAAGATTCCTGCGCATGAAGATTTGTTAGAATATTTATAGGATTTTAACCCGTACCAGTAAAAAATTATCTAGTTGTAGATAGATGCTCCAAATGTCGGCATTTGGGTCATATTGCTAAATGGAAAAATTCACCTGTTTACACTGTTGTGAATCAGACCACACAAAATGTTAAAGGCAAAAGAAAGAAATTCCATCTATATGCATACCTTGTATGAAAAGGAAGAAGTGATGCCCAGAGAGAATACAATGTTCAACTTAAAAAATGTTTTGGAAAAATTTCATTTCAAGAATTGATTATGGAACGTAAAAAACACAAATTGCGAGCAAAGAGTAAAAGTAAAAATAGAAGTAATCCAATCAAAGAGAAAAGAAATGCAATAAGGGCTTTTCTGTACAGATGTAAGCAAAAGTGAAATAAAAGGGAAATAGCAGTACAAACAGAAGAAATTCAAATATTAAATGCAAGTGTTCTAAAATATTTCCAATGGAAATAATGGAAGAAGAAAAATAACAAGTTATAAAAGAAACAAACTGAAGCCGGAAATAAGGCTGCCTTTATTAATTTAATAGCTAAAGGCTGCAGAGTTATATTTATAAAGGCATTAGATTTTATATGGGTAATTGTTATGTATATGTATAAGGGAATAATTTAGAGATAGGTATAACGGAGATTGAAATAATTTGTAACTTGTACTTATGTGTATGTCATTTGACAGGTGATTGTAAAGGGTTTTGTATACATTTTTGTGGTAAAAGATGTGAGAAAGAGACAGAGATGTATACCTGACGCCTGGTCCACTGGCCGCTCCTTAGACAAGGCTGAGGAAAGGGTAAACTATCTTTTGTTAGATCACGAAACTTCTGCCCAGGAAATACTTAGGAGTTCACAATAAGAAAAACATGTGGCTGTAACGGGACAGTATTTGAACAAAGTCCGACGTAGCAATAATTTAAGAGAAAATGGGAATGTCAGAACGGAGACGAAAATGTTTTATTACAGGAAAGCCGGGGGTACAAGGTATTGAAAACAGCCCATAAACACGTGCGTTATCTCTGAGAACATTTAGTAAGCTACAACTAAAGGGAGGCAAAAGATATTTCAATAGAAATCAGCATGTAAGCAAAGTGCCGAAATTTATGACAGATTGTTCTTGAAAAATTCAGGCTCATGAGAAGATATTGTAGACCAGGAGGGAGAGAATAATTCTAGCCAATGGTCATTTGATAAAATTCAGCCAATAAGGAGAACTTAGATACAAGTAAATATTTTTTAAGATAGCAAATGATGAACATATAACTCGGAAATAGGATAATATACGTGGGAATTTAATTTAGCGAGAGGCGTAGAAAATGTAGATGTGGTGGAAAACTTGAGTACAGAAGTCAGAGAGGACAGAACAGACGGCAGTAGAGACACACGAGAGGGTTCCCTCAAGAGATATACGGAAGCAGGCAGCCTAAGTCATTCGAAAGCAATCAGTCTAAGTCATTTCTAAATTCAGTCGAGGGAAGTCTAGGTCATTTTAAAGTGGTCGAAGGATTCTAAGTCATTCTAAGGTGATTCTAAAGTCAGTCTAAGTGAGTAGTGAGGTCAGCTACGAGCAGTGAGGAAATAATCGGCCAAGTGTAAAATAAAGTAAATGTTCTACCAGTACCGGACTTATCAATACAGCGAACAATTTCCTTCCCCCTTAATGACCTTAAGTCATTAAAAACAGTTCAAAATTTACCCCGAGAACCCCTCAATCCCCTGCATTGAAACCAAAATCAAAAACCGTTGCAGATTGTCAACCAACTGTGGAACCTCCATAATTCCCGTTTCAAAACAGATAAAAGAAGACCTATCAAGTTGACTATAATATCTTGAGGACGAATATACTATGATGGAAGACGAATAATATAGAAATAATGGAGAAGAATGGTTTGATAAATAATATCCTTAATAATGTGATGAAGAAAAAAAAGTAGTTGACGTTGTAATAAAGGAAGCTCAATAAATAAAAAAGAAGAAAGATAAAAAAGAATATTTAGCCTCTGCACATAGTATAGTGGTTGCAAAAAACATTTTGGAGGAAGAAGAATGGATAAACCAAGTCTATATGAAAAAGTAAATTACTTCATTAAATCACAATCCATATAAGATTTATGATGAAATTGGATCTAAACTAAAATTGAGGAGCCTGTAAGAAAGAAACATATTAACCGCTTTAAGACTAGAAACCTGAAAACTACCCCCAAAGGAAAACATATAGTGTTTCTAATTCTTAAAGCAGCAGATTGATTAGAATCAATAACACAAAATATACCTACAAACCCAGAAGAATTATGGAAATACCCATGTCAACTGCTTATTAGTTGTCTATAGCAGAGAAGAGGGGCCCGTTGTTTTAAGGAAGAAAATGTAATACTTTTATACAAAGAAAATTAAAAGATCCCACAAAATCGAAGCATGTGATCCTATTTGTTTATTAATTGTTCTAGGAAAGATACAAGAAACATTGTAAAACAATAAAATTAATGAATTGGCACGAATTCAAACAACTTTGACTTAGAAACATATAAATCAACAGAGAACGGCGTTAATATGACAATAGACAATGCAAAAACATCGAACCAAAAGTATGTAATAAATATATTTTTCTATATTATCGGAGATTTTGACAACATATGGTGACCGGCAGTTTATCAAATTTAAGGAAAAAGTAATACCAAAAATTGTATTTTAATTTACTAATTTATTATTTAAAAAATAAAAGGTTTTATATAAAATATATAAATCTGGTTATTACAAAAGAAATCACTAATGGATGCCCACAAAGACCAATTTTAAGGCTCATAGTATGGGGCATATTCTTCGAATCTCTTTTTGGAAAATTAGAAGGTGTTGATAGTAATAAAGACTGTATTGTAAGCGGACGATTTATTAATAATGGCAGAAGGAAACAGTAGAAAGGAAATAGAAGAAAGATATAATTAAATAAATAAGCTAATAAATAATTGATACATAAATGTGAAATTGTAAATACCTCCTCATAAATCATCGTATGTTTTTAAAAGGAAGTCTACCAAAGGACCCAATTTTCACAATAAACAATGCCAATGTCAAAATACAAGGGATAAATAAATATATAGGTATATACGTTGATAAAAATTTAAATTTTAGGCAACATGTAAAACTATAAGAATTAGTGCAGAAATAGCTATCTTTAAATTTGCCAATGTTGAACAGAAATATTTTAATACACCAGAGGAGGGAATACAAATCTAATATAACAGTATTTTATCAGCCATACTAAATTATGGAGCAGGAGTATGAGGAATTAGGGCACGGAAGAAACACATTAGATGTTCTTTAAGGAATTTCTAAAGAAAAATGTTATTAAGATAAGCAGGTGCATTTTCCTACATATACACTGGGACTATAAATAATCCTGGGTTTGTGGCCAATTGACTATTCAATTCGCTTAAGAGCAGACTCATACTGGTTTAAAAAGCAGAACAATTAAAAAGTGATGGACATTATTAGCAAAATATAAAGTAAAATAAAAAACAAAGAATATTTATTACAAATATGGCAAGGAGAATGGGATGAAATCAACGAAGGGAGAAGAGTGTACGGGAATTACCACCCACAAAGAACATATTACTCCTTAAACATCTTCAACTCAGCAAGGAACTAATACACTTTGTATCAGGGCACGGCCAATATCACAAAGTTGAAAGAATTCAAACTATAAGCAGATAATATATGCAGAATTGGTAAAGAAATTGATACACCACAACACTCTTCATGTATATGCTACAAATGCCAAACAATTATAGCTAACGAACTACGATAATTGCAGGGAAGAATATTTGAAACATTGTGAGGGAGCAAGAGGATTTTAGGACAATAAAGCACTTAACACTCTAAATATCTTCTAAAATTGCTGAAGAATACATAAACCACAAATATTAAAAAAAGAATAGATCCAATTGTCAGAACAAGAATATTCCCCTAGAAGATATCAGAGAATCAGAGAAAAACTAGAAAGAATTATCGAAGAAAAAACAGATACAGAATAAGAAGAAAATAACCAAACCTGATGAAGAGAGTAAACATTAAAAAGAGAGACTATTAGCAGTCTTCGAACAGATATGAAGCAGAAGAGAAAAGAAGAAGTAATCCAAGAAGAAGAGAAGGAGAAGAAATATAAAGATTATATAAAAATGGTAGAAGAGGAAGCAAGAAGAAGACGCACAGAACTACAAACTACCAACAACCTATCTAAAGTCCACGACGAAAAAAACACAAGATAAGGAAGACAAGACAAGATAAAAGGTGTTAATATAGAAAGAAGAGAAATAATAACAGAATACAAAAGAAGGAGCACTGCAAATACACCACGTTCCAGAATAACCAGTTTTCGGACCTGCAGCCACCTCATCGATGTACCGGTTCAGCGCCTGGAGTTCCGGTGGGGGGCAGCCTCTATACCGAGCGTCAGAAGAAAGGATGAGATTTAGAATTAGAACATATATGAAAATATGAATACTGAATATTTACTATGTTAACATTAAGGTCACGTAATCATAAATATGCAATGGATAAAATAGAATTAATTGGCAGTTGGTGCCTATAGTACCGTAGGTTTAGAGGTACAATTTATAGTAAAATTGAAGTATAACAATAGTGTTGATTTCTATTACTGGTTAAATTATAACTATTGCATGATAGTTATAGTATTAGAATGTAGTTTAAAATCTGTATATTTATTTAATGTATATGAGGAATACCTAAACAAATAATCTGAAATATTATGTCCTAATACACGATCAAGGTATCAGGATGTAAGCTCTACAGAACAAAGTAAAAATCAAATTAAAATAACTATCATTAAAACTGAGAAAATGTGTTATTTGTTTATATTTTACGATGTTATATTATTTATAACCATATAAGTATATTGCGGTTGTTGACTCATTCTTAGAATATAAACATTACATCCATGAAGTTGGCGCTTATACTTTGCGTATTTTTGTCTTAGACTAGAGATTTTCATTATTATTATTATTATTATTATTATTATTATTATTATTATTATTATTATTATTATTATTATTATCGTTATTATTATTTTATTTTTCAAGAAAATATTTTATATGCAATATGTAGTGTAGAATTGTTGTACTTTCTATATTGTAATTGCTTCCCATTTTCTACTAATAGATAAAATATAAAACGAAACTTTATAGGTAAACATTGAATTAAAAGTGCTAAACTGGCCCTGTTACATTTTCTCTTAGTGGAACACTTACAACATACTTTGGAGCAAATGAGAAAATATCAAGCTTAATAGATCACAATATAATACACTTTAAATGCCACTGGTTCATCTATAAATGTTTACGATACAGTAACTCGAGGAACCGAATTATGTTCTTCTCATTCTAACGCTGGATATTTTATACAAGTTAGTTATATATATATATATATATTACTCTCTTCCCGGATATGGACGGTACAGATGTCCAGAGTAAAATGCGCCCGAGCTATATGGAAATGTATACAAGTACGGCAAGCGCAGAAAATGGAATGATTTCAACCCGTAATAATTTTAATATTTTAAAAACAAACTTAAATATATTCTATAAAATAGTTTAACCTTGCCTTTAAAAGTTACCTTTTGAATTATACACCTCGAAACATGGATATTGACATAAGGGCACATCTCCGCATTCGCCACAAATCAAGTTTCTTTGGGAGTGTCCCTTTTGCGGCATACAGTTCATTTCCGAAACGGATGCAAGTTTTTTCCCGTTGACGGTATCCTTTTGGGAAAATGTTTTTCCGTCAATCTAAGCGCAGCAGGGGATTTAGAATTTCTACCCCTTTTGTGTACAGGCCTCTGAGTTTGGTAACTTGGAATTAGACTGTGAACAATTGATAAGCGAAAATCCAGATGTCATTTTTATGGGATAAGAGCTCTCCAAATTAGCAAGCCATTGTATAAGGTGATATCCAGCATGTAAACAAATAGTTTACTGTAAATTTTACAGATTTTCGTAAAGAGGAATATGCCTGCAATACCTGATTCACTAAATTAACACCACCCATATGCATATTACATTATTGTATAATATCATGCTTGAAAATTGTAACTTTATTTCAGCTCTAACTTTCCTGTTTAGTGCAACAAAATGTTGGAACTGTAATTAGATAAAGCAGTAATTACCATTCTATTTTGTCAAGCAATATAAGTCAAAAATGGAAGCTCACGCATGTCTACTTCCCCTCTCTTTAGAGCTTGTACTTTGGCAATCCAATTTGAACGTATTTTGAGGTCAGATCTTCGTGCACTTTACGCTCATATACATTTGTTTCAGTAATTATGAGAGCTACAAAATCTACAGTAAAAACTTGGTAAAAAATCAATTGGTTGACTGTCACATTTGAACTGCGTATGAGGCTGAACACCACAGGTTGTACTCCGATAAAAGTTTTTTTTATGCCGCAATGATTTTCGGAGTCCATAACCTGTCAGACTAGTTGAAACCATGATTCGAACTGGGAATAACAAGTTTGTAACTTTGTGATTCCTTGGCATTAGTATGATGAAACGAAAACATTCCCAATAAACAAACCCAAACATATGGTGCCAAAAAGAGATTCCAGTATTAAGTCGCTAATTTATCTATCTCAGCAGCTGAAAATGGTATTGCTGGCCTGAAAATACCAAGCTGAGCTTATTTCGTCATGCAAAGGCAATCATATAATTTAACCATATCGTCTACAGCCACACACCTGTTGTGTACGAAAACCCTCTACGAACGATAAAGAAGGCTGTTTTGACATAACGTCAAACATTTCAATATTTATTACCGCTGGCTCAGCTAAAACTTGCAATGGTTATAAACACTGGTGTTGAATGGTAGTAGCGGTCCAGAGAAAAAAGTAGAGCACACTTTTAGCTTCACAAATTGCAATCCGACACGTAAAATACACTCCATAACGGATTTATTTATTTATTTATTTATTTTTTTTTTTTTGCATTTTACAAATGAATACAGTAATACTTGTAGTTGACTCCTACTGCATTTAATGCCTTTTAATTTAGTTTTTCTTTCATTAAAATATGATAGAAATAATAAAAATATTAAGGTTTGTTCTATAATGTAGAATTTAAATTGCGGACCATTTAAATACCTAGATATATAGATTGGGTACCCGGGAACAGTCAGTGCCTGGCTTAAATGGCCATTTGGCTACTGGTTAAATGCATAGTGTTCCAGAGAGATCACATTTTTTTCTCCTGTAAGATAAAACCCAGTTCATAAATATATGCAAGGAAATACAAGATTGGTTCAACAATGCATTGCCTTCCCAGGCTTTTAATCAAACATAATACCACTTTTACATCACACAGCTTGGTTACAATAATTACAATTGGCCTGGGGTAGTCATCTATCTGTTATTTATGTGGGTTAGTTGTTTATTATAAGACATTATTTCGTCGGAGTGAATGTTAATATTTCAATACTCTTTTACATTGACAAATGCATTACTTTTTATTAGATTTCATACGTTAACCACTACACTTCAGTTCATTTATATCTTGGGCTTTTTCCGCGGTCATTGATACTTCACTAGTTACTCTTACATGTACACAGTTGTTACCTTTACAACTTACATACATTGGCCATATTTACTTCAATGTGCCAGTGATTTATTGCCTGTAAATACCAAAATGAATGTGTCCCTCCCATCCTTCTATCTTATTGTCTAATGTTAATTTCTAAACATGAAACATTTAACGACAAGAAATACTATACTCGAATTGGTTAGATCGTAAGGCACGGAATATTTCAGCCTATTTCGGAGCGGTATTTTATCTCCTGTTTGTGAAACCGTCCGAATATTTTGTTTGTTTTCGGGTCCTTCATTTGGAAGGCTCTCAGTAGGCTCGAACACTTCTTTAATGAGGACTCAGTCATCTACCAGGGGGTTCCATGTGTATAGGTGAACTTTGTGCGGCTTTTTCTCTTGTTAGCGTTCTCTTTCATTAGCTGGTATGTCCTTTTGTACACCTAGATTTTGGTGAGTCGCTCTTCCTGTGCAGGTATTGGGTTCGTTAACTCAGCAATTAATGGTTCTGGCTGCTGATTAAGCATCAGCTGAACCTTCCCTAGCTTAGTAGTAGAATTGATTGCATTATTCATAATTCTTTCTCACCTAATTTGTGTATTTTTATGACAGAGTATTCTGAAGTCAGGTATATCGACACCTTTACCTTTCACTTATGATTCTTTCTGTCGGATTTCCTTTGGGGTAGTGGTTGGAGCAATGATATAGTTTGACAGCTGCTTTCAACTAAATTTAATTAAAATACTTACTCCTATTAACAATGGTGTTGGTAGACCGACTCGTTTGTACATTTCCTATTTTGGGATATAATTTCCGATTATCTTACTTATGCATGACCCACTAGCTACAGATTTTAGTGGATAGATCTTAATGAATTTGGTATACGTGTAATGCATCATTAAAACATTTCCGTCGTTCAACTGGTCTCAATCATCATTAATGCATTAGGCCCATCTCTTTCAACCGCCTAACGCCACGGGTGGCCGAGGTCGTTAAGTCTCGGACTTGTGAGCGGGAGGTCTGGGTTCGAATACCGCCAGGACCGTCCTTCCTGACTGAGGTTTTTTCCAGTTTTTCCTCAGTCCTCATAAATCGCAAATGCCGGGGAGGTACCCTAAACTTAGGCCTGGAACGATTCCTTCCATAAAATCCTTTCCCAATATATCATTTCATCTCATGTATCATCAGTGTCCATCGCCTGTGGTGCCTCTGTAGCAAAAACGGGCGTTAAACAACATTCATTCATTTTACAATCCCCTGCGGTTCTATATCACACTTTCGGTTGATCGGTTGGGCCCTTTAGCAAAAGTCAATAGTAACCAAAAGTTTCCACACCTTCTTCGCTAGATGCTTAACATAAAATTTTTCCGCAATATTCAGTGACATTTTTTTGGTTCCTGAGTGAGTCAATGAGAGATGGGGGGTGGTAATGAGCATTTCTTCCATCTCCCTTGGATTAACACGTTTACACTTTTCCCATACAACACGATACCACTGTATCTATCTATTATTTCTAAGGTATCCTGGTTCAACTTTGGAGTGTTCTCTGACATTTTTCAAATTATGCTGCCTTGTTGCTGCATTTCTCCTAAGTCATTTTAAAGTGGTTCTTCAACGAATTTTCATGGCCACTTTCTAATTTCATCACGATTACCTTGAGGTTGATATATGAAATGCCAGGTATATTTGCACGATTCAAGGCTAGATAGCATGTAGCTAAAATATGTTCTATTGTGATATTGTGTAACATGATCTGTGAAATGTATCGCGATATCCACGAGCAGGTTAGTTTGTGTTTGCTCATAAAGCGGATGTAGTCAGTCTTGAAATATTGAACACACATAACGTAATTTGTGTAGTGCGAAGTAGGTCGCCGCGATTTCTTGTTCAGTAACTCCGGCGTCCCATTCTGTGCAGGAACACTCTCTCGAAACCGTACTGATAACGTGTTCCGAGCCATCCTTGTGCTTTTGCATAAGCACGGCTCCATAGACCTGTCTGGAGGCGTCCATAAATATGATAAATGGGAAATAGTCTCTGGGTCTCTCCAACAAAACAACATTTTTATATAAGGTTTTTTCTTTGTCGAACGCGACTTGTTCGACTGCTGTGCTCTTCCACTTTGTGTCTGAATTAAATCACTCCCTTAGAGGCGTAGACTCCATGGCATAATTAATTAGAAAGCGGGACTGATATTGTATTACTCTGAGTAGTCGACGAAGTTATTCCACATTCTGGGGGCGTTCAATTTTTTATATAATTTCAGCTCTTTCAATATTTTGCCTTATGACTCCGTGGTTATTACATAACCAAGAAATTCTGTCATGGCCTTAAGAAATGCCCACTTTTTTAGTCTTGTGGTCATCCCGCTATTTCGCAATTCAGTGAGTATGTAATCGATATTGTCGATATGAAGATTTATATCAATGTCGAAGATTGGAAAGTCGTCTTCATATTGCGCCGAGAAATCTTTTGCGGGATCACCGAAAATGTTGTACAGCGCTCGTAATAAGGCGCTTCAGCTTGTTGACAAACCCAAAGCAAAACTCGTGAAATTATATTTGCGATTGTTGTGCAAATATACACTATAACTACCGCATGTTCTTATCTAATAGAATCTGCTAGAGGGATGGCGTAAGATTGGTGCTGGTTAAATACTTCCCCTTTGTTAATTTTGAGAGTACATTGCATACATCTGATGTATGCAAATTTATTTTTGCGCGTCAGTGGTCATACGTCGAGTCCCATTTCTCATCAGGACCCAGCATAGTGCATTGATGCGTTTCGAAAAAGTAATTTCGAATACGCC
Source organism: Metallyticus violacea (assembly GCA_030762175.1). Taxonomy (NCBI): domain Eukaryota; kingdom Metazoa; phylum Arthropoda; class Insecta; order Mantodea; family Metallyticidae; genus Metallyticus; species Metallyticus violacea. The sequence continues at coordinate 133,384,093 of CM060846.1, forward strand.
ATTTTGAATCATATCGTTAATTAATCTATTAGCATACTATCTGATCGCCATAGGAATTGGTCCACGCTTATGTGAAAATGCGTCTAAAACTTCTGTGTCTAGACAGTGCGAATATGTTCAGCAAATACGTTTATTTTTTCTGAACAGGTTTTGGCGCTCATAATTAAAACTGATTCTAGTCTCCTCTGTTGTTCGTCGGTAACCCTAGTGCCATTTGTGCTTCGTTTCGCAGAATGATTCATTTATTTTCCTTGCTCTCAACTAATACTGAGTTTATCTTTAGTCTATCCTTATTATTCTGATGTTTTCCAGGAATGCGTGCGCCCCCTATGTGCGCCCCCTATGTGCGATCGCCGCATAACTCAGTTGCATAGCTACACATATTTATTCCACTAGTATCGGTTCCTTTGGCCTCATCTTTTATATCGACGGCTTAGTTGGCTAACCGAATTTCTAATAAATATTTCAACAAAAATACATTTCCTTCTAAATCTATTCCAGCCGCGGACTTATCTACATTTTGTTCTATTTTTATTTTGAACGAACGGTGCAATTACTGTGTCAGGCGCATCCTGAAATTAGTATCTTGCTATTCCCTAAGTCTATATTTGCCCTCCAAGTATAATGCGTCGCATTCTAAAATCAACTCTGTTATTAGTCGGGGAATTACTGAAAAAACGATTTCGAAAATTTCGCATTAATCTCGACCTGTAGTATAATGTAGGACTTGACTCTTTCCTTTTGTTTCCCCATGCTACGGTACAGAAAACGCCACATACGGGTCTTTATTATCTTTACATTATGGCAGTCAGTGTTTTATTTATTTTTTTTTTTTTGTTTTTTTTTTTTATTTATGGACGCTCTGTAACACCTCAGGTCATCAGCGTCCCATTCAACTCAGGGCGTGAAACGGCCGACAAATTTTTTTCAGAAGCCTCTCTCTCAGGCTTGAGGTTCTTTTTCGTGCCGTAAATGTACTACACGGGATCCAAGGCTTTACTTCCCTTTCGAAGGAAGCCATACTTACGATTTTTATGCCCGAAAAAAAACCATCGGTCCTGGTCGGGATCGAACCCGCGATCTTGGGTTGAGGGTTTAGGAGGCAAGCATGGTAACCACTACACCACCAGGACCGACTAGTCAGTAGCTGCTGAAACGCCTCGCTACATACCCTATTTGTCGCTCCGTTATGGACCAGAGCTAAAACTCCTAAGCCCCCAATTCTGACTTTTATCTTCGGCGGATCATTCATTATTTTGTCATTATGATCCTTGCCTCTAGGATTTATGACTGTGCTCTGTCTACTCTCACTTGTCGGCCCCTTTACACTCTCCTAGTTTCTAAAGTCGTGTTGATTATTCCCGGTTTCTAGGGCTTTGACGGGCGATATGAGTTTACTGGTGGCTTATCAATGGCAGGTCCCTCATTGCCATTTACCACTGCAGTCGCCGGATTTTAGTTTTGTAACGCAGGGCTTATATATTCCCGCCGTCCTAGTAACGTCGCTGGGACCTGTCTGCTGTACTCCTTGGAGCTCAAGATTGGAGTCGTCAAGACTGAAGGTCACTCTCCCATGGCTTCTGTCTATTTCCTCAGCACCTGGCACATTTTCTAGCCTTTTGACTGTAATGGTTTCGTCCTCTAGCATAGTAATCTCAGAGTTTAGATAGTTCACTGCGGGCTTTCTATCAAAGCGATTTGTGGCGGTTCGCACTTGCTCAATGCGCCTGCGGCTGCTCCAAAAGAACTCTGGTTCGGGTGGCATTGCCTCCCAGGATTGCGCTCTAGGTAGTTCTTACATGTGTTCCCTAACTGTCGGTAATTTTCACTTATAGGGCGTTGTCTGTCGAAGGCGGTTAATAGGTATATCACTTCTGTGAAATTGTGTGGTTTTACAAAAATCAGATGGTTTCTGATTTTGTTCGGGACAATGATAATATTAATTCGGATTCTGCCACGGGCTGGTCAAGAATTTTCTTTTTCTTTCCATCATTAGGTAGTAGCCCACCCTGCTCAAATTGTTACTCGCATAGTACTTCACGTTTGATAGCTCCAACCTGATATTATTTTGATGAAGCGGTCCCTAATAGCCGGCTAAAAACAGATGCTTAAACGTATCGTACCGTGAGCAATCGGCTAGCGTTAATCCAAGCCAGTTTAAGTATATCCCTGTAGACACCTCCTTATGAAAATAACCGTCTTGTTTTCCGGAACAGATTTGATATTAAAATAATTTTCCAGTTCTAATTCAAAACGGCGCAGGTTGTCACCTTTCTCACCAAGCAAAATGTTAGGGATGTTATCTCGTTAATGAGCTGGTTTGGCCAGGAATTCCGTGTAGGGTTTGGTGCATTTATCAAGTTAGTGTTATTGTGTGTACGAGTCCTTTTGATGCGTAGGCTGCCTGCACTGCTTTCATTGCGCTGGCAGTGTCACCTCGATTCGCTTTTGGAAAACTGGTGACATTATTTACATCTATTTCATTATTACTACCTATATCACTAAGCGTAATACACTCACGGAACATTACAATCTCCCGATTTAGGGTACTCTGGGTTGCGTTGAGGTAATGCACGGCCAGTTTTATTGTTCCAGTCTCCTTTAAATTAAAAGTGCAGTTATATTTCATTGCTACTTTGTACAATTCATAACTCTCTGTTCACTTGCTCATAAAATTCATCGCATTTTTTGTAATACCGGCATGCCTTATTTCCATATTCTGAATGCATTTTTCTTTTAGACTAGACTCAGGGTCGCGAGTTCACACAATATCGGTCTCGCATCTCATATTCCCTATTTCCTTTATACTATTTTCCTAAGCTCCCCATAAGTGCACCGTAAGTTCTTTCTGCACTCTCCAACATTAACAAGATTAGGAGGGATCAGGGTAGTGTTCCAATGGATTCTTCTGTAAAAACTACGATAAAAAGAGTACCATCTAGTCAGATTAAAATGTCAGGAGTAACGAGTAAAGTTGAACAATTTTATTAACATTTCAAGTTATGTTGTGTGAGTCTATTATGCATAGTAATTGATGAAATATATGTAAATAATGTAGCCAGTTCGCCATATATGAATGATTTAACTACATTTTCCACCTAATTTCCAATTTAGATCTCGGTGATTACTAGCTAACTTATTCTCTAACCTTTTTTTACTTATTACTAAGTAATTTTTTCTAGCTCTTGGTGATTTTGATTAGTTTATTTTATAGCTCCTTTTGATTATTAATTACTCTATTTTCTACCTCTGACCATTAATAATTAGTTAATATTCTAATTCTTCTCTAAATTTACCTGGGCTCTCTACTTGCTGCAGCATCAATCGGTCCATCATTGCCGCTGACCTAACTTCCATTATTTGTGGACCCTGCATGACTATTTTGGTAAGCGATAGGAACATCGATTGAATAATTTATAGGTATGGTTCAAAGTAAGAGCGGTTATCCGAGAAGGTAGCAGAATGCCACTGGTGGCCGAGGTCGTTAAGACGCGGAATCGTGAGCGGGAGGCCTGGGGTTCGATTCCCGCCAGGACCGTCCTCCCTCACTGAGGTTTCTTCCAGGTTTTCCTCAGTCCTCATAAAAGGCAAATGCTGGGGAGGTACCCTGAACTTGTCTGGAGTATTTCCTTCCTTAAACAATCCTTTCCCAAAATATAATTTCATCTCGTGTAACATCAGTGTCCACCGCCTTTGGTGCCTTAGTAGTAAAAATGAGCGTTAAACACCGTTTTTTTTTTTTTTGAGTAGTGTTTAACGCCCGTTTTTACTACCGAGGCACCACAGGCGGTGGACACTGATGATACATGAAATGAAATGATATATTGGGAAAGGATTTTTTTTTTTTTTTAAGGAAGGAAGCGTTCCAGGCCTAAGTTTAGGTACCTCCCCGGCATTTGCCAGTTATGAAGACTGAGGAAAACCTGGAAAAAACCCCAGTCAGGGAGGACGGTCCTGGCGGGATTCGAACCGCAGACCTCCCGCTCACGAGTCCATGCCTTAACGACCTCGGCCACCCGTGGCGGTTTAAACACCGTGAAAAACAACAGAGGGTAACTGGCTACACTACCTCAAAAAAATTAAATATTTAATTTTCTATACATAACTATTGCTTAGTGCGTTTTAATGCGCAAATGAAAAAAAAAAAAAAAAAACAACCGCAATGATTGGGAAGTTTTATCTTGACCTGATAATTGTATTTGGGATTTCAGTTTCTGTGGGGAAATTGGTTTGGAAACAGTTGCAAATAAATGCTTAGGTTACTATTAGAAGTATTTTTCTGAGGGAGGTGAATTTTTTTTAATAGTGTTTAACGCCCGTTTTTATTACTGAGGCACAACAGGCGGTGGACACTGATGATACAAGAAATGAAATTAAAATTTGGAAAGGATGTATTTATTTTAGGAAGGAAATGTTCCAGGCCTAAGTTTAGGGTACCTCCCCGGATTTGCCATTTATGAGGGATGAGGAAAACCTGGAAAAAATCTTAGTCAGGGAGGACGGTCCTGGTGGGTTTCGAACCCCAGACCTCCCGCTCACGAGTCCGCACCTTAACGACCTCGGCCTCTCATGGTGGTCTGAAGGAGCTGGTAGGAATCTCTCGCTCATGAGAACTATTAAGTCCCTGCACTACCTAAAGCGTGGCCGCCCTTCACTTGCATTACCAGGAATGTCTTCAGTTTTAAATGACTGACTTTTCTTACCTTGCAAAGTTTAATGAATTATTTCAAAAGAATATTAGACAATTATAATGAAAGAGTATATTAATGTCAACACAGTTTTATAAGGGAAAACTTGCAGTTATTTAAACTTCAAACAATATTACTTTTGGAGTAACATTATACTAATGAGGACACTCTCCGGCAGTGATAATCAATCTTGTGGTCATCTAATTAATTGCAGTTTAATTAGTAGAAAGCTGAATGCAGTCTAGTAAATTTTCGGGTGTATTCATGAAGTAAATGCCTAATTTCGTTTTGTGGTAAATGGACGAAAACAATATGAACACAGAAATTAAAAAAAAAATGAGTAGGGAAACTCCAAATAGAACTATCAATTGCGATTTTAAAGTATAGGAAATATTTAATACACTCCGTAGAGACAGACTTCATCCTGTCGATTTCAGACATTATCATAGTCATTGATGAGTTTGTTGCAGGATAATTTCATTTAAATATGTGCATTACTGGTATGTCATTTATTAAACTGTCTCTTTCTCGTCATGTATTGTGTATGTTCATTCACGCACGTATGAGCGTTCATCTTAATCATTATGTTTCTAGAACATTGAAATCTAATTCATGAGTACGAGCAGTAGCAGTAGTAAAGTTGTGCACCCAGGGATATGACGCTGTATTTTGGCACCTGCAAGGATGTATGGCGGTAACTTACATAGCTGTACTTACTAACAAAGAGGTATTAATCTTTAGAAGAAAGATATAGGCATAAACATGGCATCTGGGTATGAATAACGCTTAACAGTGTAGATTTATGAAGTTTCATTAGGCACGATAGAAATAATACGTACTTAATGTTAGCCGTTTGACAACAAGTTGCATTCAGGCTATAACTTGAGTGAGTATATTAGATGCAATCGTATATAGGACACAACATTTAATTTAATGGGCAATGTATATTTTCAGTATTTGAAAGCGTGAACTTTAGCAATAAATCTGTTACGAGCGTGGCTAAGGATTCGGCAAGCTTCGGAAACTACGCGATATTATTGTTATTATTATTATTATTATTATTATTATTATTATTATTATTATTATTTAAGAACACTCTTTAACATAATTGGTCATCATTGGTGATTGGCATCCCATTCAAATCTAGGAGTAATGCAGGTGATAAATTTTGCTCAAAAGCATTTTCTTTCAGGCTTTTATGTTCCTTTACGTGCCACATATGCGCGACATGGTACCAATGGCTTTGCTTCCCTTCTAAAGTATGTAATACTTTTTATGTCCTAAAATAATCCATCGATTCTGGTTCAGCTCACGACCTTCAGTCTAAGAAGCAAATATGGTTATCACTATACCTCCAGGACCAATAAAAGAATTTTCTTTTCAAACATATATCTATAATAAACACATGATTGGTGTGAGATTGTCAATGTTGGCCATGATGTATGGTAATGAAAATGTATTTTGACTTCTACTGGAACTTATTTAGTGTGAGCTTAGCATAGTATTTTCGTGACATACTAATTTCCATTCATACATTTCTTGAAATGTTAATGAAATTGTTCAACCTTGCTCGTTAAACCTATCATTTTATTTTAGCTAAAAAGTACTCCTTTTATCATAGTGTTTACCGAATAATAAGTCTTATATGTACTACAAATTATATAATCATGAATTCTTAGATCTACTGTGAAGAAACCAGTTTGTCTTATGTCTGGTGGCTTTAAAATCATTTTGCATTCAACTCCAATTCATTTATTTTTCCCCCACAACTGAGGAGCTGCGTGGGCACATGTGAAGCATTTGTGTATTCAAACCACACTGCAGTGCTGGAAATAATGTTCCTAATTACCGCTTGCCTTCTCTGGAACGATTTCTTCTAGGGACGTAACAGCTTGCAAGGGGGGTAACGGAAACATTAGTTCTTCGATCAATAATGTGCTCTCCAAGGAAATGCTCTGTGGCTGCATTAAATAAAATACACATTTATGATTTTATTATTTCCATAATATTTATATATCAAATAATTGGTTGTAAATTTCGTTACTCAACGACGTATTTTTGTTATTAAATAATTAGTATATACCGAGGGTGCCAAAAATGTATACACACTTCCAAAGTAGAAATCTGTTTAATATATTTCAAAGTTTGACCGAAAAACCACGGTAATGTGTTGTATGATGTTCTATAAACAGATTCCAATCACAGACATTATGTTAGCGTTGCTACTTGAGAGGTAAATCAACAATGAACAAATTAAGTCAAGATTAATGTAAATCCACAATGAACAAAAGAAGCCAAGTTTATCGTAAATCAAAATTGAACAAATGAAGCCAAGATTATCGTATGATGTTCTGTAAACAGACGTGACTCACATTTGGTTATGCTATCGCTGCTAGAACAAAATGTAGCCAAAATTATCGTTTGAACAGCGGAAAGCAATGTTGAAGTGGCATTGGCAAACGGAAAATGTTGTTGAAGTTCAAAGGCAATGGAGACGTGTGTACAGAACAGAACCCCCAACGCGAGTAACAATTGCACGCATTTAAGACAAATATGAGACTCATGATACCGTATGCGATGTTCACAAGGGTAGAGTAGGAAGACCTCGCACAGCATCAAACCCCGTGCACTGGATCCAAGGCACTATCCAAGGCACTGGATAGGACGAAGAGATCCGATTGAGTTTCCACCGCGTTCTTCGGATCTAATATCGTTGGACTTCTATCTATGGGAAGCATTTAAGGATATTGTATGCTGTAGAAAACCAGCTACACTGGCGGCACTTCGGAAAGAAATTGAAACGGCATGTGCTGCAATCGCTGAGGACACTTTCGCAAACGTCGCTCAATCAGTAGTTCTACGTAGTCAGAAGTGTATTGACGCCGTTGCTGGGCATTTTGAACCACAGTTGTAACGCTAAAAGTCTAAGATTATTAGTGCTCATCATTTTGAATTCAGTTTTGTTATGTTAACACAGATTTTTCTTTGCTTTAAGTGTGTATACATTTGTTGGTCCCCTCTATATATGATTATGCTTATTAGCTCTTATACAATAATATGTATAACAAGCTTAGGATCATTATTTTCTGTATTAAATCTGGGTTTACTGGCCAGAAAAGGCGTCAATGTGGGTCATTTTATATTCTAGTAGCATGACGATGTACATGACAACATAATTTTACGAATAATTTGTTGGCATGCTCAGTAAAATCAATTTTATGTGATATGTTTCCTTACGTTAATGGTGTTCTAAGATTTGCGTTTTGGGAAAACATATCTTTAAATTTGTGTCGTTGTTACTCACAGGATCTGATACTCACAGGATCTCATTGAACATCGTTGCAAATCTGTCTCATATTATCCAAAAATTTAGGTCTCCTGTCACTTCAATAAAACCAATTCCTTGAATATAACATAGCAACGTAAAGTAAGCTGAAGTAGGATATTGCTACAATATATTACTTAAGATAACATTGTTTCAGAGATCACATTGTATGTTTACAAAAATATGTTTTATTATTGCTTTGATTCCGAACTTTGTTAATTTTGAAAGCAGGTCCTGATTTTTCCGTAACCGCATAAGTGTAAAACACGCTAGAAATTAACGCAATAGTAATTTCTTCTTGAAACTGTAATTCGACGTGATTGTTTTGCCTTGACACGTGAGTTTTAAAGAAATGTGTATCTCATATATGGCTATGCTACCTATAAAAATATAAAAGGAAAAGGACCCCTTTTCCTATGGGGTCGGTGGTTGGGCCTAAAACCGCACTCTTTTCTTGTTACCTGCTATCTGCTGTTTACAGGTTTAAGAATA